>MU827344.1:39703-559704 GCA_029204205.1 Desmophyllum pertusum | reverse complement strand
GAACTCTTTGTTAACGTTCGGAAATCTGCGAATTTTCTTCGGAAAGTTTTTGTGATGTCTTCGGCAACATTCGGAAATTGTCGGAGCATCTTGGAAATTCCAGGTTACTGCTGACAGGACAAAAATCGTCAAGACATTTGACTCAGGAAAAGTATGGGCAGCGTATATTATGATGTGTTGGGTCCCTTTATTCTATATTAACGCTCTGTTGGCCACTCCTAATTTGCTTAGCCAGTTACAAATTTAAGCACTGTGTTAGTAGTGATGTTTTTATCTTTAAATATTCTAGAAGTACTGTAAGTACATACATGGGTAGAATGAGTCTTGGCTGGGTGCTTGTAATTCTAATTGTTAAAGCCCTTTGACTAGGCATGTGTGTATACAGGGAAACGTTGATTACCGATGTCGGACAAAGAGGGAGACGCTAAAACAGTTTGACTTTTATGCCTAATTATCACTACACGTTAAGTATTAATATATACCTGAACATTAGTATATGTAATAGATGACCTTACGAACTGTCCCAATTTGGGACAATAATTGGATGTATAAAAAAATTCCGAGGGACTCGAGTCCAAATCTTAGGCAGTCAGGAGCAATTTTTTGAATCCAATTTCTTTCCCAAAATTGGACAGTTCGTCAAGTTCCATATTACGTGATGGGTAATTATATTGTGCATGCGGAAACTTGTGCTGTCCCAATTGCGAGGAATATTTGTATAGTTGCTTGAATAGGATTTTTACACTAGCAATATAACATGTAATTAGGTGCTACAATCGGGCTCGTGCAGTCCCAACTCTTGTAAAGTCCACAACACTATTCGGTAGAATGAACATTTGGGACAAATAGAATATCAAACAATGCCCTATAGCTCTACACAATCAATAGAGCTGCTACACACGAGAGGGCCAATGAAAATGAATTTAGTAGCTTACGAGAGCTGCTGCACTACCTGGGAACCAAATTGGTGTAGTGTATGCAGAATTTTCAATAATGTTTTAAAATATGAAGAATTAATTCAATAAAAACATTTTCAATTTAAATCCTTAGTCATACCGTGTCAGCATGTTGCAAAAGCTGAGGACAGTGACAGAATACAACTGGGTATGTAGTATGTAGTACTTACTTGCTATCTCATATAATTAAATATTTATTTGACCTTTGGCATTGGTCTACCTCTTTATACTTTATTATTCACTCTTCAGTTCTTTAAAAAATTCTTATGGCCTGTCTTTGTGACCTAGAACCTGCGACCTTGACCCAGTCTTTGTGTCAATAAATTACACCCATAGAATGAATCACGATTTATTTGTTGATTCATTATTAACATTTTAATATTATAAATTGTTTTCACTGTTTTTTCATTTTACCTTAACCAGGAGTTTCTCACGAGGAAAATAGAAATTGATCCAGTGCTTCAACCAAAGTATGCGAAAAAGTTTTGGGGAAAACAAAAATTTGTAAGTGTTGAGTAAGGCTTAAACCGTTTACAATAAAATTCTAGCTGGTGGATTGTGCCAACATAATAAGTTATCAGTGGGCTAGTACCTGTTATTTTTTTATGATATAAACAAGATACTACGCGCGCTCTGATTGGCTCAAAACCATTTACCATAAACTCTATGGAAACATAGAAAATTGCTTTGTGCTTTTATGTCATAAAAACATTAGAAAACGTTTTCCCTGTGTTTCCATAGAGTTATGGTAACACTCGTGAAAGTTGGGAGAACTCGAAATTGCCGCAATTGCATTATAAAAGTTCCACTGTGAGAGTTACAGTGCGACTACTCGAAGCGGGCCAGGTTTGAAGAAAAGTTAGCCAATCAAAACATTCATTGAGAACAAAGGATGGCGACCTTTTCCGTAAACTGACCAATCACGTTGAAGCATACAGACAATAGACACCTCCAACAAAGTGCGAAACTCTTGGGAAACCTAGACAGTTTTTGATTGGTAAATTTTCTTCAAACTGGCCCGCTTCGAGTAGTCGCACTGTAAGTGTCTTATTACCACAAGAACACAACACAACGACCCTGGCCAGTGCTCAAACCCAGACCACTCAATCTAGAGTCCAACACGCTAACCCTATAATACATGTAGGTTACCACGCCTCCCACAGACATGTACTAGAAATATATCGCAGTCTCACAGGATCCATTCTTGTTTGTAGACATCTGTAGAAATGGAGAATGTTGTTGGCTGTGATCTGATGGAAGAGAAGAGCAATGGCAAAGCTATCTTCAGAATAGTATACTTCAGTCAAAATGCCGATGACTTCAAACATTACGACTTTGAAACAGAATCTGATGATGCAGGTGAGAACTACAGGGTTTGTAAAGCCCGGGGGGGGGGGGGGGGGGGGGTACTCCCTTATATAAGCTATATAGTTATGTGCTGCACCAAAGGGTATGGTTTTTGAGCCGTTTTGGTGTAAAATAGGGTATAGATTTTGAACATTTTGGTCTGAAATAGGGTATGTTTTGTGCACTCTGGCCTGGAATTTAGTTTAAGTTTTAGACAAAACTTCTCAAATGTTTACGCAAACAGAACACATTCCTGGGTAGCTGAAGTCATGTATTATAGACACGTGTACTAATTTTATTGCCTAGTTCCTGTACGGCTTTTTCCCAGGCCTTCACGGTCAATTCGTTTCGGTGACGTATCCGAGACGAACGGCTGGGGAAAGCCTAGACAATAACAGAATGCGCATGCGTGTTTTATTTTCAAAATGGCGGACATTGAAGGGCTTTTTACAAATGTTGCAAACAGCGGCAAATTAATGGTTTCAAAACCCTTGTGGATGCATGGATCATTGTAGATCGACTGTTGCCATCTTTGAAAACACCTTCGAATGTCATACATCAACCACTTGGCATTGATTTCAGCTCGTGTGAGCTAATTCCCACGGAACATGTCTCTGATTATTTGTTGCTCTGAAAACATTCGGCGATGGAAAACTGCTGTTTCAGAGCAGCCTCGTTGTTGTTATTTGGGACAGAACAATGTCATGTAGAACTCCGAGTCCGAACTATTGTTGAGCTTGCAAAGTACAGTTTGTACTATTTAGCTGATGGCGAAGTTATAGCTAGAATGGAAGCTGAGATGGCAATTTTGAATGGTAAAGCTGTTCCAGGTTAGAATAACTTTATTTGTGTAAGCTGATAGTCTAAGAAAAATTTAAGCTTATCTGCAAGTGAACTTTAATTTCTGTAACTCCTACTTTGGATAATGTACCATTTAGGGCAGTTAATAAAGGTCATTTACGAACTGAATTTTGATTCATTGTCTGCTGATATAGAAATGGAACCTTGACAAGGAAATAGACTTTGAATATTTTAATTTAAGCTCGAGGTCGGGCATAGATGGGGTACATCCCCACCCTTGGGAATTTGACTCAGAGTCTTGGCAATCGGGACCCCTTGGCAATCAATAACTCACACCAAGTATACTTAGGATCCCAGATATTCCTGCCCCCTTAACAACAACAACAAACCATTTATTTGTACCCAGAAGGACAGGACACTGATAGGTGCATACATGTAACCACCAAGGAATGCAAGGTATTCCTACATGGTGTTAATGCATACTGTCAGATTTAGTAATATCGCATGATGGAATTATTATTTGAAAAAAGGTAACAAATTTGAATGTGATAAGTAAAATGCAATTGTGACATGGTACATGTAGATCTAAATTAACAAGCAGTGAAGCATGACTACTATTACCGGGGTCACTCAAACAAAATAGACCAATCAGATTACAGGGCACAACCAATGAATTCCAAGATGTTTGAACCAATCAAATTCTGATCACTCGAGATCTGTTCAAATGACTTTAGTGAAATTCATTGTTCGCGTCCTGTAATTTGATTGGTTAATTTGTTTGAGTGACCCCAGCAATAGTAGTCACACTACAAAAATGGCCTTGCAATGTCAAGGATGGGGCTACAGGCAACCTGGGGAGTCTAAAATAAATCCCACTTTAAGGATGGTCTAGGTCTAGTTGAGACAACAAGTATTCCAGGCTACCTGGCTTGCATCTCACGCTTCACTAATTAATGCAACGCACAAACAAATGAAGCACTAGTTATCAGCCATCTTGGAAAATCACTCCAGATGTGAATAATTTATGATAATTCCTCGGGCTTACATGTAAATGCTGCTTACACTTTTGCTTACATTTGCGTTGCATATGTGAACCTGGTGATAACTTTCCAGAATACTTTTTGTTGCTGTATGAATTTTTTTAAACCTTAATATATTCTTGAGAGGATGTTTGATGAAGGCTAGTACAATAAATAATATCACATTTAATAATAATACATACAGTGTATGTGTAGTGCTATTACAAATATTTTAAAATACTAAATCAAAAATATAATATTTATATTTAAAATTAATTAAGCATTAATAAATAAGGTTTTTATTTTTTACAGCGAAATGTTATTACAATGCTGCTACTGTTACCCGGGCCACTTTATCTAAACTAACCAATCAGATTACAGGAAACGAACAATGCATTCCAAGTAAAATCGTTTGAGCCAATCAACAGCGTGGAGAAAACAATATTACCCTAAGCGCAAAATTTGATGGAATGCATTGTTCGTTTCCTGTAATCTGATTGGTTTCAAGGTTTCAAGAAGGACAAATTTGAATGTGAAAGACAACTCCTGGGTGTTGGTACCTATCACCAATGCTTGCAACATACTTGTAATCAATGGATCGACCAATTACGTAATACCACAGTTGATGATATTGACAGATTGCTCATCACAAAAGAAGCGTATTGGAGCGCGCAATTATTTTCCATTTTCCCTCATGGGCTCAACAGGAGACAAGAATTCCACTCGAAGAAAACGCATTCATTATCAAAATTAATTTTTTTTTTTTTCTCTCACCAAGTTGCAAGTTTCTTATTATGACAGTTTTTAGAACTATTTTTATCTCTTAGAATTTTAATACTTTTTATACTATTTTAGTACTTGTAGTTTTTGTTTTGCTGTTCTCTAGTTTACTCGTTTTGTATTTATTTATATTTAAAGACACTTTAATTCAAGCATTCAAAGGCCCTTTCTCAGGAATGTGTTATTTCTGCTGGCGTTACATATATTCAAGGGCTTCGGTGCGGAATTTATTACGTTGTGTTCAATTATTTAAGGACCGCATGCGGGGAATTTGTTATGTATGCAGATTCGCCGCGGATATTCATGGACTTGTGATAGCCAAGGGATTTTGTTATGCTTGAATTATAGTGTCTTGTTTACGTGATATTTGTAATTCGTTAGTACCTTTTGCTTCTGTATTGTTTATTTCTAGTCCGATTATGTAATTGCCTTTAATTTTGTATTATTGTTCTAATTTTTCTTTTCAATTTGTTATATAATCTTTTGCAATGATTTTGTTTATTGTTCGTCGTGTAATTATATATAAGGGTCAATATTCTGTTATTACTCTGTACAACTGATGAAGGTCAAACGACCGAAACGTTTTAGTAAAGTTTTTTAAATTTTTTACATATCAAAGGTTGTCCGTCTTTGGTTTTATCTTCAAACTGGACTATTATTAACACATTAAAAACTAATGACAGATGTTACTGTTTTGTTGTAATTATTGTGTTTTAGTACAGTGGAGAAGTGTGCATTTAGTCAAAAAAAGTATTGGAAAATAGTTTCAAATTATTCACTCTATATTTTCCTTATCCCTTGGGGGACAATAGAATCACAGTCTTGTTTTTATATAATGGATACACATTAGCCCTGGTGTTTTGTCCTGCAATGGATCCTACAACTTTCATTCTCTTCCTTTTCACAGAAGGATCAGCATCCTGATATGCTTTCTCTAAAAGATCAGTCGCCATCTTTGCAGAACATTCAATATCACATGCCTTTCCCAACAGGTTACACACTTCATTGCAGTATATTTGTGATCCTGCCTTTGGGTGAAACATCATTTTCAGGGTATCTAAGATGTGCTCCTCGCATTCTGTAAAATACATTGACAGAATGTTTAGAAAAGATGTCTTGTGAAAGCATTAAAAATATTTAGTTTCAAGGCAATGTTTAACATATCTATAAAGCATGTAAATATAAGAGTTACAACCAGTAAAGTGATAAACGTTTTGATTAAACAAAATAATATAAAAGACATCAAACAAGACGTTGTGAGGATTCTATTATTTGACTCACAGGAAGAATCCGGGTCCCTGCACTCAGCTGAAAAGATTTGACCATTCTCTGAGTTTGTATTTAAATTCCTGTTCAGCTGTCTATATAACAGAGGTTTGATACTTACCAAACGATTTGCTCTGCTTCTGTTTTGGCTGCCCAGAAGCCTTGGATTGCGGTGTTAAATCCCGCTTCATGTTATTGACATTGTTACATTCGGCTGCACCTTGCAAATTTTAGAAGACAGAAGTCAAGATTAACATCTGCGAACGGAATATGCCCAACATTTTCTATCTTTCACAGAATATTATTTTTATCACCGTCTGAGAATTAGGCTACATCAAAGAGTAAGATTAAAAAACGGTATACGATTAAATACAGAAGTAAAGAAAAGCAACGGCTTGCCTTCACTATAGGTAATGAAAGCATGAAATAGAATAATTACAATAGACTTTACCTTCGCCTTTCTCCTTCGACGGTGTTGTTATGAGGCCCAAAGCGCCGGGTCACACTTTCTATGTCGCTTTCTAAGGACGTACAAACAAAGAACCGGTTGAAAATCGAGGGCCTTTCAATTCACTAAACGTGATTTCCAAAATTCAAAGCTGTGATCAACAGAGAAGGCCAATCGTAATCTCATTATAAAACTCACGCTTACCTTCGAATTCTTCGTCAAACAGCCGCTTTTGGCCTTACTTTTTCGCTCGGACCACGTGACCCGAAACAGATTGACCGCGGCGAAATATAGAGGCCTGGGAACTAGGCAACTAATTTTATAGGTCTGATATAGGGTATGGAAAATCACATATTTTGGTCTGAAATAGGGTAACCGTAAGGGTTTTCAAGAAGCAGGCCGCACACCCCCACCAATAATAATTCATCAAAATAATAGTTTCCTAAGGTAGAAAAAACAGCAAAGAGGTGATAATAAACCAAACAGGAACAAGGATGGTTGAGGATGGAGAATATTAAGACGGATTGCGAACGAAGAACTTGAAAAGATTGGCCAATTTTTTGCCTCTATAATGTGTTGTAGCTGAATCAATCCTCTAATACTTATTTCTGCATTCTTCGCAGGAGAGATTGTAAAGAAGGTGAATAACATTATTCAGTCAAACATGAGTGTAAAGAGATCAGAATATCTGTCTTCAAAAGAGAAGAAGTTAGAGAAAAGAAAGTCCTTAAGATGATAGCAAATACGGCAAATAAGGCTCGGTTGAAATTGAATTTGAAATTGAATTTGAAATTGAATTTGAAAGTTGACAAATAAGGCTTCGGTTCAAACGTCGCGCTGCATTTTTCAATAACATGCGAACTTTGCTCCACCAAAGGCTGCATTTTCACTGCCATCAATGGCTGCTGTGTAAACACACTATAATCATGTAAATAAATTTTGAGAAAGAAAACTGTTGTGAGAGTCACGTTTTTGTTTCTTGCCTTGTTCTGTTTTGTTTCTAATCAGTGATGTGTGACTCCAGCCTAGTACCCAGGCGTTCCCTTCCCGCTTACTCGATTTGGGATTTGGCGCGAAATTTCATGACGTCACCGAATGACACTGTTCTCTGGCCGGCACGCAAACCCGTTCCCAGGTCCCTTCGTGGACTTCGCGCTCGCTCGAGAGAGAAAGAGAACGACTAGGGACTAGGCTGGTGTGACTCCTGCATCGAGTGCATGATTTCAAGAACGGGGGGGGGGGGGACTTCCCGTACCTTGTAATCAGTTCCCGCCTCCTATTCCGTTGTGATTCCTGCCTCTTTGTGCCTTTTTCTCTTTTTCTGTTGCAAAATAACACGCAATGTTGCAGTGTTCCTGCCACCTTGAGAATCTCCCACCTCCCTTCCCCCTGTACTCCCGGGTTCTCACCCCCCACCCCCCACCCCCCCCCCCCCCCCCCCCCCCCCCCCCCGCCCCCTATGACAAGAGCTAGCTAGCTTGAATGGCCGACAGTGAACTAAAGAGGAGTGAAGAAGGAGTTTTAAATCTAGCACAAAGCACGAAAAATTTTAAATGATTTCATATTGCACTAACATTAGGGAGCTTTATAAGGCCCGTTTACACAGGCGATTTTTGTCACGCTCAGTTGAATGTAATTTTTGTCGCGCTCAAATTGCAACTTCAAAGTCGCGCGTGTAAATCGGCTGCGATTTCAGTGCGATTTGTAGCAAACTACGACGGCAACGGCAAAAGAACGCCGCTAATAAGCAAAAGGTTTAATGAGCAGTACAATGGCTCAACAAGTGCGTTATAGATGTTGGTATTAATATAAAGCTGCCCTCTACAAATGACCGAATTCTGCATATTGAGGAGAACGTGAACCATTTTCAACATTTGTTGCGGACGCAAATGTTCCGTCCGCGACGCAAAAAATGTTTCTGAATTCTTTCAGAAACATTTTGCGTCCACAACAAATGTTTCCCCGTTTGCTCGCGGAGGAAACAATGTTGACTAGATTCCAAGGCTTGTTTTGCATTGCGCACACATAATATCGCGTGTTCGCAGCATTTGTTTCCCGTAAAATGTTTCTTCGTTTGCGCAGCAAGGAAGCAAAACATTGTTTTGCTGCCCGCTCGGGCAAACGGGGAAACATTTGCGTCCGCAACAATGTTTCCTCGTTTGCCACGGCCTTTATACTGGTATTATGGAGAACGTGAACACACGACGGTGAATTTTCCTTTCTCTTTCTGGACTTGAACTCCGCCCTACGAATTCAGCTCCTGGACAGTTCGGCCACATTAGACAAATTGAACGTGTTGGAATAATCGCGAAATAGTTTATAGGAACGTGAATTCACTTTTTAAGTGACGATTTCCATGACGTTGCCGTGGCGTGGTTTAGATTGTAGACTGCGAGCTCTTTTTCTCAAAAATCTGTGGCGAGCAAATGCAAAATAGCGCGATATATACAGCTGTTTCGAGAAAGGCTGTCGGAAAAAAGCGCACGCGACAATCCCTAAAGGTATTGTGGGTAGTTTTAAGTTCACAGTTCCTTGACTTCAGCATTTCAGGGAAATCTGAGAAAATGGCACGAGACGCCATGGACGTTTGTTTGCGAGTGCTAAAAGAAAGCAACAAAAGTTTGTTCGACAGCTACAGTGTAAGGAACGTACCTTGCTGATCATATCCCCGATTACCTTTCGGGATTGTCACGTGCGCTTTTTTCCGACAACGTTTCTCGAAACAGCTGTATAGATACGCGATATACGAACAGCGAGCGGCGAAAAGCTCATAACAGTCTATTTGGGTTGTCGCGCGATGCCGCATCTGCACAAGTACAAGAGAGTTGTTTTCCACCCCTAATATCGACAGTAAACTGTCTTTTCATTTTATTTTTTCACAATTTAATTGCTATTTGCTACAGACATGTTTATTCTCCTGAGTATTGAGGAGTTCTTTTCTCTTTGAGCTTCTTTGAATGCTTTAAGACCCTCCAATCTGTCCTTGGTTGGTATAACCTGTGCAAGGAAAAGTATTGAGAAACAAAAAGTATTCCAGATCACCTTATAAATTTCGCGAAATGTCGCAAATTTTAATCACCATTTATAAAAGGGAGTGTTTTACGGTTCGGCGCATGTGGCGACTTATCAACTTTATCCGTTTAAAAAACCTCACTCACATGTACTTCTCGATACTTTAATAATCACATACTACGATTAGTCCAAGCAAAACGACGAATGACCACAATTCTCAAAAAAAGTTCAACGGATTACACCGAGAATGTCGACATTTTAAGGTGGCTGGTAACGGTTTACAGCCCCTGTGTTTTGATTGATCGATACTACCATCCTATATCATAAGGGTTGAAAACCCTTATGGGTTTCTGGTACAGCACAATACGAAGCGAAGGGTTCTGGGTCTTTCAACCATTGCGAAGCAGGCTCGACATCGATTAATTTCACACGGATAAAACCCATGCTCGTTTCGTCGTTTAACACCAGAAATCGTAAGAACTATATCCTGTCTTGGAAAGACTAAACTACTAACAACATCTCTTCACGTATAAAACTTTGCAGAACTTCCGTTTAGAGTATTTTGAACAAACGATCAAGTGCCGTGACTCAAATTTTGAGCGGTGACTTCACTTTGCCCGGCTTGTCCGGCATAACCCGTGACACGCTTCCATATTTGGTCTTTTGCATCCAAATTAGGGCGTAAAGGGCCACATCCGCTAAATCCGACGGTTTGTTTATTTCCGTGGGCGTGTTCAAGATTACGTCAATATTTGTTTGTTTTGACGCTAATCTGCTAGTTCTGCTTACGCGGTTAGAACATCAGTTCCGGAAATAATCTAAACTTAAGTGTTTTAGCTTTCTGAGAAATAACAACAAAAACTAAAGTATTAACGGGGTCAACAAAAATATTTAAAAAAAAGGTGAAAATCGGATGAAAAGTCTGAGCAAGGGGGATACAGGACCGTCAGCTGTACGCGATTCCTCTTATATTGCATGCATGAATCGAGCATGAGTGATCAACTAATAAAAATTGTTTATTGCATGCAGATCATGTGGTTCAAAAAAGCTATTTAGTGTTTCCGTGAAAACTTCCCTGGACGCGCGAAGCCATATTGTTTCCTGTGTTTCGGTGAATGTTACCAACCTCGTTCCCAGGGTCTCTTCCTTCCCGCCCCCCAAGAGCGAGAGAAAAGACCTTCTCGCTTTCCGGAAATTTTTTTTTCCTATATAATATATTCTATAGGAAAAAATATATTATATAGGAAAAAAAAAATTTCCGGAAAGCGAGAAGGTCTGGGTGCGAGTTTAATGCTGGCGCAGAAAATGTGGGTAGCGGTCATTCCTATAAGTTCGCGCAAGGGAATACAAAAGAAACACAAGAATTAACCAGGTAATGATTCATTTATTCATTATTCTTTATTAATCCTCTCACCTTGTATGCCCCCTGTGGGTAGACATAGCCAGAAATTCCGAACGCGCGTGAGCATTTAACCGTGACGGTCCGTGACCGTTAAAAAGAAAATGGCGGCTCCAAACTTACAGAGATTCGTATGAAGTCGAAATAAAAACATGATATATCTAAACCGTGGCGTAAAAAGGACATCCATGCCCATTAAATATTGGAAGATACGACTTAAGTCGTCTCCTGTGAGGTTTCAAAACCGTGATATATCGAATATTCATTGCGGTTTTTAAGAAAGTAGTTTAAGGCCTAACACGATAAGACAGGCCATACAATTGCTTACCTCTGAGGTGACAACAAGCTAAATTCACTCCATGCGAACTCTCTCCATGCCTTTCTAGATGTAGCTATCCTCTCATCCCCAGCCTGGGGCCAGGCAGTTTTTGAAGTTCGAAGGTGTCTTCGTATTTCCATGATATTATAAGGCTTTGTAGCCGTTGAAATCTTGCGGTTTACGGCAGTATTTGTCGAGGAAAAATTGAAGCTAAGGGACGCCATTATTGAACGAAATCGGTTTACTCCAGCGCGCCTCATAGCAAAAAGACCAAAACAAAATCAACATACGAAAACAGCCGCCATTTTCCAAAACATGAATGAAAAGGAGAAGAGACTGGGGTTCACAGAAAGGCTTGGCTTAGCTTGTTTTGTCATTTAATTTATGCAAAAGGCAGTCGAAGGCAGTCACGATTGAGTCACGAAGTAAAAACATTTGCTCAATTTAACAGAATAAAGCATGTCTGCTGGTAAAATTGATCGTGAAAGCGAGCTTAAGTTCTCTTGAATACGGTGACTTTCGTTTCACATTGGATTTTTGTCGATTGCTTTCTTTTGTGGACCACAGAAAGCAAGAATATGCCTCTCATCAGGAATCCCGCGTGACAACAACTTGATCTGGAAAACGTGGCGCGACGTAACTGACCAATCGTGTGTCTTCCACGCGTGACTGGGCACGGAGTAACGCATCACTTTAAAGGCGTTTTTCTTGCCTACGAGCCAACAATGTTTTCACGATTCTTCTAACGTCCGCCAGTTTAATGCAGAAATGTCTAAGGTCTCTAAGGCGTGTGGTTTTAAGGCCCGTTGTTAATGAAAACCATTTTTGACCTTTTTCACCATGCACCTAAGGTTATTTAGAATTGCAAACCACGGTCTTAAGCGACCACGGTCTTAAGCAAGCACATCAATCAATCGTACATTGGTATGTCGTTTTCTCGCATGGAAGCTAAGGGTATCGAGACGAATTTTCCAAAGTACTTTTACTGACAGCTTCCTAGTTGATTCACACTCTTTTTTAAGAATATTTTTATAAGAATATTGAGGCTGAGATTGACGAAATTTTAGGAATATGTTTTAGGAATATGCTAAGAAAATACCCAAGGCTGACATTTCGTTAAGAAAATTAAATACAATAAAATCCCATAATAGAGGCAACGGCTCTAAGTGAGTGACTTTATCATATCTTAACGGCGAAAAAGAATTGTAAGCTTCAGCCTAAAATGTTTAGTGAATATACATGCCGGCCGTCAACGAGTGCGCAACAACTACTCACATTAAACGGATTGTTTTGCTTTCATTGATAATGTACATTGGAGAAAAGATAATTTTTCACTGGGAGAGCAAATGAGCCTAAGAATAGTCTTGCTTCACTTAGTAAGTTATACCAAAAAGTACTGTTTTGCAGCCCAGAGTCAGTATAACGAGAGTTGACTGTAGTCCTCCAGACCAGACCTGGAAAGCTTGTGCGTTTGAGTAAAGAATTCATTCCGGCCAAGTATATTACATGGCTGTAAATACCATTTTGATCCTTTTATCTGCACCTAGACTTAGATACTAATAGTAATCAAAGTAATATAGAAAGACAACGAAAGACAACCCTAATTAACTTGGCTATGCTATATCAGACTTGATTAACCACCCCTTCAACTTTTGCCTGTTACACTTTTAAGGTCAAGTGAATATCTGATAACCCACACACCAAGAGCTGTAAATTAAGCTATTGTTTAGGGGTATACCCAATATATACAAGGAATACTTATTTTTGAACGTTTTTCTTTTTTCATTTTGGACACTCTTCAATCCAATCTGTGACTTCCTGTATGTCTGTTGTGGTGATTTATGACATACCCCAAACAATACCTTTCAAATGATATATTACTTGTGGTATTTGGATCTATAGTTACCATTTTTGAAAATATGGTATTTCTACCGGGGCTTCTTATGTCAGTACAGACTGAACAGACATGTAGGCCCGGCAATGCGGTTTTAAATCCCCGTTTTCACCCCTCCACACCGTATAAACCAGGGGCACCCAACGACGGTTTTCTCCCAAATGCTTTAAATCACTATTTTAGGATGTCTGGTGTGCTTTTAAAGATCTATACATGAATTCTAAGCTGCGCTATAAAATTTATATCTGTTCGGTCATTCTAGGGGAACTTTAGACTTCACGAATTTATTAGGGCTTTTTTAGTCATTTCCCGAAAACCTCAGCTCTTCCTTGCTGATTTTTCCTTTCCGAAAATCCTAGCTGACCTTTTTTCGCACCCAAAACGAAATTTTTATCTCTCCGAAAATAATAGGCATTCATTTTCCCACTTTATCTACGGAAACGACCCGTTGGGTGTCCCTGATAAACGATGGATCTCGTGATGCGCCTTCAGAACGATCCGTTTTACTGGAAAAAGTCGGCGAAAACTCATCAAAAATAAGGTTACAGTTAGTGTTAAGTGCTCATCACTTAAATCTCTCTGAAGAAGCCCGGTTGAATTAAATCTAGAAATATTTTCCACTGATTGCCAATCTGAAAAAAAAATTATATTTAAAGAATTACAACTGAGAGGCGATTTTCAAACTTTTTATTTGAATTTATTCAAGATGGGAGCACTGATAGGGCCTTGAAGGCGGGGTAAAATGGGAACTGGGATTGGCCTATTTTTGTATGCACTGGATAATGGGATTTGGAACACCGTCTGGGACTGGGATTTGGTCACTGGGACTGGAATTAACAAACACAAAATTGGGAATGGGAAATATATCTATACTTTGCACAGGACATCACGTTAACGCTCAATAACATTTCTAAACTCATAAAATTGCTAATTCACAAAAAGTCTTAAATGAAAATAGCGCACTGCATTTATGGTCCATTACGACTCTCCAGTAACACACACATCAAATTGTGTATAATTGGACATTCCTTTGAATTGTTAGCCCAAAGATGGAGAAAACATTGTTTTTTATCAACTTTTTAATTTAATTTAATTTTTTTAACAATTTGAATTATTCTGTGAGCCCCCAAGTTAAACATTTTCACACAGTATTTTAGTCATATCCTGCATGTCTTTCTTGTACCGGGGTGTTCCTTACAGGAACGTGATTTGCGCTGTGAAAGTTTAGTATAAAAAAGTTCCTCAGAACTAGCAATCTTGTTTGCCCCCCTGATGAAGTCTGTAGAAATCAGACGAAACTGGTCGAAAAATAAAATCAGTCAACAAGTTTCGTTGCTGTGTGCTGCTCACTAGTACTCTGCTAAAAATATATTAAAAAACCTGTTTAAAAAATCGGCGATCGGCAATCCTTAATAGAATGAACAAATACGATCTTAAAATGTTGGTTTGAATAGAGTGTTTCTCAAATAATTAATGTTCTCATATAAATTTATCAATTCACGTCCGTTTCAGTCCTGTGCACATTTGTTTTACCTGCTCTCCTTCCATTTATTATTGGTTCTAACCGTATGCCTGGCCATATGACTGTAACACTATTTTTCATACACTGGGATTTTCTTGAATTTCACTGCTGGGACTGGGATTTGGGCAGAAATTAGGCTGGGAAATGGGATTTGAGCAAAAATTGGGCTGGGAAAATGGGATTCATAGTCCCCCTTCAGGACCCTGCACTGACGACGGTAGGGAACGAATGATTCTGCTGCGTGACACCATGGTCGTGAGGTGACAACTTTACACTGTCATTTAACCACGCTAAAAAATGCCGCAGTGCTGGGTTATAAAAGCTAAATAAACAGTAAAAATCATTTTAAACCTTAGATATTTTTTATTAATACATGACTAACAAGTATGGAGTCCCTGCGAATCGATATCAGTCGATATTATGACGTGGTTGAAACATACATGTTTTGATTCCTGTCTAACCTTTTTTGACCGTGGTTTTGTACCATAAAATGAATAGTTTTATTTTCAGGGGAAAATGTGATCACCGAGTTCTGAGAGGTAATTTGCATACTGGCTCCTGATTGGGCGCGGAAAAAATCCTTTGTATTTTTCCGCTCAATCAGCGACCGAGAAACTTCGAATACTTTTCGTGCCTCTAACACGGAGAGCAGTTTGCTCGCCATATTTTGCCCGTTCGCTAGACTTTGCTCTCAACGAAAAGCTTCGGTAAAAATTTCCTGAAACCCTACGATGGATTAGTGTAACAGTTCGAGCGATTTGAGGTATCGAATGGTTAAGTTACGTTTTGTGCTGTGGCCATAATGCGACTCGCGATACCGAATTTTCACAACTGCGTGTGTACCACCATGTTTTCAGCTTGCTCTGGTTTAACGTGGACCCTGCTTCATTGCAGCTTTATATTCTTGTTCTACCTTGCGGTATGTACAAATATGGTAGGGTTCTTATTTTTACTGAAGCTTACCGTTCTAGAGCGAAGTTTGTCGCACGGGCTAGACAAATATGTCGAGCTGCCATCGTTTTCGGTCAATTTGTGCATGTTGATTTCAATGTTCCCACGCGAACTTTATTTGCCATTTGCCGTTCGGCTGCTATAAATTATTTTCGCGATGAAACCGCCTCTGTAAACGGCAGTCGACATGAGTGAAAATCTCACTCCCAAAAAGACTGTACAGGATTGCTGTCGGGTTTGTTCGTTGGAATTTGTTGACAAGTATAAGAAGAGGAAAAGGACTATTACTAGCCAATTTAGTAAAGTGTTCGAAAGTGTTGTGAATCAAAAAGTATTAAGTGAAGATGGTTTGCCTGGAGCAGTCTGCGACACCTGTAAATATAGAATCGAAAGAGCTTGGAGGATGTCCAATCAGGATCAAAGTGATCTTCAACAGTTAAGGAGTAATGCAGCACATACAGCTCAAACCCTTCGCTTTAAACGTGGACATCCAGTCTCTCCAGCATTTACATGTACCAGCAAAGGAGACGAAAATGTTACAGTAGTGCGTAAGGTCAGAGACTTGTATTTGATCCATCTCCATTGGAACCATGTCAGATACAACCACCATTGTGCAGATCACTACCCTCAGGTGCTATGCCTACCACTCTCATCCAACAGTGATGATTGTGTTCCACAACTTCAATGACTCTCAAGTCCACGTACCAACTGTGGTTTTCCCAACCCTTCCTCCTAATCCCAAAACAAACACTGCAAAATATGTTATCCTGGGAAGAGCGTTTTTTGGTTGAATAGCTGCAAAGTTATGGCTCTTTCAAATTTAAGACATTTGTATGGGAAATATCAAAACCAACCTCAAGCCTCATTTTCATGCTTGTGCAAAAATTGAAATGCCTATAATATCTCCTCAAAATAGGAATATGGCCTCATACACATATTGACTCATTTTGACATGATCTTTCTTGTTATTGAATTCTTTCTTCAGTTATAGGCATTTCAATTTTTGCACAAACATGAAAATGAGGCTAGTGAGACTAGGTTTTGATTTCCCATACAAATGTCTTAAATTTGAAAGAGCCATAACTTTGCAGCCGATAAACCAAAAACGTTCAAACTTCCCACGATAACATATTTTGCAGTGCTTGGTAATGTAATAGCATCAATTGCTGGGCGGCCATTTATGAATATGGTGTATATCAGTACATAACTGTTATTACATAATAATGGTATTAGTCTAAATGAATGCCTAATCATTGTGGAACAAAATGAACATCTTCATAACATAACAGGTTACCATGGCAGCAGTACCAGTAACAAAAAATAAAATACAAAACAATTAACACATAACCTGTGAGAAACACCCTTAAGTTTAGCTTTGGGTACTTATAAAATGAGCTTGACCTCCATTTTTATTACTGAATAATGATCAGCATGTTCAGATAAAACTTTTTACAGAGTTTAAAAAAAATATATGGGGCTTAATTTTTCTGAGATGTACCCAAGAATTTTTTTAACTGTAGAAAAAGCTTTAATCTGAACATGCTGATCAGTTTTACAGCCCTTTTGATGGATCGATACTACCATCCTGTATCAGTTAACATTAAAATAAAGGTATCAAACGATTGCCAATCATCGGTGAACAAGTTGTGATCATCTACTTGACATAATAGGTCACCATAGCAACAGTATATACTGTCAGAAAAAAAACAATTTTAGCTTTAAGTGCTTATATGTATACATAATGTATGCAAAAACAAGCTCAGTCACCCCCATTTTATTGAATGAAGATCAGCTTAAGATACAAATTTGTTTTGCAAAGTAAAAAAAGTTCCTCAAAGGGGATTCAGAGCCACCTTAAATTTTAGCCACCTTAAATTTTCACCTTAAATTTTTCAAAATTTAAGGTGGCTCTGAATCCCCTTTGAGGAACTTTTTAAACTTTGCAAAACAAATTTGTATCTTAAGATGCTGATCTCTATTCAATAAAATGGGGGTCACCGAGCTTGTTTTAGAAAAATAATGCAGGGGGGGGGGGGCATAAAGTAAAATCCAAGCAAGGAGAGGGGGGGCGCTCAAGGTAAAATAAGTTTTCCTACATGAAGCCCATTTTCCAACCCCCCCCCCCCCCTCCTGATAATTATTGCACAGTCCCTTAAAGCTAACTGTTGCTGTAACCTGTTGTGTCAAGATGGGCATCCATTTGATACCATTATTTTAACATCAACTGATCTAAGATGGTAGTATTGATCCATCAGAGTGCAAGGGCTCTAAACTGTTATGAGCCACCTGCTAAACATGGTGATAGTATCAATCCATGAAACCACAAGGGTTTTAAACAAGCCACCTTGAAAAACTGAAGCCGGGAAGCAAGCCTCAGACTTATTCATGGAGATCTGCAAAGACATTGTATAAACAACTGTATATTTTGTGAGCATGATCCACATTCCACACAGGAAGCATTTCTAGAATGTCATCCACAGAAAATAGTGAGTCACACTTTAAAATAGTATCATCTATGAGTTGGTTGGTAAAGCAAGTAACATTGTCAACATTGGAATAAAAAAAATGTGGGTTGGATTCCAGTACTTCTTGTCTCATATTTCCCTGGCATCCTTTGAGGAGATCCTTCAGCTGATTTCTTTGATCCACAGAAACAGGCCTTGTCTTCTGACTTGTTGTAACTTCAGTCCTCTGCGATATCAATGAATCTGTGGCTCCACAAATTATCACACTTCTTTGCACAGACATCACAGCATAGATGCTTAACCCTAGAGAAACTATCACCACTAGTACTATCGTCAAAGAGTGCAAAAATTTTGTTTCTTCGACAGCTGGTTGATTTCAAGTATTCCAACATCTCTGGTTTGCATAGACGTAATTGTTGCCCATGGAACACAAATTGACCGCAAACGATGGCAGCTCGACATATTTGTCTAGCCCGTGCGACAAACTTCGCTCTAGAACGGTAAGCTTCAGTAAAAATAAGAACCCTACCATACTTGTACATACCGCAAGGTAGAACAAGAATATAAAGCTGCAATGAAGCAGGGTCCACGTTAAACCAGAGCAAGCTGAAAACATGGTGGTACACACGCAGTTGTGAAAATTCGGTATCGCGAGTCGCATTATGGCCACAGCACAAAACGTTACTTAACCACTCGATACCTCAAATCGCTCGAACTGTTACACTAATCCATTGCGAAGTCCGGCGTGATTTCGTAGGGTTTCAGGAAATTTTTACCGAAGCTTTTCGTTGAGAGCAAAGTCTAGCGAACGGGCAAAACAAATATGGCGAGCAAACTGCTCTCCGTGTTAGAGGCACGAAAAGTATTCGAAGTTTCTCGGTCGCTGATTGAGCGGAAAAATACAAAGGATTTTTTCCGCGCCCAATCAGGAGCCAGTATGCAAATTACCTCTCAGAACTCGTGTGGTAAGACATCCTCCCCAGGGGTTCTTTTCGTCATCAAGACTTCTAACCCCTGGGTCTCCGAGGATGAGGTCGCCCAAGCTAAAGATAAGAGAACAGTGTCGCGGTATAAGCGTTATTGTTACAACGGCTCGATTTATAAGGGTTTGTATGGGAACGCAACGGTTATGTTTTAGAAGATATAAAATCGATCTAGCCTCCTTAACTGCTTCAAACGGGAGAAAAGGTGAGCAAGAAGCAATTTAGTTCGAAATATTTCTTCGCGAAGAAACTCGATCAAATTTTTGCAGATATTTTTTGATATTGTTTCGTTTTGACTTGTGTAAATAAGCTTTCTTTGACCTACACTTGCACTTAGCACTTTTCTTTTTTCAATCTTGGCGTAAGTAAGTAAGTAATTTATTTAACCACATATCACGGATGAGTTCGAGACTCGTTTAAACGTGATGGTAGTACCCTTGCCATGTTTAGATGTAGATGTGAGCTCTCTTCAATTCTTGCTATTATAGATAGATCGACCAAGACTAGAAGATGGCATTCATAGATGATCCAGAGTTTGTTATTGCCCACATTCGTCACTCATGTGTGATCACTGATGACACTGGTGAGCTTATAAACTTATTTTTAAATTAAAAAATATATATGATGGACACGACAGTGTGGAAATTTTGATCAGCCGTCTTCAAATGCCATGTACATTCCATTCCATGTAGATTCATCAAGATTTTCAAAATTCTACACCAAGCAGCCAAGTCTATTGCCAGCTAACACCAAGCATTACACACACAATGGGATATCCAAAGACTACGATCATCTACCAATATGCTGCCCTGGTGGGCCGGTAACCCTCATAAATGCACCTGGCAAATGGGCCTAGGGTTGTCTTCCCTCCCCCAGGATTGTGTGCCCTCCCAATGATTGCCTACCCTCCCCCAAGGAAGAAACATTGATCCGTGCATAAAATTTTTGCGCAGCGATGCTCAACAAAATGTGGTAATTTGATTAAGCGAAAAAAAACTTTTTGGGGTTAGGTACACTTTAATGGGAAAAAAAACTTTTTGGGGTTAGGTACACTTTAATGAAAAAAAACTTTTGGGGGTTAGGTACACTTTAATGACTGTAGTTTTTGATCTCCAAAGGCATGTGCGAACAAGTGATAATGAATGAAGAATTTGAAAATGAGAAAGCCATTAAGCACCGCAGAAGAGTGGTTGGAAAATACTCCGTTGATAGGTAAGTAGATAGTAAGATGAAATCACAGTACAGTACCATTACAGTAAGGAGTCCAAAAGTATGTGACCTGACTTTTAAATACCATAAAAACGCTCTATTTAGCCCCCCGTCTCTTTTAAGCCCCCCCTATCTAATAAGCCCCCCACTTTGGACGTCAGATTTTGTAATACATGTAAGCCCCCCCTTTCCATCAGGATGATGTAAATGACTTTTTCGGCAATATTTTCTGGCGTTTCAGTCACTTTGTATTGAAAACGTGGTCTTTAATTTCAAGAACTATCATCAAGTTAGGGTAAAAATGACATTGCATATTTTGTAAGACGGTCATACATAACCCATTTCTTGTTCTCTTTTAGTTAGTGGTCTAATAGTAAAGTTTGAAAAATTAATGTGAATTTTCTCGAAAATTTATGATTTGAAATAAGCCCCCCCCCCTCTCTATTAAGCCCCCCTCTCTAATAAGCCCCTCCTTCTTGAGGCCTACAATTAAATAAACCCCCGGGAGCTTAATAGAGCTTTTACGGTAATTCACATTTTTTCATGTGCACAGACTTTCCAATCAGAAGCCGAAGGAAGCTATCCTCGTCTTCCGATTGGATAGAGAATGTGAAATAATTAAAAGCTCTAAGTAAAGAAACATCAATCATCATCATCATCTCTTACTCCTACTCTTCATCACCACCACCACCATCATCATTACTGTTTTATCAAGGTTACGATAAAACATTATTTGACTTGCTCTTTCTTCTCCCACTCCTCATCCCCATATATCCTGGTTATTTCTTGTCTATATTTGTGATCTTTCCACTATCTGTCCCTGGCTCCCAACCTCCCCCTCCCCCCCCACCCCTCACCCCCTCTATCCTCTATGCCCTCTTTTCCCTGTCCCCTAGCCTCTCAGTTAAGGTGAAAAAATAAATAAATAAATGTTCTAAAACAGGGGTTTATTGGAGAGTCAGCTTCAAATCATGGAAGCTTCAATATTTCATTTGTGCCATGACAATAAAATTCACAATGTGGTAATAAAATCTTCCTTGATGTCTGTATTTACTCAATGTTGCTGCCTGATATATTTTAGGGATTCTTTGGACTTTCCAAGTTATCCTCAGTCATTTGATATCGCCGTCAGCCCTGATCTCAGCCTAAGGAACTCCAAGTCACAGGGAAAGGGTGACCACAATAGAAGAGAAAGGTATGTTTACTTACTGTCTATTATAAAGTTAATTTACTGTAAGTGTCTAAACTTGTAGACTGCAAAACAGTCGTATTTTTTGTGTTGGTCTGTCAAACGCGCGAGGTGGGTTTCTTCAGTGTTGTTTGATTCATCTGACTGATTTCTCTTCAAACAGAACACTTCCTACATTTTTCAGGCAATATATTAATCCAACCTCGTTTCCAGGGTCTCTCTTCTTCTCGCCAAACGCGATTGAAAAGAGACCCTGGTTGGGGCTGGTCACGTGTCTAGGTGACATTTTTAAACCCTAGGGAGGGCTCCTATAATTACGAATCTTTGTCATGCTTGCTACAAACCGCCACTGTTCACAGGGATTTGCGATCGTTTTAAGATTTCTTTTAAGCCCAAGCAAGTTAAGTGTTTAGAGGCAATTTACTGTGGCCGAGATGTTGTTAACTAACCAAGCTAATATATTTTGCGAGTCAGTCTAAAATGCTGTAAAATCTAACACATCGCACAATGTAAATAAACTGATTGAAGTGAATGCACGTTATATGTCGAGTTATTTCTTTTGTAAGATCATAAGGGCTAAAGGTAAGGCAGGTGCAATGAAAACAAACAGAAACAAACAATAATACGTAATTTACCTGGAGTTGGGTTGAATTTTCTTGAAGATTCATACCGATCGCAATATGTTATGATCGGCTCATTTTGTCAACTTTTATAAATTATATTCGCAACGCCGCCGGTAGCGACAAAATACACGAGACCGTCAAATGAACAGATAAAAGAATCGAGCAAAACATCGTAACCGAATGAATAAAAACTATAAAGATTTTATTTACCCCTTTCCTGTCTTGGATTTGAAACTATAATATAGTATATATAACTAACTATAACTATTATATATAAGTTCGATCCGCGACGGTTGCCTTTCGACCCTTCGCCGCGCCGGCCTTCGCTCTTGGTAAATGTTCGTCGTACAGCCGGTGGCGATATTTCGATAAAACACCTAAGAACTCTGGCTTTCGTTGATCGTTGAAGGCTTCAAAATTCATTAATCGTCTTTCGCATGGCCTGTACAATATATGTGATGTGTCAAATATAATTTATCTTGTCCCAAATTATGGTCCAACAATCCATACGCTCCACAGTGTAGCGCCATAAATATATTCAACAGTACAGCGGTCGAGCAGTGCACGATTTCCTTTCCTTTAGCAAAGAAGATTCTTTGAGAGCTTTTGAGCAGGATACATCGCCAACCGATTTGCACAGCCTGCAACAACTCGGATTTTAATTGGTACCGCCAAAGTGTTTACCACAAAAACACGTCCTGATTTACAACACTCAGTAGAGACAAATTTCACACTTAGCTGCCCCTCCCTCACATCGTTTATTTGTAATCTCCCAGATTCTGGGAGCCACGTGACCAGCCCCAACCAGGGTCTCTTTTCAATCGCGTTTGGCGGGAAGAAGAGAGACCCTGGAAACGGGGTTGTATATTAATCCTCAAGACCCTCGTTGAAATCAACACTGACAAAAAATGTGTGGAGCTGTCAAGTATTTTTAACACCTCAGCGATATTATTTGAACCCCCGGTCAGAACAAATTTGTTGTATGGAAAGCCGACAGTCATTTATTCTCGCATCACACGGTGTGCGAGGCTCGTGCGCATCCACGCTTTCAGCGCTTCACGCCTTATGACCAGCGATTTAGAGAAAAAATGACTGTTTTGCAGTCTAGTAAACTTCTAAACCTAGTGGATCATACAGACCAGCATGTGATTCCTGTTCACTATGTATTTTATTTTTTCCTTTAGGAACAGAGAAGTTAGATGTACAACAGTTTCATGGAAGGAGGGACAGAATAGCGTTTTGAGTGGTATGCTGTCAATATTCACCAATTTTAGCAGTAAGACATCTTTAGTTAATTAATTTTAGGGTTAGCAATGTGTTTTAGCAACCCTGGTTGAAGGACTGGTCCTTTAATTTATAACTAGCTTAAAATGCAGCTGGGACCTTAAAGGGGCACTGTCACAAGGACGCATGCGCCAGTCTCGCGAGGCGAACTTGAAAAGGTTAGGCTAACTTTTTCAAGTTTGAGTTGCCAAATCCAAAATGGCGTCGACTAGTGGCGGCGGCGGCACGGTGGAAAGCGTAGTAATTCTGGGCGAAAAAGAATATTCAATACCCCGACAAGAGCCAAGAGAGCGTGGACAAAACCCCATAAACACATTTATCTTGAAGATAACAGTTTCAAAACATGGCTCGAAGTGAAATTCGTTGCAGGTTACGAAGGATACAGTGATAAGATACTGTCTTCGCGACACATTTGTTGTTGAGGAGACGAGTGATCGAAACAGATGTGACCTCAGCTGTGACCTCTCAAGCGAAAACGTACAACACGGCTTTCCGTTCGAAAGGCTAAAAGCCGTTCACTACCCGAACGGTTAGCAAGCCGAACGGCTGCTACTACCCGTTCGAAAAAAATGTTCGAACTGCTGCCGTTACCCGTTCGAAAAAAATCTTCAGCCGTTCCAACGGCTGCTGCTACCGGTTCAGAAAAAATCTTCACCCGTTCGAAGCTAAGCCAGGTAATCCGTTGAGAAAAAATATTGAGCGGCCGTTCCAACGGCAACGGTTATCCGTTGAAAACTTCTGTACAAATGGATAAATCTAAGCTTGGCTGTCAAAAGTGCGTTGCGTTACGGCCGTTGCAAATATATTTTGTATGCAAATCATGTTTCGGAAATACGTATGCGAACAGCGCACGCTGTTACAGTAATATTATGACTTTGTCTGTTTTACATAATCGTGATTAGAAACAAAATACATGCAAATATTTTCACTAACCGTCATTATGGAATGGCGGCCAAATAATTTATGGTCGACAGGAAGTGAGCAGTTTTCGCGCATGCGAATCCGTGACAGTGCCCCTTTAATTCATTTCTGCGCCTGGCCTCTCTTCTTTCTTCATCTTGTTATTTCCTCGCAGAACATAAGTCCAAAACCAGGGCCTTCCATCTAATAAATCCTGTTCTGTGCTGTTTTCTTGGCTGCTGTCCATGTCACACCTTTGGCCCGTAGTTCTGCCAAACGAGAATACCTCCATGTCTGAGAAGGTTCCTCCTCTTTCTCCTGCCCTGTGGGTTCCATTCAAGGCCCGTCTTTGCTATGTTTCCGTCTGGCTTCCACTTCCATGCCCTGCTCTTCAATGCCAGCTCCACTCTCCTGATCTGTCTGTTGCCAAAGATCCTCGTTCTTTATCCTCTCCAGCCATCTGATGCCAACTTCTTCCTCAGACAGGCACTTATCTGCAGCTGACCATTCAACTGTAAACAGTTAAAGAGTTGTCAGAAAGTTAAAATTGCTGTCAAATTGATAATGAAAGAGTTCACAGTAATTATTACTGTTTCTCTTTAGGAGAAGATCTGTTAAACGTGTTTACCAAGCGTGAAGTGAAGCAAGATAAAAATAAAACAGTGACAGTTTCTCAGCTCAGCAGACAGTTGGAAGAATCCCGTGGTAAACCAAACAACCCATTCTTGCAGTACTCTAAATATGAAGGAGAGGTAAGAACGAATTGACTGCAGTGGTACAGCTGCTGTAGGTATAGGAGAGGGGTCAGGGGGCCTGCCTCCCCCTCCCCCTCCCCCCTTAGTTGAGCAAAAAAGGCCCAGTCCCCATTTGCTCCCCATTCCCCATTTTTGAAGCAAGAAAATTATAAAAGCCCATCTCCACTTCAGCCCACCCACCCCCAAAAGTCAACATAGGTCACCGTCAGTAATTCCCTTGACCCTTCAACTGTAAGGTCTGAGAAATTATGGTGTTCATTTCTCTTGGCAATAAAAAAGCAGGTTAACTTGTATTAGTGTTTGTTTAATGGAGCAGTATTCTCTTGTTTCAGGCTTACCAAGGAACATGTGTCACCAAGAAACTAAAAATATTTTTAACAATGCTACCGGAGGTAATTACCAGTGTGTTATATTATTGCCTGTCAAGAATATTATTATTGTATTTTAACTCTTTTTTAAGTTGTTACATGGATGTCAACAGGCAAATTTTCCTTATTGATCTCCTCATACAAATTACTTAATATTACAGTGCGACTACTCCAACCAAGGCCACCCGACAAAATTCTGTGCAAATTTAAATGAAAACCGCGGATGTTAACAATAGATTTCCTACAAATTATGGATCTAGCAAACTGCACACTACAGAAACAATACACTTGTGACCATTTTTATTGTTTTAACACTCAAACGCTATTGGTCAATTTGCAAAGAATTTGCTTGGGTGGCCTTGGTTGGAGTAGTCGCACTGTAATACACCCTGTATATGTACAGTTGAACCAGCTGTAAGCAGACATGTACCCTTGGGACCAGAAATAGTGTCCACTTAGGAGAGGCGGCCGCTTATATGAGACATTAAAAATGTAGTGTTTGTATGTAACTGGGACCATCACCTAGAGTGTCCGCTTACAGGAGGTGGCCGTTAGTGGAGGTTCGACTGTAGTTAGGAGAATTTGACAACATACGTATTTCAAAGGCAATTCAGACTCCCTGCTGATGCCTGTGACTTTGTAGTCAATTTTATGCAGTAAATTAGATTTCAGAATACGCGCGTTCTTAACAAGTTTCTAACGCAGATTTTGGTTAGCTTATCTCTGAGCGGTACTGTAGTATTAAAAAAATATTTATCTACATTCCTACACAGGAAGAAAGGGCCATACCAATGATCGTCACAGTGTTAGGTAAAACCTAAAATAATATAATTATTAAATGTATTTCCATCTTGTAATTATCACTCCTCAGAAACTAGCCTGTGTCGCAGATGAATTCAACCATTAAATCCGTCTGTGAACCAGTGCCAAAATCCTTGTTCCAAAGGCTAAGGTTACAGTGGAACCCCGTTAATCCGACCACCAACCGGCCACCAAAATCTGGTCGTATTAACGAGGTGGTTGTATTAAAGTGGTTCTTAAAGAAGGAAATGACTGACATAACTTTAGATCGGGACAAAAGAAAGTGGTCGTATTAACGAGATGGTCGCATTAACGAGGTGTTCGTAAGGCAGGGTTCCACTGTCAGTAGTACATACCTGTACATATAATCTGGTACTTTTTTGGGGGTCCAGAACGAGGATTTTGTTGCTGGTTCGCAGACAAATTTAACGGTTGAACTGTTACTATTACTGTTACTGGCTGGCTGGCTGGCTGGCTGGCTGATTGATTGATTGATTTGTTTAATATTTAAATCATTAATTTATATATTTATTAATTATTATAATTTAGTATTAAATAAATGTACATATTGTTACAGGTACTGCCTGTGTCCAGGATCTGATTGGACTCATCATGTACAAATACACAAATGAAGGATTAGAGCCTCAGCTAAAGGTAATTTATTATACCTGACACATGTTTTGAATAATTGGGATTTTGCTGTAGAGTCTACATAACTCTTAGAACAATATACATGTACCTGCAGTGTTCCAGATAAGAGGTCGGCGTCATGTCAAAAACCTGACTAGTCAACAAAATAGAGTGGTAAAGTGTGACGTTACAAATTTTCAAACTATTTTTATCAAGCCTCAAAATCCCATCATTTGATAAAGATTACTGCTGTATGATCAGCCACAAAATTTCAACGTGTTGGCACGAATAGAACAGAAGATATAGAGGTTCAAAGTTTGGTACCGTCCCATACAAACCTCTCTAATTTTGCGCCTGTTCTAAACTGAAGGAACAGACGCAAAATTAGAAGGTGCCCATATCTTGGCTGCAAATTGCAATGGAGAGCTAATTTTTGGCAAGTGGACGTTTTTTGCCATGCTTCCTCCGAATAGCTGATCAAATTTCATAATTTCGCAATTTTAATTTTTGTGACGTCATAACTTGAGTACTCTATTAATAGAAAACTTCTGATGATTTAATGAGGTCCATATCTATTGACCTGTTGACATTCCTCATTGACACCTTTAGCTTACCTTCAAAACTTATCAGGAACCCTGATATACCCAGGGCTACAAATATATTTTTTTTCTTGAAAGGACATATGTCCGACTAAGTCACCATTTTGGGCGGACAAAACAAAAATGAGGTCAGACATCATATTATAGTCTGCTTGATAAGCGAACCTGCTAATCTAACGCGTTGTCAATGCAGTGTAAATTAGTTTGCATTTAGAACAAAATGCGTTATAACGCATTAATTAGCTTTGGCAGGAGAAAAAAATTATCTGGACATTATGTCCGACCACTGTTGGGATTTCATCAGACATTGACAAATTTTGGTCGGCCATTGTCCGATGACCGACTGTTATTTGCAGTCCTGGTAGTGTAAAAATGACACTCTGTCCTGCTATACTCTTTCAGAATGATGTCAAGTCTTTCTGTTTGCAAATGGCAGAGGACGATGGAGAGGTGGACACTGACTTCCCTGGTATGTAGGCAGTGATCAAATTCATTATAAATTAAGTAATAATTAAAAATTAAATTATTTAATGATTTGGGAGAATTTGAAGTAAGTAATTTATTACTTTAGCTGCATGCAAGTATTTGAAGTATTAATTAAAATACTTGCATACAGCTCAGGTTTACTGACAGAATAATATCTTTCTCATATTTCTACCAAGCTTAAAATATACCATCATTTCTTTCCACAAATTCTCATTCATCGACAAATCTACACCATGTAGTCCTAGCAGTATGCGGGATGTTTGTCACACTAGAACCTAGTAATATGGCTTTAGCTCCCACGAGTCTCCTGTAGCTCAGTGGTAGAGCGGTGTGCGGAAGGTCATAGGTTCGACTCCTGTTGGGGGAACTCGGAATTTTTTTCCAAGTAGCTTGTGTCACTGACAGAATAATATCTCTCTCAGCTCAGGTTTATTTAAAACTTTCTGATTCTCCCAAACTCTCTCTCGTGTTTGCATCAGGCTATGTAAGCATGTGCGCCATTTTCCATTCATTAAAATATTATTGATAATTATTTTTTCAGCTCTGGACAACAAGGAAGCGATCACTAAATTTGGTTTCACTTGTCTGGCATTAGTTCAGGTAACTATGAATTGAAAGGTTGTTTTATTTTCTGTTGAACTCTCTCTCAGACGGGACTGGCACAAACTGTCCGTCTTAGAGAGGTGTCCGCTTATAGAGAGTTTAGATACAGTAACATGACTGAAAAATGACGTTCAGGGACCAACACCAAGTGTCCGTCTTACAGAGGTGTCTGTCTTATAGAGGTGTCCGTTAAGAGAGAGTTGACTGTAGAGCAACCCTGATACTGTACATTGGACGGTGTAAAAAATCTTATAATCAAATGTTGCTATAATGTATTGTGATTCCTAGAAAGATGCCAGTCCAGCAAAACCAACACCCCCGAAACCTTCATCTGGGATCATAGTGACAGTGTAAGTAAGCTCACCTAATAATAAATAAAGCTTTATAGCGCGGTTTTCAATTGAGTGTCGAAAGTAATACGCATTTGCCTTGGTTTTGCTTTACTATGCTCTCTGATTGGTTCGCAAAACTCGCGCCACTTTCTTAACCAATCAGATGCCAAACTAAAACCATTGTGATTTGGTTGCATGCATTTTCCTGCGCTTGACTCCGGTTGCATGTATTTGCTTCGAGTTCTGATTGGTTCCTTGTGTTGTTTTCGTCTGTTGTGATTGGCCAGAGTAGTTACTTTGGGTTTGGTTTTACTACACTCAATTGAAAACCGCTCTATAATTGAATTTTGATCATATAACGTGCGCTCTGATTGCTTCATGGTTGTGTAGTCATTTTGCATGAGGCTATGTGACACTGCCTCCCAAAGTTACCCAGGGAGATGAATTATTAAATCTGTTTGTTGTTTTCTTAGCCATGAACCCCAGCATGGCTTTTCAAGAGTAAAAGTAGACAGCATGAAAGCTGAGATGAAACAAGTGTTTGAAAAAATGGTCAAGAAAAGAGGATTAAGAAGAACAGGTTAGTCATTAATTAAAGTGCTGTTAAAGGAGCTACGTCACGGATGGCACATCTTGAAAAAATTGGCCAATTTTTTCAAGTTCGCCATTCGTAATCCGTCTTAATCTTCACCATCCTCAACCAACCTTGTTCCTGTTTGGTTTATTATTACCTCTTTGGTGTTTTTCTACCTTAGTAAACTGTTATTTTGAGACTTTCTTCAATTTGAAGGTGATTTTTCACTTAAAATATCTTGACATAGCTCCTTTAATGTTAGAGTAGAGAGAGGCACTGTCAGTGAGAGTTAATGTCCAAGAACACAACACAACAAGGTCCTGTTGCCAGTGATAGAACCTGGATGCTCGATCAGAGTCCAACCCAAACTCACTAACCATTAATTAGGCTTTTTGAGACTACCGATACAAAGAGGTTATTCAGCGGAAAGTTGTGTAATACAGCTGGGTATTTTTACGAGTCAGTTTTTATTTTTCGAGCCTTTAGGCGAGAAAAAAATAAACGTTGACGAGTAAAAATGCCCAGCCATATTACACAAATTTCCGCTGAATAAATTGTTTATTATACGACATAATTCTTTCCTAAAATATAGGCTTTCAACAGTGTTTTCCGTAGCACGCGGTCAGGGGGACTAAGACAAGTGTAATATGGAGTCTCATATTTTCACTCGTCTTGGTGCGTATTCGCACTCTAAAATTTTTATGTTGTTTAATAAATAAATTTATGGAAAAGTGTTTTTAATTTCTGTAGTCCAATTGCTTTAATTTCTGTTTTGTATCCTTTTAGCTAATGAATATGTTTTGGAAAAGCACTCAGAGTTCGGTGTCCCCATCAGCCTTGAATCAAGCTTAGAGAGTATGGGAACCATGGAATTCTGTCTGGTCAGATTTGGACGTAAGTACTGCATTTGACTTACATAATCCTTGTTGCCCCCTTGGACACATACCCATGTAGGGTGTCCACCATAACTCTCCACCTCACTCTCTTCTGGGCCAGAGCTTTCACCTCCTGCTAGATGATGCCGACTGTCTGAAGGTCCTGCAGTGTGGAGTGTCTCCAGTTGTTTTGTTTTGTCTTTCCCTACAGTGGGTTGTAGTCCAACGAAGTAGTGCTTTATATTTAACCTGACTTTTATTAATTCCCCTGGGGAGACTCTCATGATAAAAATGAAGGTAGCATTTTGGGGGTGTGGCTCAAATGCATTTTTACCCCTTATCCTAAGGTACCAAAAAAATTCATGACCCGCTGTTCTTTGTCAGTTGTGATGTGAATACTTACTGCAGTTCTCTTTATGATATACCTGCCAACTCTCACGCCTTAGGCGTGATTCTCACGCCTGCCGATCGAAAATTTCTATCTCCCGCCAGCTCATGCTTGCGGACCAATTTCTCACACCTGGCTGAAAAATTTGACATATTACAGCCTTAACTGACACGCTTTAAAAAAATATGTCAACTCGAACCAATGTGAGGAAGCATAGTCCTATAAATAACACTGTATGTCGTGTTTGAATCCTCCAAACCGTATCCGAACGCATTGTGAAACTGGATATGAACTCTTTGTTTTTTTTTTTTTTTTTTTTGTTTTTGTAAGTAAAGACTTTATTGAGCATTATGATTATTTACATGTATGCTACTTAAAATTTGATGCTCTACTTACAATACCTTACATTACATACAATACTTACACTACTTACAATACGCGTTCGGTGCTTACATTACTTATAATACTGCTTACAATACAATACTTACGCTACTTATAGTACAATGCTTGCACTACTCACAATACAGAACTCTTTGTTAACGTTCGGAAATCTGCGAATTGTCTTCGGAAAGTTTTGGATGTCTTCGGCAACATTCGGAAATTGTCGGAGCATCTTTGGAAATTCAGGTACTCTGAAGACAAAAATCTCACGCATTTGACTCAGGAAAAGTTGGCAGGTATATTATGATGGTCCTTTATTCTAATTACCCCTGTGCACTCTAATTTGCTACAGTTACAAATTAAGCACTGTTAGTAGTGATGTTTTTATCTTTAAATATCTAGAAGTACTGTAAGTACATACATGGGTAGAGTCTTGGCTGGTGTTGTATTCTAATTTAAAGCCCTTTGACTGGCATGTGTGTTACAGGGAAACGTGTTACCGATGTCGACAAAGAGGGAGACGCTAAACAGTTTGACTTTTATGCTAATTATCAATACAGGGTAAGTTATTAATATATACTTGAACATTAGGTGCCAAAATAGACCATGTCGCAACTCTCATAAAGTCCAACACTATTGGTAGAATGAACAATAGGACATACAATACAGTGGCGGATCCAGGGGAGGGCCGGGGGTCCGGACCCCCCTATCAGACCTGTGGGGTTTTTTGCTTTCACCATTATCCATAGCAAGGATCTCCAGGATCCACCAAAATGCACTTTTCAGAGCCTGAAATCTCAAATCTTTTCTGGGGGAGGCCCCCCAAACACCCCTACCCACATTGGAGGGGAGCGCCCCCATTCGCCCCTTGTATAAGCGTTTAGTAATAACTATTGCAGTGTACTTCCAAAAAATCTCCTTCTATGTACTTCACATTTTCGGGAAAACCCTGGGACCCCCCTATCAAAAATTCCTGGATCCGCCCCTGCAATATAAACATAGCCCTAACAACAATAGAGCAGCTACACACAGACGGCCAATGAAATGAGTAGCTTACGAGAGCTGTTACACTGACCCTACAAAAAATTGGAGAATTAATTTAACACAAACACTTTCGATTTAAATCCTTAGTCATACCGTGTCAGCATGTTGCAAAAGCTGAGGACAGTGACAGAAATACAACTGGGTATGTAGTACTTACTTGCTATCTCATATAATTAAATATTTATTTGACCTTTGGCATTAGTCAACCTCTTTATACTGTATTATTCACTCGTCAGTTCTTTAAAAAATTCTTATGGCCTGTCTTTGTGACCTAGAACCTGCGACCTTGACCCAGTCTTTGTGTCAATAAAATTACACCCATAGAATGAATCACGATTTATTTGTTGATTCATTATTAACATTTTAATATTATAAATTGTTTTCACTGTTTTTCATTTTACCTTAACCAGGAGTTTCTCACGAGAAAATAGAAATTGACCCAGTGCTTCAACCAAAGTCAGCGAAAAAGTTTTGGGGAAAACAAAAATTTGTAAGTGTTGAGTAAGGCTTAACCGTTTACAATAAAATTCTAGCTGGTGGATTGCGCCAGCATAATAAGTTATCGGTGGGCTAGTACCTATTATTTTTTATGATATAAACAAGATACTACGCGCGCTCTGATTGGCTCAAAACCATTTACCATAACTCTATGGAAACATAGAAAATTGCTTTGTGCTTTTATGTCATAAAAACATTAGAAAACGTTTTCCCTGTGTTTCCATAGAGTTATGGTAACACTCGTAAAAATTTGGGAGAACTCAAAATTGCTGCAATTGCATTATTAAAGTTCCACCGTGAGAGTTACAGTGCGATTACTCAAAGCGGGCCAGTTTGAAGAAAAGTAGCCAATCAAAACGTTAATTGAGAACAAAGGATGGCGACCTTTTCCGTAAACTGACCAATCGCGTTGAAGCATACAGACAATAGACACCAACAAAGTGCGAAACTCTTGAAAAACCTTGACAGTTTTTGATTGGTAAATTTTCTTCAAACTGGCCCGCTTCGAGTAGTCGCACTGTAAGTGTCTTATTACCCAAGAACACAACACAACGACCCTGGCCAGTGCTCAAACCCAGACCTCTAAATCCAGAGACGCTAACCCTATTACATGTAGGTCACCACGCCTCCCACAGACATGTACCAGAAATATATCGCAGTCTCACAGGAGCCATTCTTGTTTGTAGACATCTGTAGAAATGGAGAATGTTGTTGGATGTGATCTGATGGAAGAGAAGAGCAATGGCAAGGCTATCTTCAGAATAGTATACTTCAGTCAAAATGCCCATGACTTCAAACATTACGACTTTGAAACAGATTCTGATGATGCAGGTGAGAACTACAGGGTTTGTAAAGCCCGGGATGGGAGGGGAGGTACTCCCTTATATAAGCTATATAGTTATGTGCTGCACCAAAGGGTATGGTTTTTTAGCCGTTTTGGTGTAAAATAGGGTATAGACTTTGAACATTTTGGTCTGAAATAGGGTATGTTTTGTGCACTCTGGCCTGGAATTTAGTTTAAGTTTTAGACAAAACTTCTCAAATGTTTACGCAAACAGAACACATTCCTGGGTAGCTGAAGTCATGTATTAGACACGTGTACTAATTTTATAGGTCTGAAATGGGGTATGGAAAATCACATATTTTGGTCTGAAATAGGGTAACCGTAAGAGTTTCAAGAAGATAATTCATCAAAATAACAGTTTACTACGGTAGAAAAACACCAGAGGTGATAATAAACCAAACAGGAACAAGGATGGTTGAGGATGGAGAAGATTAAGACGGATTGCGAACGACGAACTTGAAAAGATTGGCCAATTTTTTGCCTCTATAATGTGTTGTAGCTGAATCAATCCTCTAATACTTCTTTCTGCATTCTTCGCAGGAGAGATTGTAAAGAAGGTGAATCACATTATCAAGTCTAACATGAGTGGAAAGAGATCAGAATATCTGTCTTCAAAAGAGAAGAAGTTAGAGAAAAGAAAGTCCTTAAGATGATAGCAGCCTTGTTGACAAATAAGGCTCGGTTCAAACGTCACGCTGCATTTTTCAATAACATGCGAACTTTGCTCCACCAAAGGCTGCATTTTCACTGCCATCAATGGCTGCTGTGTAAACACTCTATAATCATGTAAATAAATTTTGAAAACGAAAACTGTTGTGAGAGTCACGTTTTTGTTTCTTGCCTTGTTCTGTTTTGTTTCTAATCAGTGATGTGTGACTCCAGCCTAGTACCCAGGCGTTCCCTTCCCGCTTACTCGATTTGGCGCGAAATTTCATGACGTCACCGAATGACACTGTTCTCTGGCCGGCACGCAAACCTGTTCCCAGGTCCCTTCGTGGACTTCGCGCTCGCTCGAGAGAGAAAGAGAACGACTAGGGACTAGGCTGGTGTGACTCTTGCATTGAGTGCATGATTTCAAGAACGGAGAGTGCGGGGGGGGGGGGGGGGAGAGAACTTCCCGTACCTTGTAATCCAGTTCCCGCCTCCTATTCCGTTGTGATTCCTGCCTCTTTGTGCTTTTTCTTTTGCAAAATAACACGCAATGTTGCAGTGTTCCTGCCACCTTGAGAATCCCACTTCCCGCCCTCTCTTCTCCCACCTCCCGTAGACTCCCCGCCCCCTTTACTCCCGGGTTCTCACCCCCCCCCCCCCCCCCCCACTAAGTAGTAGTAGTAGTAATTAGTTTAATTAGTAGTACATGCAAAACGCATGTGCAGAGCAACAATTGTTCTGCATGTGCGTTTTGGTACGTTTCTTTGGCGTCCTCACTCCTCAGCTAAACAACGTCAAATGACGAAATCCACGGTATTATGGAGAACGTGAACACACGACGGTGAATTTTCCTTTCTCTTTCTGGACTTGAACTCCGCCCCTACGAATTTAGTTCCTGGACAGTTCGGCCACATTAGACAAATTGAACGTGTTGGAATAATCGCGAAATAGTTTATAGGAACACGAATTCACTTTTTAAGTGATGATTTTCATGACGTTGCCGTGGCGTGGTTTAGAGTGTAGACTGCGAGCTCTTTTTCTAAAAAATCTGTGGAAATGCAAAATAGCGCGATATATACAGCTGTTTCGAGAAAGGCTGTCAAAAAAGCGCACGTGACAATCCCGAAAGGTATTGTGGGTAGTTTTAAGTTCACGGTTCCTTGACTTCAGCATTTCAGGGAAATCTGAGAAAATGGCACGAGACGCCATGGACGTATGTTTGCGAGTGCTAAAAGAAGGCGAAAAAAGCGTGGGTTTGATGTATTTATTTGACTTATTAAAATTTATTGATCATATCCCAGATTACTTTTCGGGATTGTTCGTGTGCGCATTTCTCCGACAACCTTTCTCAAAACAGCTGTATAGATACGCGATATACGAACAGCGAGAGGCGAATAGCTCATCACAGAATTTTAGAGAAAAATAGAGACTGCTCACAGTCCATTTGGGTTGTCGTGCAATGCCGCATCTGCACAAATTCAAGACACGACAAGAGAATGTTGTTTTCCACCCCTAATATCGACAGTAAAACTGTCTTTTCATTTTATTTTTTCACAATTTAATTGCTATTTGCTACAGACATGTTTATTCTCCTGAGTATTGAGGAGTTCTTTTCTCTTTGAATGCTTTAAGACCCTCCAATCTGTCTTTGGTTGGTATAACCTGTGAAAGGAAAAGTATTGAGAAACAAAAAAAATTTCCAGAAACCTTAGAAATTTCACGAAATGTCGCAAATTTTAATCACCATTTAACGTTCAATTGAGAAAGCATTCAGTACTTAGAACAAACCAAGTAACAAAACACTTGATAAGTACGTTATCAACGTTGGTTATAGAGTGTGTTCACTTGACGTCATAGCCGCCATATTGGTGTCCCCGTACAAAATAATTTTTATTAACTTATTTTGTTAGGGACACCAACATGGCCGGGTTGGAGCGACGAGGCGGCTGACACTTCAGACTAGGCTGCCACGGCCTTTGTCATTTAATTCCTACAGGACTGAGTGAACACACTCTATAGTCACTTCACATGAACAATGCTCAGTTCAGTTAAGTCTTGTCTTTCAACATATGACTGCTTGCTTGTTTAGGAAAACTGTTCTAAAATGTATTTACAAAGGACCTCTAACGCTCTTTCGCGGGTATTTAATTTCACGAATTTTCTTCAATCGCAAAAATTAGTACTTGGGAAAATAAGTGAGAATAAGGTATGCTTTTCCTAACAGTTATATGGGTATTGGGTAGTTTCAAAATCTCCTTCGTGGTCAACAAAGTACATACCTGTGCATAGCAACCTTCCTCAAATGACATGGCAGAATTAAGGTCAACCTGTTATGGAGATTAAAAAAACAAACAGACAGATGCCTGGTGAGGCAGGGTAGCCAAGTGCTTAGAGTAATGGACCATTTTATTTTGGGAGGGGGGTTGGGCAATTACCAAAAACAAATTCCTGCACAGCAAAAACTAGAGAAAAAAAATCGTACAAAGCGAGTTCACTCACTCACTCACAAGCAAAAGGTGAAAAAAAAAATTATTGCACAAACTCAAGACGTAAAAAAAAATTAGAGCGAAGAAAAATTGCCCAACCCTGCCCCCCCCCCCCCCCCCAAAAAAAAATCAATAAATAAAATGGTCCATCGCTCAATTTGGTGGTCCCAGGTTCAAGTCCTCAACTCCAATGTATTAAACACTAAATAAAACAGACAGAGGAACAAGTGTTGTTTTTGCCAAGTCTTCGTTGAAGCATTCAAAGAGTTTCTGATTGTTATTATATAATCAAGAAACAGCGCGAGCACTCATGAGTACTCCAAAAATTGTCGCACCAGCATATCACCCCGGGGGGTTCTCCCATATGAAAGTGACGGGGATGCATTACCATTACCATTACCCATCACCATTACCCCATTACCATTACCATTACCCACCCCATTACCATTACCCCATTACCATTACCCATTACCCATTACCCATTACCATTACCATTACCATTACCATTACCCATTACCATTACCCATTACCCATTACCATTACCATTACACCATTATCATTACCAATACCATTACCCATTACCATTATTAGTAATGGCAATGGCAATGGTAAAAAAACACCGTCATACTGTGTTGGTGGCCTCATTACCGGAGATGATTGCAACTTAATTAAAGTCACTATAACTTTTGTTTGTATAACCATTTTTTTTAGAATGGTATCTTTTAGAGGTCAAATAAATCTTAAAGTGCCCATAACCTTTTTTATTTTATTTTCTCATCTGAATCTAAACATCACCCAAGTAAATTGTGCGAAAAAATTTTGCCATTTGCAGAAAACGCGAATTGTTTAATATGAATGTGTTAAAACTTTCAAATTTGCCGCCATTTTGGATCACCATTTGCTTTAGTCTCCACTGGGTCCTTCTTGGTTCACAAAGGATCTGTGACATAGATAAGGAACACGTGACATGAGACAAAGGAACTGTGACGTAGATTAAGAAACACGTGGCTTCAAAACAAAGGAATTGTGATGTACATTTAGGAAAATGTGAGCCCGTCGGCCTTCTTACAGCGGGACGGGTATACCAAACAAAAATAGGATTTTGAAGATTTGAAACATTCTTAAAAATTCGCGTTTTCTGCAAATCGCAAAATTTTTTCGCAGAACTTCCTTGGATATTGTTTAGATTCAGATGAGAAAATAAAAAAAAAAGGTTAAGGGCACTTTAAGCCACGCCCAGATTGGTCTCCTTTAGGGGTTTAATTCAAAATTTCTGACAAGCATCCCCATCCCTTTCATAAGGGAGTTCCCCCGGGCATAGCGCAAATTTGCGGGCTCAGTCCCATCTCAGATATGGGATTTTGCCATCAACTGGTACTCTCTGAAAGAACTTCCTGATCTCTCCAATTACAGTATATGTAATTTTCCGAGGTAGAACAATACCGTATTACCAAGGTTTGATACTGTGCTATAAGGACTTACCTGAACACCCTTGTTGATTGCGAGTTTGGCCATCCTGACTGCCACAGGTCCTCGAGGAAGGATTTCCTCAGCCAGTGTAAGGGCTCTTTGATATGCTGCGTCGCCAGCTTCATTTTGTTCAACTGCATATTCTGCCAAGCCTATTTCTGCAGCTTCTGTTCCGCTGATCATTTTCCCAGTAAAAATCATCTCTTTGGCTTTTGAAACACCAACCAACCTTGGCAGACGCTGTGTTCCTCCTAAAAAGAAACAAATACAGTGAACTCTCTCTAAGGCGGACACCCTCGGGACCAGCTCTAGAGGTGTCCGCCTTATAGAGTGTTTTGTTACAGAAAAATAAGAGAAACTTGATTCGGTCGGGACCAGCCAACTATGTCCACCTTTGAGAGGTGTCCACCTTACAGTGGTGTCCGCTTGACTGTACAGTCAACTCTCTCTTAACTGACACCTGTATAAGACAGACACCTGGTGTTGGTCCCTGCATGCCATTTTTCAGTCATTTTACTGTATCTGAACTCTCTTAATAAGCCGGACACCTCTCTAAGATGGACAGTTGGTGCTGGTCCCGATGGTGTCCGTCTTAGACAGAGTTTACTGTAAACAAATGTGACTACAGTAATCATAAAAAGAAAGAGTCATAGAGTTGACTTCTAATGCCAACAACACGCACACTGCCGATTACAGTCAAACCTCCCATAAGCGGACACCCTTAGGACCAGAAAAAGTGTCCACTTAGGAGAGGTGTCCGCTTATATGGGAGGTTAAGAATGCAGTGTTTGTATGTGGCTGGAACCATAACTAAGTGTCTGCTAAGGGAGGTGACTGCCTGTGGAAGGCGTCCACCTATATGGGAGGTGCCCACCTGACCTATGGGAGGTGTCTGTTAGCGGATGTTTGACTGTACTAGACAAACATAACTTTTAAACAAAAACATAAAGCCAGTAACAAGCTCAGGTTACTAAAGTTGGATGCTGTAAATCAGATCTAAGATAGATCAACTTTGTAAGTACACATACAGGTTCAATCCATTTGTACATGTTGAACCTCATTAATACTGCCACAATCAGCCGCCTCCTCTGAAATAATGGTGCCTCTTTCCAGTCAGAATAATGTACTAAGCACTGTGTACTATGACAACATAGCCTACTCCTACAGTCAACTAACCTACCATTTCAAACCATTTTAAAAGGCTGTATGAAGACCTACATGTATTCAAACAGATGTCAAAGAATAATCAGAAGCCAGGGCTGCAAATAACAGTCAGTCATCGGACAATGGCTGACCAAAATTTGCCAATGTCCGATGAAATCCCAACTGTGGTCGGACATAATGCTAAATTGTTTTATAACATGTTTTGTTCTAAACACAAACTAGTTTACTCTGCATTGAAAACGCGCTAGATGAGCACATTCGCTTATCAAGCAGTACTGTAATATGATGTCCAACCTCATTTTTGTTATGTCTGACCAAAATGGTGACTTAGTCGGACATATGTCCTTTCAAGAAAAAAATTATATTTGCAGCCCTGGAAGCTGCTAGGTACAGAAGTGTTCACCTGCTCCAGGAATAATTGCCAAACGTGTTTCTGTCAATCCCACTTTCGCATTATCTGCTGCGATCCTGAAGTCACACGACAGCGCCATTTCTAATCCACCACCTAGGGCGTGGCCATCTAGTGCAGCAATCGTTGGCATAGGAAGATTATTTAGTTCCATTATTGCTGCACGAGCTTGGGATACAAATGGACCAACCTCATGTGCCGGCATCTTGGCTCTTTCTTTAAGATCAGCTCCGGCACAAAATATCCCTGAGACACAAAAAACGAAAAACGTTACTAGGCAAGCGGGATTCCCAAAGTAGCAGGAACCGGGAGAAATAGGAACATTTTTTGCAACATTGCAGGCCCGTAGACAGGATTTTGAATGGGGGGGTGGGTTTAGAGTAGGAAAGTTGTGGTCGTACGAGCGCCAAAGGCGCGAGCTCCTAGGGGGGTCTGGGGCATGCCCCCCCGGGAAATTTTGAAAGATTAGGTTGTCTGAGACTGTATTTCGTGCATTTTGAAGGCAGTATGATATGAAACCAGGCAGCCAAAAGCGAACGTAAAAACATGAATATTTCTGGAACTGTTCAGTTAAAGAAAATACCGATGAAAGAATACTAAAAATACATAATGCAGACCTTCGATTAAAGACATTTTTAAGCCAAAGGAGCGAATATTTGGATGAAGAAAATGACTCGCTTGATGTTGTCTTTGTGGATGAAGACGATATGTAAACACGTTCAAAGCTGCGATTGTTTGATTCAGACATTTTCAAACTACACCTGTCCACTATTTCACTTTCTTTTGAACCGTCGGTCCACTATAGGTGGACCCCCACATCCCGTGGGGGGAGGGGGAGGGGTGCGGACGCATCCATCGCACCCCCCCCCCCCCCTCCCTACGGGCCTGCATTGCAATAGAAAAAGCACAAAGAGGGAATTGGGAGCACAAGGTACAGGTTGTGTGGGATATTATTGCATTACCAGTATTGTAAAACTTGTCAGTATAAATACCTGGCGCATCACTTTTGAAAATAACAGTTCGAACATTCTTGTCAAACTTAACACATGTGAGAGCGTCTGTGAACTGAGCAAACAGAACACTGTTATTAAATAAAATGCTACCGGTACATAAAAAGAGGTAGAGCCAAACTTGTTCACAAATGCCGCAGCTTATCCCGGATTCTGTAGCATGAAGCTCACTAGGAGTGTCGCTTCTTCTCATGGGTGGGATCCTAGTCCAACGCCAGGTAAGGTTACCCCCCAGCATTTTGTCAGGTTGCCCTAACAGCTCACTGGTGCCCATGTACAATACTACTGGCTGAAGAGAGGCACCCAAGAGCTCTTCATAACCCCAACTGGCCAAACTACTTGAAATTGAAAGTGCTTCAACATAACAGATGCTTAAGATCTAGTAACAGCATACAGTTAGAGAGACCCTTAGTCAGTAATACATTTCAAGACCAAACTTCGCACCTATTCAACACACTACCCAATAATGTGAGATCGTGCCCTGACTTTAACACTTTCTGCAATGACACTAAAAAAATCATTTACACCAGGGCATTAGAGCGTCTTAAGTAATTTTTAGTATTTCTATATTGTCAATATTTTTCAATTCCCTTTTAATTGTATTACACATATATATATATATATTATAATTTAAGTTATTAATCTTATTGTATATTAGGTAGTGGACAAGTGAAGAGCCACTATGTGGATATATTGTTCAATAAACCATTATTATTATTATTATTATTATTATTATTATTATTATTATTATTATTAAGAGCACAACACAGTGACAACCCAAACAGCACTCAAACCTAGACTGCTTGATCCAGGGTCCAACACCCTAACCATTAAGCCACTGTGCCTCTAGCCTCCTACGCAGACTTTCTTTGGGGGGAGAGATTGCGTGATGAGCCCAAAGAAGGTCTGCAAGGAGAATACTGCACCTCCCACAATAATTATTGGACTCAGTAAAATACTTGAATGTCTTCAATCAGAGCTGCCATGGATGGCGACTTTTTTGTCCACCTACCAGTACATGGATAAAGTTTTTTTCTTGCCAAATTCCTGACACCTAGTCATTCTCACCATTTTTAAGAAATTCTTGTTCATGGCATTCTTTGCCTGTGGTCGGTTCATTACAAATAAGGCAATCCCTGAAAAGAAAAAAGAACAAAAAAAGATTTATGATTATAATGACATGAGCTTAGGAGCTGGGAGGGGGGGGGGGGGGTGCTCCATCAACACAACAGGGGTCATTGGGCTAAATTGTAGAATACCCAGCAACTTATGTTCAGCCGATATGTAAATAAGTTGCCGGGAAGTCTAACATCGCTCCGGTCATTGTCAGTTCGATAGGTTTTCAGTTCGATTTTGTTCGATTATTAATTACCCGGGGTTTGGGGTTTTGCTATCCTATCTGTCTCAGAACTGTCCTCAAGGCAAGAAGTCTAAATGTCAGGTGAAGGGTAGACTACGCGCCTCATTGGCGATGTACTTTAGACTTGTTCACTTCGATCTATTCAAGAATAATAAAATTCTAAGGGCATGGAAGATATTGTGCGTAAGACTTACCTTCATGTTTTCCTTCTAGATATCGAAGACTAAATTCTTCCGTCGCGAACGATGCACTCTCTGTACTATAAAAGGAGCAGTTTGATACGGAAAGTTTCCCACAGGCAGAAAATCTTTTTAAATGATGGATTATTAAGGAAGCACTGGTATTGCTTCCAAGTCCGATTCTCTTCAACATAGCCGCCATTTTGATTTAGTTCGATCTGTACGTCATGTAATTATCATCTCGTATCCTCTAACTATTTTAGATCCCAGTCTCTCTCTTCTGCATCGGCACTCAAGAGCAGTGGATTCCCGGGGAGACTCCTAGATTCCTAGGGGATTCTCGAATATAAAGTTTGAAAGCTTGAATTAGGGTAATAATAACAGGAACCGCATTAACCAACTTGTTTTTAAAATTGATATTCGTCTTTGGGTGAAAATGAATTCGAACAAGGAGTCTTTCAAAATTTCCGACGATCACCCGTGACCCCCGTCACTTTTATATGGGTATGATCCCCTCCCCCGGTTCGGATTCTCACATTAACCCCTGACTAGACTTATATGATTCCGTGTCCGATGTCTGCTCCCTTTACAACTGTAACGCACTGATTATAAGGGAGAAATGTTTCTGATTCAGTCATATTTTAAACTGCAGATTTTTATAAAAGCTCCGTTTTCTGAACCAGACATGCAATTCAGCGACCACGAGTACGGACCAGTACGTGCAGAGAGCGGATAACGCAGAGTTTATAACAGACAGAAAAGGAATTAATTTGAGGGTTCATAATCCGTCTAATCTTTCCCGGCGCAGATCTTGACGGTCATGACCATCCTAGCTTTACAGCTTATTGTTATCTCTTTTCTTTCCATCGGTGAACTTGACTTAAACCTTGAGGTTTCCTCCTTCGATTTGGAGATAATTGTTTGTGTTGTCAGAAATAGGCTTCAACTAGCGTGACCAGCCTCTTTAATACCCGGTTAAACAAGCTTTAACAGGCTTCCTTTTCTCACGATGTCGCATGCTATTAAATCTTATCGATGCTGCGCTACTGTCGACGGCTTCGGACGCTAACCCGGAAAATTGAAGGAGATTCAACTTTGAATGAATCTTTCTATTGGCGTCTATGATCTCGGAAAAGAAATCGTGATCTAGATAGTCAGGCTAACAAAACAGACCCTCTCTCGTCACGAGATGGCTATCTGTTTTCTCAGAGCAAGTCAATAAACATCAATATTTGCACAGTGGTGCGTTAAATTGGAAAAGTATTGTAAATATATTGTTTGTTTCCTGTGTGGGAAGGTGCGAAAACTAACATTTAATTTCGTTTATGGAAAACGTGTGAGATTAAACTGTTAAATCTCATTTAAAACGGCACTTTAAAAACGTCAATCCGTCGAGATGTTGCGAAAACAAAGACCTACACAGAATGAAGCATCTCTGTTTGATTGCGCGACAAGGCGTAACAACATCACACAGGAAGAAATGAAGAAATGAAGAAATGGAGTTTCAAACAAGAGTTTATAAAAGTTATTTCAAAGTTTTATTTACATGACGTCGAATGTGAATTTAGTGTTAATCGCGAGAGATCATTCAATGGGCTTTTCTTTGAACTGGGTTCGTGAATTTCCAAACAGACAAATGTTGCGAGTTTTCGCTTGTTTATGTTGTTTGTATGGAGAAACTAATTAGCCTTTAAGTGATAAGCAGCCAATTGGAAGAACGCCTATTGTACTTCACAATCAACTATTATCTCGAATTTCTAACAAAATTATTGAAAGGGCAAACTGCTATCTGAACCACTGCGGTGACATTTTGGTTTCGATCATCTGCTTCGGCCTGTTGGTTGGAAATTCACGATGGAAGAAGTAGAAATTCGCCCCGCTTCTCATAGTGATTACGATGCAGTTTTTGAGCTCTCCCGAGCCACTTACGAAGACAAGGCTGACGAAGATCACGATTGTATCCCTAGCAGATTCAGGGACTGGCTCACGGAAGCAAAACGGGCCGTTTTTGTCGCTCAAATTGATGATCGAATCGTTGGATTCCGCACCTTCGCCATTGTGAACGACGGGCAAAGTTCTGCCTGCGATGTGGAGAAGATCCACCCAAAATTCCGGAGCCAGGGGCTTCAAATCAAGATGGTCGAAGCGAACAGAGATTTCATTCGTAAAAATTACCCGAATGTCACCCGAGAGCTGTTTTACGCACCGAAAAAGTTCTACGCTCGACGCCAGGAACTCTTTGCCGATCAAGTCCTATTTAAGCAAGACATCATTGCCTATCACATCGACCTGGAGAATTTTGATGAAGAGAAACTGAACGAAGTCGCAAACAACCTAGCGCTGGAGGTCAGACCGTGTACAAAGGAAGAGTTTGAGGACGAGATCTTATCGATCGCTGGGAAGCTCTTTCCAAGTGAGGTTTTCACTATGGATGGTCAAGCACTGGAAGCCACGCGATCCAACATGGGTGCGATGGTACGAGAAGGAGACAAGCTTTTGGTGGACAGCAACGAGGATGAAACCGAGCCCTTTAAGTCCTATAGCCACGGCAGAATCTCACCAAGAAACAAATCGCTGCACTGGGAATGCTATATTTACACGAAGAGTTATTTTCTTTTTCAAGTGCACCTTTTGGGGCAGGTCAAATGCGCAAACGAGGCCCTGGCCGACGCCAGTTCCAAGAACATAGTGATTGTGATACACTTCTTATCCGATAGCCGCTTGGTGTCCTATGGGAGGAAACTCTTAGAGGGTGTGTTAGCCTTCAAGCCCTGTGATCGCCTGAACATGAAGCAGGAATATGTACACGAGGAATCGCTGGAGGCAGAATAATCTGCGGTCCAGATTGCCACAAGTCCAGGCCAGTTACCCAAAGATTCAAAATCGAAATGAAACATTGGCCTTCCTGCCTAATTTTTACTTGATTATTTGAATTTAAAAGTAGTTTTTTCCAGTGAAAACAAAACAGTGTTTTTTCCCTTAATATTTTCAGGAGCCTCCTGATACATGTATTTTTTCCGGGCATAGCCTATGCTGTAGAAAGTCGAGAAAACAAGTAATGCACAGTGATGCAGTCCTTTACTTTATTTTCACAGGTGCACCCAACAAGAAATGTCGTTTTTCTGTTTTCCAATATCATTTAGGGTAGTGATTTCAACAGATACGTTCGTCACCTGGTCACCATGCATCACTAGGTTTTCAAATCATAACTTTACATGAAAAATCCCGGGTTGAAATTCGGCTGCACACGTGAATTTTCGTGACGCGCTCGTGCTGTTTTCTGATTGGTCGATAATAATCGGAAACTCTTCGGGTACTTAGCGAGAATTTGCCGAATATGTAGCACTTGTTTCCGCAGTATGAAAGATGTAAAAGTCATGACATAACCTAGCTAGGAACTAAAAATAATTGAATAAAATAATTGTTTAGTAAGAATGCTTTGTATCTAGAAGGAGTAGCTTTGGTTAATAAAAGCATCGTTCAGTTGATTTTGTTGTTATTGTGGCTGTTTAAATATCGCGAGATCACGCGCACGCTTGAGATGATTGCGCGGAGAGCGCGCGAAACACGCGACGCGCGGAATAAACATGACGAGAAAGACTGGGTATGAAGAAAGCCATAATTTCTCCGTAGTAAGTTGCGCGCGCGTACGAGGAAGCGACGAAGGCGAAGCGACACTACTAGTGTTTGTATAAAAGGGAAAATGGCCGATCCTTGTTCATTTTCCAAGCCATCCGAATGCAGGTGCACGCATATTAGTTGGTTCGTGAACGTATTGTTTGAGAAACAGATCCTTGATTGCCGCGCCGAGCTGGACTTCGAGGTGAAAGAAAATGACGTCAAAAAACTGGTAAGGGTTCCATCTTGATTTAATCAAAGGATAAAAGGACTTTGTAATGTTTTAGCATACTCGAACTCCCCACGTAAGGAAGGATTTATAGATTTTGAAGTCATACCAAGTTCCCCGTTATACTGAATACAGTTCTTGCCCAGTGTTCTGCAAAATCCCCGCCGACCTATAAAAGTCATAAAAGACAACGAAATCCCCCCACCCCCCTCTCGCTCCCCCTTCTTCGCTCCCTTTTCATAGATGAGACTTTCTGAGCTCACCACTTGAGTCGTTTGTAATGTGGTGGGCATGTTGGCATCTCAGATACATTGCTGTTTTATATTTTCTTAGATCTGTTTGTTTGATAAGTTGTTTGGGTTTGAGTGATCAATATACCAGATAGGAGTGGTGGTGATAGTGGTTAGGGAGGGGAGGGGAGGGGAGGATGTGGACATAAATGCCATATCTGCTGTGAAACATGGCAATCAGTAAAGAGTATATTAATATCTTAATAACATAGAGAGCAAAATGACTGAATTCTGATTGGTGAAGTTTGGTTTGCCCGGGAAAAAATTGCTCTGAAGATTCCCGAACATCGCCCGAGGACTTCCGAAGAGTGCAAAGTTGACCTGAAGACCGAAGTTGACCGTCGATTACCAAAGATGGCCCAAACCCTCTGAAGATGACCTGAAGATTGCCGAAAATCACCTGAGGTCCTCCAAATATTTTCAAACATGATCAGAAGGTCAGCAAATATTTCCGATAGTCTCCCGAAGATCGATCACCAAAATTGTGATCTTTATCACACTAATTTTGCTCTTTATGTTACATTTAACAAGTAATCGCATGATTCCTCGTAAAATATTATTAACGCATGCATTTTCTGCAAATGTTTGAAAACATGCGTGATATAATAAATTATTAATCCTTAATTTTACTCGGGCCCATGCAATCACCTAGCTAGTATATTAATTTTGGGTACATTTAGGTTCTGGATACTCGAGATTTGACAATCAACCATGTGACAAGCAAGACAGGAGAGATCCTTAAACACACCTTGGGTGAAGCACACAAGGCATTCGGCAAACCACTTAACATTGAACTACCTGATGGTTTGAAAAGGTGATGGTTGGTGAAGTTAATGTGAACAAAATCTGGTTTAGATCAGTGTTGAATCTGAAGACTCTGTAATGCAGTCAAACCTCCACTGTAATGGCATGCATGCACCTCTATAATGGCCACCTCTCTACAACTGCCAGGAATTTTTAATTGTCCTGACTGCGCCTGACTGACTGACTGTAACTCTTATTGAAACCTCCCTACAACAGCCACCTCTGTACAATGGCCCAGGGTGGCTGTTGTAGAGAGGTTGAATCAACTGTATTAATCTGACTGAGGTGGCTTAAGTTCAGGGGGGCAGGAACCCATGGCCCAAGAGTAAAGGGGGCAGGACGTCTATGGGAGGCCATCAAAGAGAGGACAGGAAGCGAGATTCCCAAGGTGGCTAGAACCGGGAGAAATAAGAAAGCGTTTTGCAATATTTTGTACTATTTTGCGATAGGAAAAGCATGGGGTAGAAGTCACTTAGGAAAGGGCATAAACTGGAGTATAAAGTATGGGAAGCGGTAAGTTCAGACCCCCCGGCCCGGCTCTGTACCCCCTCCCCCCCCCCCCCTCATGTCCAGACCCATTTGTTACCATTTTAGTTAGTATTAGTAGTTTTTGTAATGATCATCTTTATCCCTTTAACTAGTGGTTCTAAGCTGTGTATCAAGATTAGTTACCAGACCTCTAAGACTGCATCAGCTGCTCAGTGGCTCACTCCTGAACAGACTGCTGGGAAGAAACATCCCTACTTCTTTACCCAGTGTCAGGTACTGTAAGTCAGAAATTACAGAGATTGATAACAATAGCGTAATATTTAATGACTGGTTATTGTACCTTATTTTGTTTCCAGGAATGATATCACATTGTCTGATAGCAAACATTATTATGATCATGATGAAAAAAAATAATCAACTAGGAGATATTGTCTTGATCTACTGCTACATGTAAGTGACTTTAAAATTGCTGCAGCAATACAAGGTTTTATATCCACAAGTTCTCTAATATTGTAATAATTTAGTACTTTTAATTATATTTGTATGTTTCTCCATGTACTGTATAATAATTATTTCATTTTCAGGCCATTCATGCTCGCAGTCTCATACCATGCCAAGACACACCTTCTGTGAAAACACCTTATCAAGCAGAGGTACGTGGTCTTCAGCTACGTAGTGCATGTACCTGTACATGGTCCGTGTAGTAACCGGTAATACTGCAGTAACACACTTGGTGACCACTTGGACCAAACTGGCCCACATACATTGTAACCGAAGCTTATCCCAGTTTCTGTAGCATGAAGCAACTAGGAGCATTTGCTACAACCCCCAGGATAGGAAGCTAGTCCATCGCAGCCTATCCCCCCTGACCCTCACCCCCAGCATTTTATCAGCTGGGTTGCCCCAACAGTTCGCCCCAACAGTTCGCCAGTACCCATTTACTCCATAGAGAGAGGCACCATGAGAGTAAAGTGTCTTGCCCTGCAAGCTAGTACACAACACAATGACCCCAGCCAGCGCTCGAACCCAAACTGCTCGATCCAGAGTTCAGCACGCTAATCATTAGGCGATCTTTATTGGTGTCAGACCACAGTACAACTGTACATATTCAAGACATCATAACTTTCGTTCTCTGCCAGGTAACTGTTCCAAAAGATCTTGTTGCGTTGATGAGTGCTGTGGGAACAGGGAGCAGTATTCATCCACAAAATCCTGATAAGAAGGTCTACACATTCACTCAGAAGGTAGTTTATATGACCACAGGCAGCCCAAGCTCAGGATAATGAGGGCTCGTGAGCGTTTAGAATATATAAGGATTTGTATTAGGAATGCAACAGATTTTTTTTGGAAGCTGGAAATGTTAATATTTCTGTTCCTCATATCCTGAGCCTGGCTGCCTGAACCATACACTCAAACAGTACACTAAGAACTCACACCTTGCGTTGTATTTCACTGTTTTAATACAAACTCGCAGTTGACTCACAGTAAAGTACTCACTTATTTCACTCATACACATGTAGTTCAACTCTCGCCTCGCACATGTTGTTGTCCTTGTTTGGAAATCCGATCTACTGTATGCGTAATCGCGTTACATAACATTGCAAAACAACTACAAGGGGAGGGAAGGCTACAATTCTCGCACATGTCTGTGATATGACAATTTTTTTAATATACAATTTTTTTACATTTTGTATGAAACTTGATTACTGACAGAATGTGTATTTAATTAACTTGATCTTCAGGTTGTTATTCCAAGTTATCTCATTGCGCTTGTGGCTGGGGCTCTAGTAAGCAAGTAAGTCAAATACTAGCTTGAGTAAACAGAAATATATTCATGCGCTTAATAATCCTTCCCTTGCTCAAGAGAAATCTGTTAAACCTGAAAATTTTTACACTGATGATGTAGCCCTACACAGGTCTGTATCATGTCTCAGATTGTTTGTTTCTTATACATGAAAATTCAAAACTGAACTATGTCATCAGCATGGAATTCTTGGGGTCAAATATTTTTTTAAGAATTCAGCATAATGATAATTGAGCACATGATAATTTAAAAAAAAATTATAATAAATTATTATTATTAATACCTTTGTGGATTCTGGCCATTGTAAAACCTCAATAACTCTAGTGCAGTGATCAATTTTTGCCCCCAAAAGGTACGATGATGACCCCACATTTATATGGGAGCCCCCCCCCCCCCCCCCCTGCCCCGATCCTGGTTACTGTTATTGGTGATTTTATATGGGTTGCCTGGCACAAGTTCATGTACCCCATGTTTTTGTGTGTGGTTTTAATTAATAATATCTGTTGGTTTACCAGTCCACTACTGTGCAATTATAAAAAAATCATTATTTAATTATTGGTTGTGCTAAATTTTATAACTTACAGTCATCGGAAAACTGCTTTAACAATAATTTACAGTGGAATCCCAATTTCTCAAACCCTTGATTTCTCAAAAACCCTGGCCAATACCTTGAACCAAAAATTGTTTCCCTTGGATTTGTTTCACTGTAATTTCCCCCCCGATATTTCAAACTCTTGATTTCTCAAACCAATTTTTGTTTCCCTTAGAGGTCTGAGAAATCAGGATTCCACTGTATACATGTCTAGTATTTACTTGGAAATGTGTAACTATTAAATAACTATTTTTAAATTCGCAGAGAAGTTGGACCCCGCTCTAAGGTGTGGACGGAGAAGGAAATGCTTGAAATAAGTGCTTGGGAATTTGCAGAGGTGAGCTCTTTTAATTCTCAGTGAATCCCCTAAGTGATCAAACCCTTATTTCTCCTTCTACCTTATTCTTACTAATTTTCGCGAGTACTAATTTTCGCGATTTTCGCGATTGAAAAAAATTTGCGAAATTAAATACTCGTGAAAAAAAGGTGCTGCGAAAATTAAAAACGCGAAATTTTTAAATACCTATTACATAAAGAAAATTGACACTGTAATTTGGTAAAATGCAAAGGGTAAAAATTGTCATAATTCTGTCCGTGATTTATGCATCTTCACATTCCTCCTCTGATTCGTCGTTTTCTTGCAATTCCTGCAAGTTGTCCGCTAGTACAGTCGTAAAAATTGCCATTCACAGTACTGATTTTCCTTCAATTCATTAATTAAACGCTTTACTGTTGATTATAAATGACGGATTTTTTAAATGCTGATTAAAATTTGGTAACATTTTCGCGAAATTTAATACACTTTCTTTCAAACACTTTTTTTTATTCTGTGAAATCGCGAAAATTAATACTCGCAAAATATGGCTCTGTCATTTTCGCGAAATTAAGTACACGCAAAAATTAGTAAGAATAAGGTAGTAAAAATTGATACATTGTCAAGAAGACAGGTGATGAGAATAAGGAAAATGATCAACAATGACTTTTTGCATTTGTTTGATTGACAGGTTGAGTCCCAGCTTGCTGTTGCCGAGGAGCTGACATTCAGTTATGCTTGGGGAACTTACGACCTGCTGATTCTCCCTCCTTCATTTCCGTATGGTGGCATGGAAAATCCTTGCCTTACATTTGTAACACCGACACTATTGGTTGGAGAAGGGGTCAGTGCTGACAGTTAGTGTATTTTAGTTAACATTTTAGACTCAATCGTGATTGGTATATCTCTCTCATCTATATTGGTTGGAGTTGAATAAAATTAATACTGAACATATATACATGTACAATGTACTAAGGTTATTTCTTGTAATAAGCACCCACTTTCTATTCTAATAAGTGCCCTCCTTCAAATGAGCAAAAAAGAAATAAGCCCCCCTCAAATAAGCCCCCTCCCTCCTCCTCACTTTTCCATTTGGTCGATTTACAAGACTAGCTTGAAAGGGTTTAAAACATTGAACAATATTAATAGTTACTGTAATTTTCAAAGAGAATATACCGTCAAACTGAAACTACTTGTCAGGTATCTTTCTTTCTATTTCCATGTGCTTGCAGAGTTCATGTTGCACTGTCTGTCTTTGTCCTAAGCACCTCCCACCCTCAATTAAGCGCCCTCCTTTGAATATGCTAGTAAGATAGATCTTTCTTTGTCCTATCCTTTTTAGTGAGAAGGAAATTCTTAATATATAATAAACTCTTTTTGACTTTTAATATTAATTGAAGGGCTATTATTTTTATGATGGTCTTTCATCAGTTGATGTCTAAAAATTATTTTTTGTTTTAATTTCAGGGTGGCAGACCATTGACCGATGTAAGTTTAAAACTGAATTGCTATAATTATCTGCACTTAAAGGGAGTGTTTCACAGTTTGCCGCATGTTCAGGCTTATCAACTTTATCGTTTAAAAAACCCACTCACATGTACTTCTCGCTACTTCAGTAATCACATACTATATTAGTCCAAGCAAAACGACGAATGACCAAAATTCACAATAAATTTCAACGGATTACACCGAGAATTGTCGACATTGAATGCCAGAATAAATTACCAGAATAAAGTGTTGGCCCAAAGGATTATTTTATTCTCACTGATAATCTATTCTGGTATTCAAATGTCGACATTCTCGGAGTAATCCGTTGAAATTTTTTGTAAATTCTGGTAAAATTATTTTGCTCATTTACTCATTTTACTCATTTTACTCAATTTACTCATTTTACTCATTTTACTCATTTTACTCAGTTTACTCATTTTACTCATTTTACTCATTTTGCTCATTTTACTCATTTTACTCAATTTACTCATTTTACTCATTTTACTCAATTTACTCATTTTACTCAATTTACTCATTTTACTCATTTTACTCAATTTACTCAATTTACTCATTTACTCAATTTACTCAATTTACTCATTTTACTCAATTTACTCATTTTACTCAATTTACTCATTTTTACTCAATTTACTCATTTTACTCAATTTACTCATTTTACTCAATTTACTCATTTTACTCAATTTACTCAATTTACTCATTTTACTCAATTTACTCAATTTACTCATTTTACTCAATTTACTCATTTTACTCAGTTTACTCATTTTACTCATTTTACTCAATTTACTCATTTTACTCATTTTACTCATTTTACTCAATTTACTCATTTTACTCATTTTACTCAATTTACTCAATTTACTCATTTTACTCAATTTACTCATTTTACTCAGTTTACTCAGTTTACTCAGTTTACGGCATAATCTAAAACCTGGACTGGAGTCTGGACTTTGGACTCTGGACTCCAAAAAAAATAAATAATAAACTAAATAAATAAATAAATAAAATACTCTAAAAAAAAAATAATAATAAAAAAATAAAATCATAACAAAATAAAGCTTGTTTCATTGATACCGTGCGTGGCCACCCATATTTTCCTTTCCATATCACATCGATCACCAGCAGCAGCTGCGGCCAGTTTTCTAAACCAAGTGTATCACTGCTGTCATTGCTTCCTTTTCATGACTTCCTCTCCATGTCATAACTCTGTCTACTGATGTAAAGGCAAGATCTGGCACTTTGGTTTTCGCGAGATGCCAATGGCCCTAATAATTTTCCCAGTTGGATTCATGGACAAATTTAAAATTTCTTAAAACGAAGTGTGGTCTCCAACATTTATAAATTTGTTCAAATAATGAATTCAATGAGTTATTTCCCAGGTATTTCCGCAATGGTGGCAGAGTCTCTACGAAAACTGCTATCTGGCGGCGTTTTAGCTAATCATCTAATTATCACTTCCTTTAAACAAATACTGTAATATGTTATTGCACATAGAACAGTCAGACAAAAAAAAAATCCTCAAATGATGTTTTATAATTCCCGTGTCTAGCTGCATAGAGTAGGACAGTGGGCGAATACTTCCTTTATTTAGAGCTCGATGCAAGAATGTTCTCATTGTATCGGTCTCTGCTTCTACAGTATATTCTCATTCTTGCCTGGCTATGTTCTCCTGACATTTCCTGTCATTATTCCAATTCAACATTATTCCAATTCAACAAAGGCAGCACTAATTCGACTTGCAAGGCATATATCTAGCCTGCAAATCTCCGACTCGCAGCAGGTTTACCTCCTAGTTTAACCACACTAAATTCGCTCCCAAATATTATTAATAAAAACATTTGCGAAGCAATACAACAGTTTTCATCGTCGGGGGTGTTAGTTTTTGTAGCGCGGAAACCCCCGACCGGATTATATCTTAGTTTTCGTAACACCCCAGTTTGATTTGTGATTCGGTTAACTGTCATGAAAGAATATATTTAACGCGGCTTTATTATTAGTGTTTTGTGAAACAAGTTGACACAATATTATTTTAAGATACGGATTAAGATACTTTATAATCCCTCTTATCTCGAACACTCAAGGGAACCGTGATGAAATTGTTCAGTTGCGCCATGAAACAAGCTTTATTTTTTTATGATTTTATTTTTTCATTTTTATTTTATTTTTGTTTTTTTTATATTTTTTTATATTTTTTATTTTTGGAGTTTTTTTTTTATTTTTTATTTCATTTTTATTTTTTATTTTTTTGGAGTCCAAAGTCCAGACTCCAGACTCCAGACTCCAGTCCAAAGACTATGCCTCATTTTACTCATTTACTCATTTTACTCATTTATTTAATTATTTGTTATCTGTTAATTATTTGTTGTAAATTGGACACTACTCTATGTCTGAGCATATTTTAAAATTAGTCAGACATTTTAGAAATTTGGTCGTACAATATCCAATGACCGACTGTTAAATTTCCAGCACTGCTAGTTAAGACCACCATTTCCTGAGCCACACTTTGCTACTTAATTACTATTAAACAAGAACTGCACTGTCAAATTATGAGAGGTTTTATTTTACTTTCCATAAGTGTACACTTGAACGTTTGTCCTGAGGGTGTCTGCACGAGGTTGGACTGCAATAATTTGTTATAATTTGTCAGGTTGTAGCGCATGAGATTTCACACAGCTGGACAGGAAATCTCATCACAAATAGAACCTGGGAACATTTTTGGTATGACATTGCGACTACTGTAACTGGGGCCACTTACACTGCACGAAAAGTTGCCTTTGACCCACACCTTTGACTAGGGTCACAGGTGACAAAGGCCGTCTTTGCCATACCTTTGACGCACGTCACAGATGGGCAAAGGCCGTCTTTGAATTTGGTCAAAGATGGTACGCCTTTGACCTTAGTCAAAGGTGGAACAAAGATATTGCCAAATTTGACTTTGACTGGTCAAAGGTACTTTTGACTGTGGTCAAAGTTGTTACTAACTTTGACGCGCGTCAAAGCTTGTCAAAGGCGATGTCAAAGGTGTTGTTTACCTTTGACCACTGTGGCAAAGATAGTCGTCCATCTTTGACTCACCTTTGACGCGAATCAAAGATGAGACAAATCCAACTTTTCGTGCAGTGTTAGGCAATGAAAACTAATCACATATATTTGTAGAGCGGAATAAAGAAACTCAACTTAATTCCACGTTGAAACATTGTATTGAACTCACTAGAAAACTTATTGGCTCAAACAACTGAAGTTGAAATTCTTCGTTTCCATTTTGTAAGATGGTTTGGTTTTCTTTGTCTAAGTGGCCCCGGTTATAGTAGTCGCACTGTAATCTTAATTCAGTGATTAATCAGAAAGTAATGTCATGTGATTTCAGAATCTCAGTTATTAAAATTCATATAAACAGTTGATCAGGTCAAGACTCAAATTCTGTAGCATGTGTACATGTAGCTGGCGGTTTATTGGGGTGCAATAGCAAAAATTAATATGCTAGTGGCAAAGCCATGAAATATCGAGCAATGAAGCCATAAGAGAGCTCATTTGTGTGGCTTTACCACTCGTATATTTTGCCATCACGCCCCTGAACAAACTGCCAGCTACACATTCTGCTGCTCTTTATCTTCTATTTGGTCCTGATGCATGCTGGCTCATTTCCTCTGCGTAGCAAATTGTGTTACATGACAAATCTTAGTTGACCAGACCTTTGTGGCACAAATAATAGGTCATCATAATAAAAGTGTGCAGTCGCAATGGACGATTTCTGGATTGAGTGGTCCAGGTCTGGGTCATTGTGTCAGGTGCGGATCCACACTCGGACGACTTACACCGTTTTATGGAAATCGGTCAAATTTTCCAAATGACTTAAAAATCGAGGGAAATATAATTTTAGAGAGTGTGAGCATCTAAAAACGTTTGCGGGCCCGAAGCTTCCATAGATTTGGCACTCAGACTCTAGTAAACCGGTCAAGTTTTTTTCTGGATCCGCACCTGTGCATGTGTTCTTCGGCAAGACACTTGACTCTCACAAATAATGCCTCTTTCTACCCATGGCCAGGAGTATAAATGGGTACTGGCAATAAAATGCTGGGGGTAACCTGTGATGCATCCCATCCAGGCGGAGTAGCAATACTCCTACTCGGCTTCCCCCTGCTACAGAAACCAGGATGAGCTCTAGCAGTGTATTGGCCAGTTTTGGCCCGAGTGTACGTGGCTTTACCTATAAAAAATGTAATCGTTATCCCTGTGGATACCACATTGCAGGTTAAATGAAGGGTTCACAAGATTCCTTGAGCATAAAATAGGAGGACGAATGAAGGGTGCGCAAATGGTTTGATTTTGGCTACATAGGTAAGTCAAAATGGTTAATTCTTGTTTATACACATTGCAGGTTAAATGAAGGGTTCACTGTCTTCCTTGAACGTAAAATAGTGGGACGAAATGAAGGGTGCGAATATGGTGGATTTTGGCTACATAGGTAAGTCAAAACTGGTCAATTCTTGTATAGTGGTGTGGGAGGGGGGGGGGAGGGGGGGGGGGGGGGGGGGGGGGGGGGGGGGGGGGTAAGACAGGGGGCAGAAACCCAGGAGTTAATGGGGCGGGAAGTCTATGGGAGGGGAGAGAAGATGAGGGCAAGGAAGTGGACTCCCAAGGTGGTGGGAACCGGGGGAGAAATCGGAAATAAAATTTTGCAACATTACATAAATATTTTTGAAATAGAAAAGTTACAAAGTGACAGGAACCACAACATAAGGGATGAGAACCTGGAGTCCCCCCCCCCCCCCCCCTCCCCCCCCCTGTATATAGCAATCAGCAATCAGTAAGGATAATTTAATTCAGCTTGGGATTGAAAAAAAATTGTTTAGACTTCATGTATTAAAAGGAGAATCACTGGGCAGTTTACATCTCTGCAAAATTATTGTGTAGCTTATAGATAATCATAAAAAAACATTAATTTCAAATAAATTTTGCCAAATTACTTAATTGATGTATTATTTGTCATGAAATCTATTTTGACGGAAATTGACATACAGTTAAACTTTGATTGTCACTTTCATTTTCAACAGGAGGATGGAAAACATTAAAAGATGCAGTAAGTTAAATATTTCTTGGTCTTTAACCTTTTATTATTAAGATCGCAAACTGGTCCATGATGAAACCGAGCATTCTGATTGGTTCCCTGAGCGGTACTCACTTTAATTTTCCCTGCAGCTCAAGCAGTTCCCAGACCAGAGCCCACTGACTCAGCTGGTAGTGGACCTTAAAGACACAGACCCTGATGACTCATTCTCTGCCGTGCCCTATGAAAAAGGCTCCTGCTTCCTGTACTACCTGGAGAGGATCCTAGGAGGGCCTGGTTAGAAAACGTGATATTAGAAAGCTTAAGCACAGACGTTTTTGAGCCACGGACAGCAACCGGAAGGCAAATGTTCTTGTTTTGGCGCGCTTTTACCTCCAGCAATGAGTTGGAAAGCTTTCGTTTTAGCATTTACAACACGATGTTACGAACAAAAAGTCGAAAATACGCGCCAAAGAAGAGAACGTTCGACTTCCAGTTGCCGTGCGTGGCTCAAAAACTTCTGTGCTTAAACTCCCTATTATTGTCAGTAGGACTGTGAATGTACATGTATGCAAGTCTGTCATGTACTCCTAGATGGAGAGAAGTACTGTGAGAGTAAAGTGCCTTACCCAAGAACACAACACAATGACCACATGATCAGTGTCCAACACCATAACCATGCATTAGGCTTCCGCATCTCCCACTTATGTCAATAATAATAATTAGTAAAAATCTACTGGTATACTAATGCAAATGAGACAATCTGATTGGCTGAGCCACTTGTACACTATCGGCCATTAGTGTGCAGTGGCTGGAGGTCATCTACAAAATTGCGGTTTCTTATCGTTTCTCCGAAGTTTTGGAGGAGAATTTGGAGTTAATACTAGACTATTGTTGTGATTTTTACTAAAACAATTAGAATATTTTGTAGTATGGATTACTGTCAGTAATGTGTAATAGGTAAAGCCGTAAAGCCAAACTGGCCCAAACTGCTGGAACTTACCCCTGCCAGTTTCTGTAGCATGAAGCCGACTAGGAGTATTGCATTGCTACTCTCCCTGGATAGAATGGTAATCCTTCGCAGGTTTACCCCCATTGAAGCATTTTGTCGCCGGTTCCTATTTATACTTCTGGTTGGAGAGAGGAACTGTGAGAGTTAAGACTAGTGTCTTGCCCAAGAACACAACACAAAGACCCGAGCCAGAGGGGTGGCGAATGGTCTATCAAAAATAACGAATCTCGGCAAATTTAAGCCGAGTCTCGGAATCTCGGCGCTTAAAAAAAGCATCTCGGGCTCGCCAGAAATAGGACGGTCTCGGAGTCTCGAATTTTGAATCTCGCAAATGCAGCTTCTCATATACTCTATTTTCTCGGAGTTTTGGATTACTGCGTCTCGGGCTCGGATTTTTGGAGCGCTAAGTCTCGGGCTCGGATTTTAAAAACAGGGTCTCGGCAAGTCTCGGATTTACCATTCGCCACCCCTAGCCAGGGCACAAACCAGGACCGCTCAATCTGGAGTCCAGCATGCTATACATTAGGCCACCGCGTGAGTAATGACCAGTATCTCATTTGCTTTGTTGTGATATTTTGATTGCAGATGTGTTTGAACCGTTTCTCAAGTCTTACTTAAAAAAGTTTCAACACCAAACTGTCACAACAAAAGAGTGGATAGAATATCTTGAGCAGTATTTTCATGACAAGGTACGTGTAACTAAACCCTTACATTGCTGAGAGAGATCAACATCAAATTTCTCCTCACAATATTAACACATTGTCAAGCAGACAGGTGATGAGAATTGAAAAAAGCATCAACTAGAGGATGCTGTCTTGATGTACATGTACCACCAAAACCACAGAACTGACATGGAAGAAATGTAAGGAGGGTTCATTGTTGACCCAGGGTTTGTGGGTCATCCTAGCCTGCATGGCAGGCGTATAAAGGGGAGGGAGGAGGGGAGTTCGAGTGCGAAGCACAATCGGCGGGAGTCCATCGCGCTTCGTGCTCTGACTCCTCGCGCTTCGCGCTCGCTCGCCCTCCCCTTTCTACGCCTGCCACGCAGGCTAAAAGGTCATCCTGGCGATAGGTGCCCGCTACTATAAATGTGGACAGGGCCTAAATTAACTATTCAAAAAATAAGCTTAACCAGCTTAAAAAAGCTGGTCAGTTCGAATAAAATATTTTATTGTACAATTTTACATGTACCAAGATGTTTTATCAGACCTACCAATATGTTTCCAACTGTTATTTTGATTTTCAGAAAGATGTACTAAAGCAGGTTGACTGGAAAGCCTGGCTGTACACACCAGGATTGCCGCCAGTGAACATGATTGACTGGTGAGTCACTGGAGTGTCCACCCCTTTAACTCCCAGAATCAAACCTTGCTTACATTAAATGGCCTTGTGACGTTTTAGTCTCTGGATGCAACCCTAGTGTGTGACTATTCAAATGAAAGCTATTGAGCAGTACTTTCATGTGGTGCTGTTTATTATGCTGTACAAGGTGGTTCTAACTTTTACGTTTGTGGATGAAACCCTAGTGTGTGACCATTCAAATAAAAGCTATTGAGCAATACTTTCATGTGGTACTGTTTATTATGCTGTACAAGGTGGTTCTAACTTTTAAGTCTGTGGATGAAACCCTATAGTATGTGACCATTCAAATCAAAGCTATTGAGCAGTACTTTCATGTGGTACTGTTTATTATGCTGTACAAGGTGGTGCTAACTTTTGAGTCTGTGGATGCACCCTAGTGTGTGACCATTCAAATGAAAGCTATTGAGCAGTACTTTCATGTAGCACTGTTTATTATGTTGTACAAGGTGGTGCTAACTTTTCAGTCTGTGGATGAAACCCTAGTGTGTGACCATTCAAATGAAAGCTATTGAGCAGTACTTTCATGTAGCACTGTTTATTATGTTGTACAAGGTGGTGCTAACTTTTCAGTCTGTGGATGAAACCCTAGTGTGTGACCATTCAAATCAAAGCTATTGAGCAGTACTTTCATGTGGTACTGTTTATTATGCTGCACAAGGTGGTGCTAACTTTTGAGTCTGTGGATGAAACCCTAGTGTGTGACCATTCAAATGAAAGCTATCGAGCAGTACTTTCATGTGATGCTGTTTATTATGCTGTACAAGGTGGTTCTAACTTTTAAGTCTGTGGATGAAACCCTAGTGTGTGACCATTCAAATGAAAGCTATTGAGCAGTACTTTCATGTGGTACTGTTTATTATGCTGTACAAGGTGGTTCTAACTTTTAAGTCTGTGGATGAAACCCTAGTGTGTGACCATTCAAATGAAAGCTATTGAACAGTACTTTCATGTGGTACTGTTTATTATGCTGTACAAGGTGGTGCTAACGTTTGAGTCTGTGGATGCACCCTAGTGTGTGACCATTCAAATGAAAGCTATCGAGCAGTACTTTCATGTGATGCCTGTTTATTATGCTGCACAAGGTGGTTCTAACTTTTAAGCTGAGTATGTGGATGAATCCCTAGTGTGTGACCATTCAAATAAAACCTATTGAACAGTACTGTCATGTCGTTCTGACATTTTGTACTCATTTAATGTTAGGTATGACACAACCTTAACTGAACCTTGTACGGCCCTGTGTGAGAAATGGTTGAAGGTCAGTGAAGCCATATTCAAAGTTTACTGCACAATTACATGACATTTGGCCTGTTGATCGCATATTCAGTTGGTAGTCAAAGACTCTTGCAGTAGTTTAATATTTTAGATACCTTGTGTCAGTGATAAATATATAATTTTAGCTAACTTTAGATATTGTAGCTTGTTGGTTGCTGTTGCTTGCATGTACTTGTGAAAGAACTCATTCGATCTGTATCTTAACGTTACAGCACCTTCAGTTGGCATTTAACACACTGCATATACAGCTGTTTCGAGAAACGTTGTCGGAAAAAGCGCACGCGACAATCCCGAAAGGTAATCTGGGATATGATCAGCATGGTACGTTCCTGACACTGTAGCTGTCGAACCTACTTTTGTTGCTTTCTTTTAGCACTCGCAAACATACTTCCATGGCGTCTCGTGCCATTTTCTCAGATTTCCCTGAAATCCTGAAGTCAAGGAACCGTGAACTTAAAACTACCCTACAATACCTTTCGGGATTGTCGCGTACGCATTTTTCCAACAACCTTTCTCGAAACAGCTGTATACATGGAAACCCTGCCTTATAGCCACACCTCGACCAACCTTCATGTCACTCCCCCAGTTCAGTATAAAATATTAAAGTCAAATGCCCCAGAAACAACCACTCACACCCCCCCCCCCCCCTTAACCCCCACCACCACCCTTTGATAAATTTTACATAGCTTTTCCAACAATCCTTTTAATAAAAATGTCATCATATAACGCACGCTCTGATTGGTTGTACAGTCGGTGGTTTGCATGACGCTATGTAACACGGACCTTATGACGTATCATTGCATTTTGTTGGCTTTAGAAAACGGCCGCTTCTTGTTTACATGACAAACACTTGACAAAGTTTTGGGAGAATTCGAAAGTTCTTATGTAAACCCTCGTGTGGTTCTCCCAAACTGTCTCTCGTGTTTGCATCAGGCTATGTTATCACGTGCGCTATTTTGCATCAGGCTATGTTATCACGTGCGCTATTATAAGGTTTATTTTCTTCCCAGGCAAGTGAGTCTGATCTCGGCGCGTTTTCCTCCTGATGACATCAAAGACTTCTCTCCTCCTCAAGTGGTTGAATTTTTGGCTCAGCTCGTCGACAAGGTGAAGTCACATTAAACTCTTTCTCACATTTTTAAATCTTAGAAAGCAATGATTACTGCAGTTGCATATGTTTCAAGATTCCCTCAACCAGAATTAACTGAGCCCGCGAGTTTTGTAGGACTTGTTGCTAAAGCCCTGGCCAAACGGAGACGCAAGTAGACGCAAGTTGAACTTGCGTATAGACTTGCGTTGGTGGCCAAACGGAGTCGCAAGTTTATCGCAAGTGTACGCAAGTTGCCAAAAAGAAAGCCATTTGAATGCTCCTGCGCGCGCTGCAATTCAGTAGTAGAAGAAAACAAAAAAACTTGCGTTGACTTGCGTTGGGTGGCCAAACGGTGAAAAACTTGCGTCTACTTGCGCTCAAATTTGATCTCGATCAAAGTGAACGCAAGTCGTCGCAAGTGAACGCAAGTCGTGGCCAAACGGAGACGCAAGTGGACGCAAGTTGGAAACTTGCGTCTAACTTGCGTCTCCGTTTGGCCAGGGCTTAACGACTGACGTGACAACTTTCGGGTTTGGTCGCGAGTGTTCATGCAGCTCTTTGATTGGTTAAAAAGAGTCGGAAAATTTCCGGTTATTTTTACGAGATTTACCGAAACGGCAGTTTCCACGATTGTTGTTCCCTATAATCAATTTTGTTTATTATTTTTGGTCAAATGAACAGACTAGTGGCAAGCCACCACTGGCCATATCACATCTGAAGAAGATGGATGAAGTGTACAATTTTACTCCTTCTAAGAACTCGGAGATCAGATTTAGGTAAGAAACATGTTGTGAATACTTTGTAGTATATTTCAGTATTCTCGTAGACTTCTTATTCCCATTTTACTCTCTTGCGTTTTCGCTTCTTCTTGGTTGACGTCCCAGGATGAAAAAGAATGACTGCTTGTATTCTATTGTGTCCTGTTTTCGGTTTAAAACTTATCATTGCGTTTAAAGTAAGAATGGAGGAGCTTTGCTATGCTAGTCATACTGCTTAACCCTTTAACTAAACCCACATCTTATTTCTCCTAATAATTTCGTTTGAGGTTTGTGGAAGTGTTTTGAGACTTGTGCAAGTGTTTTGGGATTTGTGATGTGACAACGGAGGTCTTCTGGTTTCTCTGATTGAACAATAAGAATTGGCAACTCTGCTAGCATCTACACGAACATTATTTCTAGACTACGAGCAGTCCCTCTTTCAATTAGTTCATCGCGCAAGAAGCAAAAAAAGAGGGGCCGGGGGAAATGGCCGCGTGAAATCTGGGGACGAGTCGTACCAGGCTCTCACTTTATTTCTAATCCTCAAAAATTAACTTGCTTTTCGCTGGTCTAATTATTTCTTAATTTTGAATTGTTTTTAGGTGGCTTCGACTTTGCGTGAGAGGCGCGTGGCAGGATCGTTATTCGCAAACAGTGACGTTCATTACCATACAGGGACGAATGAAATACATAAGACCACTCTACAAGTGAGTAGTGATTGTTTGTTTTTATTATATAAGTTAGAGTGAATTTCAAGGATTTCTATTACCATATCTTTCACGTCTTTCACATGTGAAGATATCGATGACATCACGTTTGCTGACGAGTTTGCCATGTTTCAATGCTGAATGAGCGAGAATTTGTCGATATTTAGTCGAACCATCTTCGGATCTTCCTCGGCAATCTTCGGTAATCTTCGGAGATCTTTAGGGGCGGACCATTAGATATCCCGGGAGGGGGGGGGGGGGGGGGGGGGGGGTAAAAAAATTCCAGTGCATGATATTTTTTTCCAGCCTGAGTTGTCTGCAGGATTTTTTTTTTAGGAGAGCAAACTCTGCACAAATTTTTTTTCACAGATCTTCTTATATATACATATGTTCCAGTTTGCTTGCAGGAATATTTTTTTGATGGTCAACTGCTTGCAGGATATTGTTTTTAGACAATTTTCCTTTGCAGGAATTTTTTTTTGGTAATTGTCACCCCCCCTCCCGGGATATCTAATGGTCCGCCCCTTAGTAATCTTCAGAAAAGCTTGGAAAATGTTCGGAACGTTCGTATGACCTTCGGACAACATTCGGAAAATCTTCGGAAAATCGTCAAAAACTTCGTTATTAGTATGTTTATAAAATAACTCGTGAGATATCAAGTTGAACACTAAAAGAGAAATGTCATATCTCCGCGCATCCAGGTATGAATAAACGTAACTTGGTTTATTATTACCTCTTTCATGTTTTTCTACCTTAGTAAACTATTATTCCGAGGTTTCATTCGATTTCAAGGTGATTTTGTACTCGCAAAAACAACTTCATATATCGTCATATAGGCGGCCCCCAGTGACCCGGCAGTGAATATCACTAAGTTGTCTTATTTGTTCTTTAGGGAGCTGTACGCGCGCGAGGAATCTAAGGAATTAGCTGTAAAAACATTCCAAGATCATCGTTCGATCTACCATCCCATTGCTGAAGCCATGATCGCCAAGGACTTAAACCTGGTGTAAAGATGACTCGTAACAAGTGAACAAGAATGCTTTGATGTAGGAGTAGCATCGAACACAGCAGCCGTTGAACAGGCATTTTCCGAATTACATTTTGCCTCGGTTTCAAAACGAGTCCAGGTACGATACCATTCAAAGGAAAGTGAGTTGGATTTACATGGAAATCAAAGGTTTGGCACCAGGACTCGTTTTGAAACAGAGGCGAAAGGCCAACCTCGTTCCCAGGGTCTCTCTCTCTCTCTTCTTAGAAGAGAGACCCTGGGAACGAGGTTGGCAAAGTCTAGGCTACTCGGAAATGGCCGATTAGAAGTACAATTAATCATAATTAAAATGGAATAGTTCCAGTGACTACAGCAGCGGCCGCGGAGAACATAGAAAGGATGAAGATTGATCAAGTTATTGACAGATTTGTACTGTTGGTGACAAAATTGATTTCATAAGAGTGGCCGAGGTATAGAACGAGACGAAAGAATGAAAAACGTTTTTACAGAAAGACGTGCAGTAATATTATTAGAAGACTTGTCCCCGAGGTGCTTTATTTTAAGTAATTTTACGAATGAAGAACATACATATAAGTGACTGCATAGAAAAAGAACCAACAAAGCATTGAACATCAGTAATAATGTTGTTGTTGTTGTTGTTTTTGGGGGGGAGGGGTGAGGGGGCGGGAACCTGAGAGTAAAGGGGCGATAAATCTGCGGGAGGCGGGAGAAGAGAGGGCGGGAAGCTGCTTTACCCAAGGTGGCGGGAAACGGGAGAAATAAAAAAAATTTCGCTACAGTGCGTAATATTTTGCAATAGAAAAAGCACAAAGAGGCGGGAACCACAACGCAAGGGGCGGGGAGCGGGAAGTTCTGCCCCACCCAGGCAGGGTGGGGATCAATGAAACGTTCCCCTCCCAGCTCCCTATTTCCTCGGATTTCCTTCAAGCCCCTTCCCTCCTTAATTGTACAGCTTGTACAGTCTAATGCAGATATATTATATTTTACAATTGAATTCAATGTTCTAAGGGACTGTGCAATAATTATCAGGAGGGGGGGGTTGGAAAATGGGCTTCATGTAGCCAAATATTAGGTAATACCCCCCCCCCTCCTAAAGGAGTGAATTTAGTTATTGCCCCCCCTCTAATCAGTCAGAAATTATGTATGACCCCCCCCCCCCCCCCCCCCCCCCCCCCTCACAGTACGCTTATACATTTTCTCTACACGCACTAGTGTGGATTAAAATCTTATAACAGAAAGAAGAGCTCCTACTGCATGTTTAATTGTTGGAAATCCGCGTCTGGAACAAACATCACCTCCGTAGCAATGTTCAACAGAACCATAGCAGAAGGAAAAGGGCATGTGTGTTATTTTCAGATCCGGTGAAGGCTTCCTCGGCCCGAAGGGCCGGAAAATTTTTCGGCCCCCACCTTATAAATAGGTATGGATTCGCCAATGTAATATGTACTTTAAATAAAATGTTAAGCCCCCCTCTTGAGTGACTTATTTTACCTAGAGCCCCCCCCCTCTCCTTGCTTTGATTTTACTTTATGCCCCCCCCCTCTGGTTTTCCAACCCCCCCCCCCTCCTGGTAATTATTGCACAGTCCCTAAGGACTAGAAAGACAATTCTTTTTACTGCACGCCATATATTAAAGCTTTTTTTACAAAAATTAAATCGAACTATCTTTATTTTGAACGTAACAAAGAAAAATTAAGGAAACGTTTTTCATACGCATAAGTGCTTACTAATGTTTTTATTTTGTGAAGAATTCCCTATAATTACTGAAATAATTTTGAAAATATAATTGTTGATAAATCTAAAAGTTTTATTTTACACAATTGCGAAAATCTACGTTAAATGATTCAGAAACTGCTCGAAACTTTCCTTGATATTCCGTTCAGTTATTGAAGCCTTATCAACTAATGACACTCAAGTGCCCCTACGATCAAATTGTTCATATTCATTTTTTTACATTTTGCTGTACAATATGACTTTCTTATATATCTTGCCAAATTTCAATCCATTACGAACATTAGAAGTCATTTTTTTTTTTACTTTAATTTCCCACAATTTACGGCCGCCATTACTTGATCTTGTTCCAAGGCTTGGTTGCAAATTAGAGAAAATGACGTCAAAGGCTCAAAAATACCTCACGGGTTAAAATTATAATAATAATAAGTATAGAAAATTGCACGAAGAACAAGTCTAAAGTTTTTGTTGCTCTTCATGCTCTTCAATGGAGTTCCATGTTTTATCAGCTAGAAAGCTGTCAAGGTCCTTTCTTTACTTTCTGCAGCTTCTTGGGTCGGCGTCTATCTGGCGATAAAACAAAGGGAATTAAATGAGGTCTGCTTCTACCTTTTTCATAGTATTTCTGACTATTTATACAGTAAAACGTTATAGTTAGCCACGAGACTTAATGGTCAACAGACACTTTTCACGTATTTCGTGCCTATAATACTTTATAGGCACGCAATGCGTGCAGAGGACTATGTAGCTGTAGCCCTTTGCACACATTATGTGCCTACATGTAGGTAATTTTCATTTATTCACGCACGCACATTTTGGCACACGTATGTAAAGTGATCTGGCCTAAACTTTAACGTTACAATTTCATACATACAATAAACTTTACATTACACGAAATTAGTTAGAGGTATTCCTTACACACAATGCGAATTTACCTCGGAATGCAAAACATCTAGTCACTTTGCTCCAAATTCCAGAGTGACGTCATCACCAATAAGTACAAACGGAGCCCAGTGTTTGATCGGCTCCTTAGATTCTCTCATTGAGTTCATGGCTCGGTTCAAAGCTTCACTGGCACTTGTTCCTTCCACCAAATGTTGGTAGAAAATTTTCATGAACTTCATAGTGGCCTCGTCATTAATCGCCCACAATGACACCAAAACAGAACGAGCACCAGCACCCAGAAAAGCACGTGCAATGCCAACCACGCCCTCAGCTTTTATCTCACCACGACCGCTATGACAGCAACTTAGCACAACCAGTCGTGCTCGTATCTGAAACACTCAGTACATCCCTCATTGTCAGCGGTAGTCGTCTTCTTTAGGAATCCGGGATGCTCGTGTAGGGTTCGGTGCCAAGGCAATCTCTCCTGTTTCCATACGGCCATGTGCTGCAATGTGTATCAAGGCAACCGATGAGAGTCGTTGTAACACTGCATCTTTTGTTGCCTCTGTCCCAGTGAGGGGTGCAGTCTTGAGTATTCGACCAATCATCTCTACTTCCTCTCGGGCGCATGGCAGCTGACGAAGCCTTTTACCCTCATGTCTAACATGTTGCACGCACGGATCTCCCACAAGCAGCGCTCCTGTCGTACTGTGGTAACCATCCGGACAATCTGCAATCAATTTTAAACTGGCCAGGGATGGAACAACTCGGATTCTGAACGATTCACTCAGGTACTTAGAATTAGAATCCATAAATGCAGCATAAGGAACCAAACACAATGGACCTTCGGGAAGAAATATCAGTTCGTGACCATGAATCAAGTCTGAGATAGGAGCAATGATGGAGTCGTACAATCGTCTCAAAGACGTTGGCTGGAGGTGTAGGAAAGGGGATTCCGTCTGCTCATCTGATCTATCAGCTGTCACCTTGTCATCTGTCAGCTTATCCAATGAGCGATCTTCGCATTTTACATGTACGTCAGCCCTCACACCAATTTCGTCATAAGCATCTTGTCTTATGGACTGCAAGAAAGTCGTCACATCTTCCAGTGGATTTTTATCAGTGAGTTTGTGTCTTTTCAACTTGACATCTCTTCCTTTTTCACCAACCCAATAGACGATTTCTTGCTCATGAACTGCTATGAAAATTGTATTTGACGACATGCAACTTAGCGTGTCACTGATGCTTTCATCCAATGTACGTAACCCACCGTCAGCTGCTTCGTATCCGTACTTAACGTCCATGAGATCTTTCAAAGCTTGTGCCCGTCCTTGTTCTGCAGCAACAAGAGCCTCGACTACCTTGCCTTGTTTTAACAATGCACTCCATAAACTAGCGTACACATCTTGGTAAAAGTGGCGGAGGCTAATTTTCCATTCATCTTTCAGCTGAAGATGATCCCTGATATCATTCAGTATTTTTACACTAGCCTGGTAGTAATCAACAGCCTTGTGTAAAAAGCCTCGTGTTCTCTCAAAGGTACAACCAAGGCCATAAAGCGTTTTTGCCTCTGCCTCTCTGTCTCCCACTTCTTTGGAAATTTTTAAATGTAATTCTTTGTAGTGAATTTCTTTCTGGAAATCTCCACGACGGTAGTAAACATTGCCAAGATTGCCATACGCGTTTCCTTCCCCAGTCCGGTCTCCCACTTCTAAAGCAACCTTTAGATGGCGTTCATGGTACTTTATGGCTTTCTCGTCATCTCCGAGACCTTCATAAGACTGCCATATGCACTTGCCTCTTCATTGGTTGCTCCCAATTGTTTGGCAAGTTTTAGACCTTGTTCATGGTAATCAATGGCGTTTTCAAAATCCGAGAGACTGAGATACGCGTTGCCAAGGTTACCACAAGCGCATCGTTCTCCCGGCAAGTCTTCCTGTTCTTGGGAAATTTCAAGATTGAGTTCATGATAGTATATTGCTTTTTTGAAATCTCCAAGGCTGTCATAATCGGCACCAAGATTACCATAAGCTCTCCCTTCTTCAATTCTATTTTCCAATTCTTTTGAAATTTTCAGGTGGAGTTCATGGTTGTCTATGGCCTTTTTGAAATCGCCGAGACTGTGATAAGCGCTGCCAAGATTCCCATAGCCCCTTCCTTCGCTTGCTGTGTCCCCAACTTCTATTGCAATTTTTAGATGTTGTTCGTAGTAGTCTTTGCCCTTTCTGAAATCTCCGAGACTGCAATAAGCGTTGCCAAGATTACAATACGTGTATCCTTCTCCAGCTCTGTTTCCCACTTCTTTGTCAAATTTTAAACCAAGTTCGTGGAAGTGTATGGCTTTTCTGTAATCTCCAAGACTACGATAAACATTGCCAAGATTACCATACGCATGTCTTTCTCCGTCCTTGTTTCCCACGCCTTTGGCAACGTTTAGGTGGAGTTCGTGATAATCTATGGCTGTTTTGAAATATCCAAAAGTATGATAAACGTTGCCAAGATTACAATACGCGTTCCCTTCTCCGGCTCTGTCTCCCACTTCTTTGGCAATTTTCAGACCGAGTTCGTGGAACTTTATGGCTTTTTTGAAATCTGCGAGGAAATCATAACATCTGCCAAGATTGCTACACGCTTGTCCTTCCTCAGATCTATTGCCTACTTCCCTGGAAATTTTCAGATGGAGTTCATGGTATTCTTTGGCTGTTTTAAAATCTCCCAGACTGTTATAGGCAACGCCAATATTGCCATACGTGCTTCCTTCTCTAGCCCTGTCTCCAACTTCTTTGGAAAGTTTTAGATGGAGTTCAAAGTAATATATGGCCGTTTTTGTAATGGGCGTTTCCGAGGTTACCATAGGCATCTCCTTCTTCATTCCTGTCTTCTAATTCTTTGGCAATTTTTAGATGACACTCGTGACACTGTATGGCCATTCTGAAATATCCGAGATGGTCATAAGCGATACCAAGATTTCTATATGCGCGTGCTTCTCCAATTCTGTCGCCCGACCATTCTTTGGCTATTTCTTGAAGGTAGTCTATAGGTTGTTTTATTTTTCCTAGTATTTCATGAGCAACGCCAAGACTACAACTTTCTTCGGCAGATCCGTCTCCCAAATGTTTTGAAGTTTTGTTCAAGGTCCTGGTCCTTAAATCTACCAAAGTTTTGTTATTCTTGTTAATCTTGTTGCTGTCAAGATACTTAACATATCATTTGCATCTAAGAGTCCATAAATCCATAAATTAATGATTAAAGATCTTCAGTTGCTTGCGATTTGTGTACGTTGTGTAACATAGAAAGGACAATTTAATTGTAAAATAATCTTTCTTTAGAAGCTTGTTTTGATTGTAAAGGCTAATCGAGGGAGCAGATTTAATGGCTATTATTTCGACTAATGCTCCGCAGATAATAAGCTAATAAAATCTCCAGAGTTGCTCTCAGATAGACCTGGTGGTGGCGGTGGTGGAGAAGGTGATGATGATTTCGACTAGTAGAACTAGGGTCAGAGCAAGAGTAGACCATTAACATTACTTGATCATTTGTCACAGGTTTATAAAACAAATCAAGAGAAGCATTTAATGAATGGTTAAGGATTTAAATATTAAAAGGATACTGCCAATCCCTTATCGCAGAACATAATGGCTTCTTTATACAGATGTAGCTCCATGCAAGCCCTCGCTCCTAACGAAGAAACATTCAAGTTTTGACAGAATATTATAACTTGCGTAAGGCCCAGGGGGTATCCCATAAATCACATTATTCGTACAATTTAAAGTAAATATGAAATAATAGCAAAATTATACTGCAAAAGAATAATCAATCAGTCTGTCGGTCAGTCAGACAGACAGACAGACAGACAGACAGTCGTCATTCAGTCAGTCAGTCAGTCAGTCAGTCAGACCGTCAGCCAGACAGACAGACAGACAGACAGACAGACAGACAATCAAACTGTTAAACATAAATCGTTTTCAGAAAACCTCACCTCTTTCTATGGCTTTAATGTAAGTTGGTTGTAACTCAATAGCAGCTCCTGCGTCATTCAGTGCGTCATGAAAATTTCCTAACAAAAATATTTACAAAGTATCGCATAAGTTATGAACCGGAAAATACAGACGAAAAACACGTTTGTGAGTGTTTTTGGCTGTTTGTAGGATTTTTATGGAAGAACATATCTGGAAGGCAAGGCGTGCCATAAAATCTCACACATAAACATCAGTGGTATCAAAATTGACAACCTTACTAATATTCATTACGCTCTGGGTGTGCTCTACTACGCTCGCTTATTGGTTCGTAAAACTCGCGCCACTTTCATAACCAATCAAATCAGATGACAAACTAAAACCAACCGTGACTTGGTCGCACGCGTTTTCCCGCGCTTGACGCCGGTTACATGTTTTTGCTTCGAGTTCTGATTGGTTCATTGTGCTGTTTTCGTCTGTTGTGATTACAAGTGTTGATCATTTGGGAATTAAAGGTTCGAATTAATCGACTGAAAAGGGTGGCGAATGGTAAATTCGAGACTTTGCGAGACGGCGAGAATAACGGTTTTCTCTGCATACGAGCCCGAGACGTTTTGAATTTTTTGATTGCGAGACCGAGATCGAGACTCCAAAACGGCTTTGCGAAAAAAATCGAGACTGCGAAGGTTAGACCACTGAAATTCGACTAAACATTTGCGAGATCCGTATTTTTTTAAAAGACCATTCGCCTCCCCTAGGCTGCGAGCGGAGTGCTCGCAGGGTACCTCCCCTACCCCTCCCCTACTGAAAACTCACCCAAATAAAAGTGACCTGTTGCTCTGTTGCTGTACAGTTTGGCATTCAGTTCCTCATCCTTGCAGTTCACTTTGATTCCTTCCGTGTAGAAGTATACAGCATTGCTGAATTCCTTCCTTCTGTATTCATCATTACCTTCATTCTTGTACACCTCAGCTATTGCTAAAACAACAATATCGTAGTTATACTGTGACATTTAACTCGTGAATGGAGAGAACTCCAAGTTTTATGCACATCAAAGCGTAAGGCTTCTATTTCGTTTATAATAAAAAGGTTTTATTTATACTACAACTACTGTACGCATATAAACTAACCTTAGTGTAACAACCAACCGAGTAGGATGCGCCTATCTCTTGGAGGGAAATACTTATGTAAAAATCCTCGCTTGCGGCTCACGTTTACATAAACTTTCGAATTCTCTCAAACTTTCTCTCGTGTTTGCATCAGGCTGTGTTAACACGTGCATCATTTCCTATTTCTTAAATATAGTAAACTACCTCCTCCTCTCCCTCCCCCTTCACTTTAAAGCCTCACTGACCTATTTGTTATATAAAATTGTTTGGAGGAAAGGACATGGGGCACCCAACGAATCTGTTCCTCATTTTATCTGTTTCCCAGCGGAATTCTTGCTGGCTGGCAAAATATTTCGGTCTATTTTTTTCTCCTGGAAATTTTCATTGAATAATTACTATTTTTGCGCTGGCTGACTTGAGTAGATCGGAAAGAGACTGGATCGAGAAAAAAAACGGACATATACAAAACAATAAACAGCAAAATCATATTAACACAAGCTTCGAATGGTTTTCCATCTATGTTTAATTAATTCCCAAGCCCCTTTTGGTTACTTATTATTATTTTAATTTGCTGGCTGGGAAACAGACATTTTTATCCAGCTGGCTGGGAATTTCCCTATATGTGTCATGCTGGGAAAGAGGAACAGATATATTTTTCCCAGCAATGCAGAAGAACACCTGGAAATGCTTTTATCTAATTTATTTTCATTTATCTGGGTAAAATAATGCATTTTACCAAAAAATGTTCGTTGGGTGCCCCTGAAAGGAGAGATCCAATCATAGTCATGACTATTTGTGATACGTTTGTTGTCTGAACATGTAAATAAGCAAGGAGCTACGTCATGGATGACGCATCTTGTTAAGCTCGCCATCCGCAATCCGTCTTAATCTTCTCCATCCTCAACCATCCTTGTTCCTGTTTGGTTTATTATCACCTCTTTGGTGTTTTTTTACCTTAATAAACTATTGTTTTGAGGCTTTCTTCAGTTTGAAGGTAATTTTGCACTTCGCAAAAATGACTTAAAATATCTTGACATAGCAAGTAAACTTCCCAAGGAAAAGTGGCAGATTGACCATGTTGCTTTGTGCCTTCCACCATGTAAATTAGCTCTTAGCACTGAGGCTCTATAAAATCACATTGGATATTGAGGCTGGTAATGATGTTGTTGGCTGGGCTGTACGTGCTTTTCTCACCTCTTAAAGTGTCGTCATCGAAATCCAGTATTCCTTCAACAGCTGTTGCAGTAGCTTCGATTACACTCTTTGCCATGAATGATGGGACTTCGGTTATAAGTTTCCAAACTTACTCAGGTTAAAACTATATATACAGTGAAAAAAGCAAAGGCTGCTTAGTAAGTAAGTATAAGTAAGTTGCTTAAAGCAAAAATATTTACAGTTGTGTTCAACTTGATTTTTCAGACCAATTTAAGACTCGGTTTCCTTCTCTACTGAACGGGAGAAAATATTCTAAAAAAGCCGGAAACTGAATTAATTGAACCGACAACAGAGAGCAGTGAAACTTCAATCTTTCATTTTCGACAATTGACCAAACTTCTCCAAATAATGAAATTAGTGCAAAATTGATCTTCTAGATACGAGTAATGATATCTAGCTGCATGGGCATATCATCAACATTCTAGATCTTAAACCAGGTATAAAATAATACAATACAATCTACATACCTCAGTCAATCTAGCTTTTCTTCCTTGTCATGTTGACCTACAATTGGAATAACCGTAGAAAATGAATGCAGGTCACGGCAGAAAGTTGACCACAATAAATGAATAGGGAAATATTATCTTGATGTGTTACCAAATTCTCCGAACTAACGTTAAACGAATTGTATGGAGATAATGAAAGAGAATTGATATTTCAGTCGAGCTTGACTGAGAGGGTACGTTAATCTTGGTTATTACGTTCGTAAAGAGTACCTCAAACGAAAACGAACTCACAGGCCAAACATCAATGACTGTTCAAAACGAATTTGTACAATAATATAAGTAGACATAACCTGAATATCAAAGCTAACTCGCTCAAAGGTATTGAGGCGGAGAAACCGAAACTTTTCTTATAACCTATAGTAGCCTTTCTTACTACAGCTAAGCCTAACCCTGTGTGGTTTCTAAACAGGAGAAACCCGGCTGAGAAATTATTCTACTCATTTCAGTGACTTAACTTCCTCGGATTATGTTATTTTCTATATATTTTTAAACATTCGAGGGTAGCGAACTGATGATCAATAGATGAACAAACCTTTTTTCATTTCCAATGTATCTTTCCTCGACCATTACAAAGTAAACGTTTTTCAATGTTTAGTTCCTCAACCAAGATAACAAGCTAGGCGTCAACCAAATTTTTCCCAAAAATCAAATAAAAGTAATTTATATTTTTTGGGTAATAATGTCATTTCAAGGGTCACTTCTACATCAGGGGATTACATTTCAGGGGATTACATTTCTACATTTGCTGATACAAACCTATGCCACTGTTACGCCCATTAGATTTGTTTTCCTCCTACGTCGGGAACCTGCAGAGAAAACACAGATTATAAAAATAATTCAATTATTCAGATAAGAATAATACGATTTAGAGAAAATGTACACGACTTACCTGAGAGATGAAAATGCGATGACTGTACAATGCGATTTCTTTGTTTTTGTCTTTTATAGAGAGGATTTCTGGTGACGTTTAGTCTTGAAACTAAAACACGAGTAACCACAGAGTCATAATCCATTAACAAAGCCATCAAAGTTTAATTTCGTCAGTGATGGATGTTAGAAAATTCGCGTAAACCAATCACGAATGATTTTAGTTTCGTCATTGGCTGTGACGTAGTCTTCTTTGCTCTGATTGGGTAGCGCAAGTGACTCTAGTTCGATAAGAAAACACGAAGAATTTTACTTTCGAATGTTATCAAAAAATCGCTCAAAACAGCGCAATGAACTGTGATGCTCAGTTTATTTGAGGGGGGGGGGGCCTCCTAATTCCTAGAACACTTCAGGATACCATCTGATATGTCTTGTGAACTCAGTGAAATCACAAGGCTCTCACGATTTCTAATAATATATCTTATTAGACATTTTAGTGTGTAGTATCGCTGTATGTTTTTACTAGTTCTGTAGTATTTTGGCGAGCCCATAGGGCGAGTCAAAATATAAATGACGTCATGAGTAAAAATGTACAGTAATATTACACACGAAATTGTCTAATAAGATTTATTATTATTCTACTATTACGTCATTTCACCATATAAGGTCACGAGAACACGTAAAATATGCCACGGTATTGACTAGTTGAACAGAGCGAATACGGAGAATAGCATAATAGTCGGGAAATTTTGCAGTAGAATAATAAATCCCTTAAAATATCCGCAAAATATCCGCGCGTATTATATGTTAAGCCATCGAATAAGGTGTATTTATCCAACTTTTTCTTTCCCAAAATCCTGACTTCGAACAGTTTTTAGCGCTCTTGAGTGGTCTACAAGCGGACTACACACAACCTGTTAAACCGGTCTCCTACAGTACATGAAATATCGCGAGATTTTTGTACTCGTTTTGAGCGTTATTTCTACTCTATACCGAGTGAAGTTCAATAATATTTGTTTGTTCATTTACAGTGTCCACAATTAGCACAGTAGTGCTAAATCCTCTGACACAAGTTGTTTATTTATTATTTTATAAAATACCTTTCCCGAATTCTGGGTTTCCTTGCTATCATTGACGCTCAATGAAATAATATCAGGGGGAAAATTACTAGCAAAATTAACCATTGCATGTAAACAGACTCCTTAATGGGGTACAGAACGAAAACAAAATCAGCAAAACTCGCCGATTGATTCATTTCGCAGACTTTCTTTTTGTCTTATATCCCACTAAGGAACCTATTCACAGGTTATAGCTGAGTTCAACTGTGGACTCACAAGCGTAGAATATTTTGACTAACAGCCACTGATATATGACAAGCTTGAAACCTTTCCATAAGCTCGAATCATTTTATTAAAATCAAAATATCAATTCTCCTCACTGATTGCCATACACGTTCTTTAATATTACTACTGAGAGTTTGGTGGTACATCAAGACAGTATCGCCTACAGTCGATGATGATTACACGAAGTATTGACCGTTGTGAAAAATCCTCGGGCTCAGCAATCTCGTTCCCAGAGTCCTCGTTACCCTTGTCCAGCGGTGGAGCGGCCAACAAGGACCTTTGGGATAAAGCGATCCGCCTGACTTGCGCAGTAAGACCGGAAGTCCAAGAATCTTGGCGTCCGTTAGTCATTCTCGTTCCAAGATCCTCCGTTTCTTTTGGTCACGTGGTTGGCGAAACGAACATTTTAAAAAACCCGCGTAGCTCTGGGGACGAGAATGTCCGTTAGTTGAAACATGGGGTCGAACACATGCGCAGTAGAGCCGGAAGTCCTAGAATCCGGTCATGGCGGATCGCTTTATCCCAGAGGTCTTTGTTGGCCGCTCCACCGCTGGACAAGGGTAACGAGGACTCTGGGAACGAGATTGCGGGCTCAGTCAATTGTTAATGCAGACCGCGGCCAATACATTTTGTCACGTGACAGTTGAACTGTCGCAGGGTTTATTAATAGGCCATTTCCGAGTTGCCTTTTGCCTCTGTTTCAAAACGAGTCCAAGCATATATGCGAAACCTTTCATATGAAAATGAGTTTGATTTGCATTTGAATGAACTTGTGAGTAAAACTCATTTTCATATGAACGTTTCGCACTTGGACTCGTTATGGCCTGTTGTCTACTCTGCCGACTTTAATTACATTCTAGTATTAGACGAATGTAGAAACACTTAGTTGAATTTGGAAAGCTGACGTTTCGAGCGAAAAAACAGTTCATATATAAAATGGCTCCTGGTAAAAACTAGTCTTCTTGCCCTTGCCACACAAGTCTGAAATTCATTTTCATTTAATATTTCCAAACAGTTTTATTTACAATGCCGCGAGATCCTCATTTTCCGTCACTGAAGTCCAGTGTGATGTCATCGCCAATAAGTACAAACGGAGCCCAATATCGTGTATCGCTAAAGTTCACTGATCCTCTCATACACTTTGTAGCTTGGTTGAGGGCCTCGCTGGCGCTTCGTCCTTTCTTCAAGTGCCGGTAAAAAAATTTCATGAACTCCAGAGTGGCCTTGTCATCAATTGCCCATAGAGACACGAGGACAGAACGTGCTCCTGCACCCATAAAAGCACGTGCAATGCCAACCACGCCCTCCGCCTTTATTTCCCCTCGACCACTATGACAGCAACTTAGCACAACCAGTTTTGCGCGCAAGTCGACACTCAACACATCGTTCATTGTCAAGAGGTAGTCTTCTTCGTTAGGAATCTGAGATGCTCGTGTAGGATTCGGTGCCAAGAAAATTTCGCCCGTTTCTAAACAACCATGTGCTGCAATGTGTACTAAAGCAACCGAAGGAAGTCGTTTTAAAACTTCATCTTTTGTTGCCGCCTTTCCAGTGAGATGGACAGTCTTCAGAATTTGTCCGATCAACTGTACTTCTTCTTTAGCCCATGGGAGCTGGTGTAAGCATCTTTCCCCCGCTTTGGTTGTGATATCTTGAACCCATGGATCCCCCACTAGTAGAGCCCCACTCCTGCTGTGGTACCGCTGCGGACAATCTGTTATCAACTTTAAACTTGTCAGGGATGGTAGCACGCGGATTCTGAATGATTCACACAGGTACCTGCCGTTAGTGTCCAAGAGAGCGCCATAAGGAGTTAAACACAAAGGTCCATCCGGGACAATGACAAGCTCGTCACCCTGAAGAAATTCTGCAATCGGGCCAATGATGATGTCATACAATACTCTTAAAGGATTTTCATGGAGTTCCAGTGGTTCCACTCCTGGCTGGTCAGATCCGCTAGCATCCTCGCCTTCTGTATTATCAGCATTGACATTAATTGCTCTATGTACATCTCTCGTTAGCGACTGAAAGAAATCGTTAATGTCATCTATTTGTTCTTCGTCGCGATCAACGATCTTCTTATTCCAAAAATGAACGGTTTCGCCTTCATTACAAACCCATGCATAAATCACGCCCCAGGAAAGAGCAAGGATGACTGTGGTTGACGAAATGCAGGATAATATGCGAGAAGCCGTTTCTTCGTGTACATTTGGCGCATCTAGAGACGCTTCAAGCCCATACCTTGTTTGCATGAGATCGTTTAGTCCTTGAGCCCGACCCTCCTCAACAGCCACCAAAGCCTCTTCAATCTTGCCTTGTCTCAGTAAAACTCTCCATAACGCAGTGTACACATTTTGATACTCATTGCGCAAAGTAATTTTCCACTCGTCTTCAGACTGAAGCAGAAATCGCACGCCATTTAGTGTTTTTATACTGGACTGATAACAAGCCAGAGCCTCATCTAGCGAGCAAAGTAGTTCTAAGTTACGACCAAGGCCATAGTAGGCGTGTCCTTCTCCAACCCTGTCTCCCACTTCTTTGGCAATTTTTAAATGTCGATTACGGAGTTCTATGGCCTTATGAAAATCGCCCAGAGAGTTGTAAGCGCTTCCAAGAGCACCATACGAATTCCCTTCTCCGACCCTGTCCCCCACATCTTTGGCAATTGCAAGGCTACGTTCATGATATTTTATGGCTTTTTCAAAATCACCCAGAAGTCTGTAAACGAGGCCAAGATTTCCATACGCTTGTCCCTCGCCATCTCTGTCCCCCAGCTCTTTGGAAATTTTAAGATGCACTTTATGACATTCTAAGGCTTTTGTAAAAACGCCGAGAATATTATAAAGAATTCCAATATTGGCATAGGCAGCTCCTTCACTACTCCTGTCTCCAATTTTTTTAGCAATTTCCAGGTGGATTTCATGGTAATATATCGCTTTGTTGAAATTGCCGAGACTTCTATAAGCGCTACCGAGATTACCACAGGCACGTCCTTCTTCAGCCCTCCTTTCTAGATCCTTGGCAATTTTTAGATCAAGTTCATAGTACTCTATGGCTTTTTTGAAATCTCCGAGACTGATGTATGCGTTGCCAAGGTTGCCATAGGCATTTGCTATTCCATCCGCTTCTCCCATTTCTTTCGTTAATTTTAGATTTAGTAGATGGTAGTCTATGGCTTCTTTGAAATTACCGAGACAGCAATGGCAATTGCCAAGGTTACAATATGCATCGCTTATTCCACTCTTGTCTCCGACTTCTTTGGCAATTTTCAGTTGGAGTTTATGAAACTCTATGGCTTTCTTGAAATCACCACGTGTTTCATAATCGGAACCGAGACCTCCATAGGAGCGTCCTTCTCCAGCCCTGTCTCCAATCTCCTTGACAAATTGAAGGTGGAGTTGATGGAAGCCTTTGGCTTTTCTAAAATCGCCGAGACTGCAATAAACGTTTCCAAGATTGAAATATGCACGTCCTTCTCCAACTTTGTCTCCCATATCTTTGGCAATTTTAATATGAGATTGATGGTGAGTGATAGCCATATTAAACCTTCCAAGACTATGGTAAGTGATGCCAAGATCCCCATACGCGCATCCTTCTGCAGCCCTGTTTCTAAGTTCTTTAGCAATTTTCAGATCAAGTTCATGATAGTTTATTGCTTTTTTAAAATTTCCTAAGCTCCAATAAGCGTTGCCAAGACTGCCATACGCTCTTCTTTCTTCATCCCTGTCTTCCAGTTCTTTGGCAATTTTAAGCTGGAGTTCGTAAAAGTCTCTTGCTTTCTCAACACCGCCGAGACGGTATTGAGCATTTCCCAGATTACCATAAGCTATACATTCTGAAGCCCTGTCCCCCATTTCTTTAGCCAGTTCGAGTAGCAATTCAGAGCAGTGTAGGGCTTTCTTGAAATATCCAAGACTATCAAACGCGTTGCTAAGGTTACAATTGGCACGTATCTCTCCTGCTTTGTTTCCTATTTCTTTGGCAATTTGCAGATCGAGTTCATAATTTTCCACGGCTTTGTTTAACTCGCCGAGACCAAAGTAAGCGTTTCCGAGACAACCATATGAAATTCCTTCTAGAGCCCTGTCTTCCTCTTCTTTAGAAAGTTTCAGGCAGAGCTTATGGTAGCGAAAGGCTTTTTTGTAATCACCGAGGCAGTCATACGCGTTCCCTATAGCGTTATAAGCACCCCTTTCGTAATCTTTATCACCGTATTGTTTTGCAATTTTAAGGCATAGTTCTTGGTGAACTATAGCTTCTTCAAAATTACCAAGACGGTAATAAGCTTTGCCAAGACCACCATATGCAAGTTTTTCTTCGGTCGTATCTCCTTCCATTTTGGCCAATTCAACAGCACGATCCAGAAAGTCTATAGCCTTTTTGAAGTCACCTAGGCTGTTGTAAACGTCGCCAATGTTGTTATACGCACAGGTCTCTTCAGCCCTGTCTCCCGCATCTTTGGCAGTTTTAAGATGGAGTTCATAATACTCCATGGCGTCTTTGAAATCACCGAGAAGGAAATAAGCATCGCCAAGATTAACGTAGGCAATCCCCAATTCTTCAACATTGTCGCCCACTTTCTTGACAATTTGGAGATGAAGCTTATGGTAATCTATGGCTTTTTTTAAATCACCAATACTGTCGTAAGCGTTGCCAAGGTTACTATACGCACGGGCTTCTTCAGAACTGTATTCCATTTTTTTGGCAATGTTAAGATGGAGTTCATGATAATCTATGGCTTCTTTGAAATTTTCAAGGCTGGCGTAAGCGTCACCAAGATCAGAATACGCAGCCCCTTCACCAGTCTTGTCTCCCACCATCTTGACAATTTCAAGATGAAGTTTATGGTAGTCTATGGCTTGTTCAAAATCACAAAGACTACTATAAATCTTACCAAGATTAGCGTAGGCACGTCCTTCTTCGATCTTGTTATCCAACTCTTTGGCAATCATGAGACATCGCGTTTGGTAGTCTTTGGCTTTCTCCAGTCCCCGCTTGAGACTTTGAAACTCGTCATCAAGGTCAGAAAATGAATCCAGATGATTTAATTTGGTTGTATCATCAGAGTTTCCTAAAATAGTTAAGGTAGCAAACTGTTTACTACAACGCAACTTGCTACGCATATCGTTTGACCTTTCAGTCGGGGGAACAAGTGCCGTTTTAATTTGGTAAATCTAATTCGTCGAAGCACTCGAAGAGTTTCCGATTCTTATAAGCAACATGAGCACTCACGACTAGTACTCCAAAAATTATGACGCCAGCTACGTCATGTTGCTTAGCAACATGACGAAAATCGCGGGCTCAACACTTGTACTTGTTCCCCAAACTGCATGCTATCGCTGTATATTTTTAAGAGTCTCGCAGCATTTTGTCGAGTCGTATATATATAGAGCGAGTCAAAATACCAAATGACGAGTAAAAAAAATGTACAGTGATACTACACAATAAAATGTCTAACAAGGGCTCTATTATTGAACGTTTTGTTTCCAGACCTGAAATACTGACTTTGAACCGTTTTTGACGCTCTTGCGCAGTCATCAGAAGGAATAAATGGACTGCAGATAACCTGTTAAACCAGTCTCCTAGAGTACAAACTACTGTACTGTATTGGAGCTGGAGCTGGAGCTGGAGCTGTCCTTACAAATATGTCATCAAATAAATATTAAATTGATATAAATAAATCAACTGAAATACATCAATCAATCAATAAACAATCAATGCAATAAGGTAATCTACAATACAATACAATACAATACTTTATTTAACCACGTATCACACAGGAGCTAAAGAAGCTCGTTAAAACGTGAACGTGAAATTATAAATAAGTAAAATGGTAAAAATTATTACATATACATAAATATAAAATATTAAAAACCTATTCTATGTCGTATCTTCCATAATAATATATTATAAAATTACTAAAAATATCGGTCGGACTAACGTTACCCTCCCCCTCCTACTTAAACTAGATAGAATCAATTATCTAGGTGCTGTTGTTTTATAGCAGAGCGGTTTTCAAAGCCAATCGCGCGCTACTTTATCGCACGCGTTTGCCATTGTCTTTCGCGACATGTACTTACAGTGCCCAGTTTTCCTACGCGCAGCATAATAATTTGCATATCCACTGAACTAGTCGGCTGTGATTGGTCAACGGGTTTAGCCTTGAGTCTCTTTGCAGATTTCGGCTGCTGTCAATCAAACGTGAAGTAAATCCCAAGGTGCGATAAAGTTAACAATAGCGCTCTAATTAAAGGCGGGCCGCGCTCTTTACAAAGCGTTTGTCAACAGATTCGCGTGTAGAGATATTTTTATTTGACTCAATAGACTGACAGACTCCCGATGGTCAAAACGTTATCTGAATTATCTGAAATAGTTTACTCTTCGTCTTTACGCGGTTTTCGCGCGACCCCCGTAGAGAATAAGGAGCGCGAAAAATTGGCCTGATCGCAGGTTCATAGCGAGCGCGAAGCGCGGGTCACTCGCTTTTACTTCATACTTGCACTCTATAATTATACTCCACTGAAACGCAGTGCTGACCTGCAGAATATTACTAAATTTTCAAAACATAATGTAGCGGTTTTGCAGGACAAGGCGGTCCTAAGAGTGTTGCTAAGAGTGTTGCTAAGAGTGTTCCTAAGAGTGTTCCTAAAAGTGTTCCTAAGAGTGTTCCTAAGAGTGTTCCTAAGAGTGTTCCTAAGAGTGTTCCTAAGAGTGTTCCTAAGAGTGTTGCTAAGAGTGACTGTTCCTAAGAGTGTTCCTAAGAGTGTTCCTAAGAGTGTTCCTAAGAGTGTTCCTAAGAGTGTTCCTAAGAGTATTCCTAAGAGTGTTCCTAAGAGTCTTCCTAAGAGTGTTCCTAAGAGTGTTGCTAAGAGTGACTGTTCCTAAGAGTCTTCCTAAGAGTGTTCCTAAGAGTGTTCCTAAGAGTGGTCCTAAGAGTGTTCCTAAGAGTGTTCCTAAGAGTCTTCCTAAGAGTGTTCCTAAGAGTGTTCCTAAGAGTGTTCCTAAGAGTGGTCCTAAGAGTGGTCCTAAGAGTGGTCCTAAGAGTGTTCCTAAGAGTGGTCCTAAGAGTGTTCCTAAGAGTCTTCCTAAGAGTGTTCCTAAGAGTGTTCCTAAGAGTGGTCCTAAGAGTGTTCCTAAGAGTGTTCCTAAGAGTCTTCCTAAGAGTGTTCCTAAGAGTGTTCCTAAGAGTGTTCCTAAGAGTGGTCCTAAGAGTGGTCCTAAGAGTGGTCCTAAGAGTGTTCCTAAGAGTGGTCCTAAGAGTGTTCCTAAGAGTCTTCCTAAGAGTGTTCCTAAGAGTGTTCCTAAGAGTGTTCCTAAGAGTGGTCCTAAGAGTGGTCCTAAGAGTGTTCCTAAGAGCGTTCCTAACAGTGTTCCTAAGAGTGTTCCTAAGAGTCTTCCTAAGAGTGTTCCTAAGAGTGTTCCTAAGAGTGTTCCTAAGAGTGGTCCTAAGAGTGGTCCTAAGAGTGGTCCTAAGAGTGTTCCTAAGAGTGGTCCTAAGAGTGTTCCTAAGAGTGTTCCTAAGAGTGTTCCTAAGAGTGTTCCTAAGAGTATTCCTAAGAGTGTTCCTAAGAGTCTTCCTAAGAGTGTTCCTAAGAGTGTTTCTAAGAGTGTTCCTAAGAGTGTTACTAAGAGTGTTGCTAAGTGTATTTCGCACCATTCATGTTTGCAACCTGATTCAAAGTTTTGGAGAAAAGAGTGCACTGGCAGACGCGTAAAAGCCAAGGGTGAACTTACGCAGGCTAGAGTGAGAAGGAAAATAACAATTACATGATCCTAGCTAGCTTGTTCCCCTGGGAAATTTGTATGTTAATGTGCGTTAATGTATTCAAAAATCCCGCCATTGATTCCAAATCATCCCGCATCCCGCCTGCGAATAGAAGCTCATCCCGTATCCCGCACCTAAATTTATCTACTGTAGGAGCCACGGTGGCCTAATGGTTAATGCGTTGGATTCCGGTTAGCGCGGTCCGGGTTCGAGCCCTGGCCGGGCTCACTGTGTTATGTTCTTGGGCAAGGCACTTTACACTTTACTCATATTGCTGGTTTGCAACCAATCCCGAGAGATTCAAATGACAAAGACGCGGCGGCCATGTTGGGGGTACAAACAATAGAAGCCAATTAGAAATCTTTTGTTAATGACCCCAGCTGACGTCGCTTGCAAACCACCAATAGCGCCTCTCTCCACCCAGGAGTATAAACTTTTTTCCCGCGCTTGGCCAGTCACGTGTATTTGCTTCGAGTTCTCATTGGCTCGTTCTGTTGTTTACGTTTGTTGTGATTGGCCATTATAATTACTTTGGTTTTGTTTCTACGACACTCAACTGAGAACCGCTCTATAAGGGAATAAAACATTGAATGACAAGATCTCACCTAAACATAAATAAGTTGTTGCTCTGTTGCTGTACAGTTTGGCATTCAGTTCCTCATCCTTGCAGTTAAATTTAATCCCTTCCGTGTAGGAGTCAATGGCGTTTCTGAATTCTTTCTTTTCGTATTTCTCGTTTCCTTCAGCGTAGTACGTCTCTGCTATTACTGAAACACAACAATATTTAACAATTAGATTATTCGCTCTCAATTTCTATATATATTTAGTAAAACTCTACTAGTACACTAATGCAAATGAGACAATCTGATTGGCTGAGCTACTCGTACACTATCAGCCATTAGTGTGCAGTGGCTGGAGGTTGTCTACAAAATTGCGGTTTCTTTTCGTTTCTCCGAAGTTTCGGAAGAAGAGTTAATACTAGACAATTGTTATGATTTTTACTAAAACAATTAGATTATTCGCTCTCAATTTCTATGATGTGATAGTTGATTCGGCCTACGGCCTACGGTCTCATCAACTATCATATCATAGACTGGGGGTCATAAACCTGCTCTTTCCTAAAACAAGGTCCGAAGGGGATTTAGAGTCATTATTTTAGTCAATTTCCTTACTTCTTAAAGTTTCATCATCAAACTCCAGAGTCTCTGTAGCAGGAAGTGTTGCATTAGTCTCACTCGTCACTTTGGTTGGACTGCATGCCATGGCTGCTCTGTGAATGATGGAACTCCGATATTGTCTACAATTTCAGAACCGGGATACCTAGAAATCAAAATGGAAATACATGATTGTATCTTAGCCCGACCCGATATTGGAATAATAATCCTAGGCTTTCATTGCCTATAGCCTAGAGAAAAAATACATCCAGCAGTGGCGGATCCAGGGGGAGGGTCGGGGGGGGGTCCGGACCCCCCAATCAGACCTGAGGAGTCTCTTTTGCTTTCTCCATTATCCATAGCAAAACCATCTCCAGGTTCCACCAAAATACACTTTTCGGAGCCTGAAATCTCAAACATTTTCTGGGGGAGGCCTCAAAACACCCCCTCAACACCTTTTAGTAATAACTCCGTACTGCCGTCTAATTCCTAAAATTATCCCTCTACTTCACATTTTCGGGAAAAATTCTTGGATCCGCCCCTGTCCAGGGGAGTAGCAACACTCTTAATCGCTTCATGCTAAAGAAACCAAAGTTACGTGCCGGTACTCACCTCCGTATGGGTGAGGAGGAATTCGCATCACGCCCACAAAATGAGGCTCTTGTACCTTTTAGGGGTTCATTTCAAAATTTCTGACTATCACCCCGTCACTTTTATACGGGATTCCCCTTCGGGGAGGCCTCGAGTACGAAACTATTTTCCATTATATATCTGTTAAACTGAAGCAAAGGTAAGAGCGATTGGAGGAGCCAGATCGCTCATGCCAATTCTAACGACAAGTCAGTTCCCGTTATATTATTTTTCCGGCTTAAGGGACTGTGCAATAATTACCAGGGGGGGGGGGGGGGGGTTGGAAAACCAGAGGGGGGAGGCATAAAGTAAAATCAAAGCAAGGATAGGGGGGGCTCAAGGTAAAATAAGTCACTCAAGAGAGGGGGGGGCCTTAACATTTTATTTCAAGTACATATTACATTGGTGAATCCATACCTATTTATAAGATGGGAACCGAAAATTTTTCCGGCCCTTCGGAAAATAACACACATGCTCTTTTCCTTCTGCTATGGCTCTGTTGAACAATGCTACGGAGGTGATGTTTGTTCCAGACGCGGATGTCCAACAATTAAACATGTAGTAGGAGCTCTTCTTTCTGTTATAAGATTTTAATCCACAGGTGCGTGTAGAGAAAATGTAGGGTACTTGTATAAAGGTGTGTGTATACTGTGAGGGGGGGTCGTACATAATTTCTGACTGATTAGAGGGGGGGCAATAACTAAATTCACTCCTTTAGGAGGGGGGTATTACCTAATATTTGGCTACATGAAGCCCATTTTCCAACCCCACCCCCCCCCCCCCCCCCCCCTCCTGATAATTATTGCACAGTCCCTAAGGCGGAAGTTAACCTGAATGCCCTTTTTCCGCCACTTAACATGGGTTTAATGGAAATATCTCGTTCATGTTTCAAGCAATCCAAAAACTCTCTGCTTAAAACATGAATCTATGTTATGGGGTGTTTTGTAAATTTTTGGTGATTTTTGTTTTTTTGGGGGGAGGAAATAGTTTTTCTCAATGGAGTTGTAAAATTTAGGGAAATAAGAAATATTGAGATTTGATGTAGTTTTAAAATTAGAATTTGAAGTTAAAAATGAGTAGATTGACAATTGACAGACAATTGATAACCACGCAAGAGCACCCGCGTGGGTATCAACTGTCTGTTGGTGTTCCAAAAAAAAAAACATTTCCTTCTATCCCTTCTTTAAACCTCTTAAAATTTCATTGAAATTCACGTGTACTCCCGCCTTAATAATACCCTAAAAGGTGCTAATGGTAGCCTGCGAGCGCAGACGTATTTCCGGCTCGAGTTTCCCCGCCGAAAATTGGGGAAACTCGAGCCGGCTAATGGTGGTCATTTTAGAATTACTAAGCGATATCAAGACAAGAATTTTAACCCCTTAAAGGTACGGGAGTTCCCCCGAGACTGAGTGATGAAACTGAAACTTTCTCATTGACCTGGTTATATTGCCTTCATTAGGGGGGTATCGAATGGTCGCTCAAAATTTTCAAGTGCTCGAAAAATTAGGCTTCTGCTCGAATTGTTCGCAAAATTTTAGTGGGTGCTCGTTTGCTCGTGCTCGCATATTTTTACAACTTTCGCATGCTCGGTTTTTGATAAAGGTAGTTTTTTGCAGAGTGCTCGCTGCTCGCAAGGCTGAGTTTTATCGATGCTCGTGCTCGCAAAGAAAAGCGCTGTGCTCGCATGCTCGCAAATGCTCGCAAAGACCATTCGATACCCCTTTCATTGGTATTTACAACTGTTGTGTGTATAACCGTTGCTCACCAGGCTTTTACACAGATATAGAGCCGATAGGAAATCTCGGAATTAATAACGAGGAGGCGAGAAAAATCCTCTTTGGTTGTTATGTAGCTACGATTTCAGCATTACATGAATATTTCATTTTATTTTGAAGCTCAGAGTTCGTAACTAACAGAGTTATTCAAGAACCTTCTATGAAATATATAGCGTAAACTACCCCCGGGGGGTACTCCCTATAATGGACTACACGGGGAGGCTCCGCCCGAAAGGGGAAGCTTTTTCAGGCTGAAGGTATATAAAAGGGTAGGGATTTCACGAGTTGAAGTATAGAAAAGGGTAGGAAACGGTTATTTAGGTGTTTAGGGACTTTGCAATAATTACCAGGAGGGGGGGGTGGGGGGGTTGGAAAACCAGAGGGGGGGGGGGGGGCATAAAGTAAAATCAAAGCAAGGATAGGGGGGGGCTCAAGGTAAATAAGTCACTCAAGAGAGGGGGGGCTTAACATTTTATTTCAAGTACATATAACATACCTATTTATAAGGTTGGGACCGAAAAAGATTTTAATCCACAGGTGCGTGTAGACAAAATGCAGGGTACTTGTATAAAGGTGTGTGCATACTGTGAGGGGGGGGGGGGGGGGGTCGTACATAATTTCTGACTGATTAGAGGGGGGGCAATAACTAAATTCACTCCTTTAGGAGGGGGGTATTATCTAATATTTGCCTACTTGAAGCCCATTTTCCAACCCCCCCCCCCCTCCCTCCTGATAATTATTGCACATCCCTTAAAAGGGCCTTTCAAAATATCTCGAACAGACGCACCTAACGGTTGATTCATCCAATATTTTAAGGGGCTACTTAAGCGAAAAGTTTAGTAAAAGTCAGTAAAATGGATGTATTGTTTCAGCTGTAGGTATGTGAAAGGGGTACCATTTTCTATGAAAGGTACCGTGAAAGGGTTACATTTTCTGTCAAAAATGTTATATTAAAGGTATGGGTTTGGACCTCAGGGCTAAAACTTTGTTGAGTATCCCCTCCCCCCCGGTTAACCGACCGGAAGTCAGCGTCAAGTCAAACTTCGTACGAAACCGAAACTATTGCTTACAAAGATTACAACATAAGATCCACAAGAAACGTATTCCATTTGTTTCAGTGTTTTTATCTCTTAGTAAGTAGCTAGAAAGTAATCAAGTTAATTTTAATTAACAGTTAATTTTAATTAAACGCGTTTATTCTTTTAACGCGTTTTTATTTAATAATAATATTCTCTAAGGAGATCTATACAACGGAATACAAATAGGAGAAGTACCTACCTTTCCGTCTATCACAGAAATGAAATGAAAAAGCTTGTTAGATTCCTTGTGTTGTACGGCTACCTGTGGGGAGGGAAAAAATTGTAAGCCATCAGTCACCCATTCAGACACAGTCGAAGCTTCCGTCAAGCGGACACCCTCGGGACGGCAGAAAAAGTGTCCGCAACTGGAGCTGGCGTTTGTGTGAGCTAGAGTTCAAACGGGGTTTTGTCAAGGTAGTAGAGCTGTCCGCTATTACGAGATTGTCCGCTCAGAGAGCTTCCATTGTACGGGAATTCTACCGAATATGAATTTACAGAATGGGTTCACAACTCACCAAATGACTGATGAAAACCTAATCCCACATGTACAATTAACTACACTGGATGCGACTTTTGATAGAGAGACTTAGAAATTATTATTAGAAATTATTACCGTCTTGAAACTGAAACAAAAGTATATCAGAGCCAATCAGTGGAGCGGAAAAAGTGTCACAATCAAACAAGTCAGTGACAGGAGCGGGAAATTTCCCAAACCAAATTAAAATATGGCCGCGCGAAAACTGGTACCAACGCGCGGCCAATTTTTTCCCTTGCGTTTTTCTAACAAAACGGACCAATGAGAACTCGAAGCAAATACACGCAACCGGCGCCAAGCGCGGGAAAACGCGTGTGGTCAAGTCGCGATTGGTTGAATACGTGGCGCGAGTTTTTTTAAGCCAATCACAGAGCGTAGTAAAGCAAAACAATTACTTTCCCGATACATGAAAGCCGCTCTAGCAAAAGTTGTAATTTCCTATTGCAAGTGGTTAGTTGTCACCTGGATCTTCATAGCAGTGATATTTAGATATAACTTGATCATTGGTCAATAATTATGGTAATATTTTCTTGGCCCCATAGAAAGTTTAATTTAATATCCCAGTTTCCTTTCTAGATTTAATCCAGTCTGCCTCTGACATTCATAACTACAATACTAGATATGCTTCTTGCCAGAACCTATACAGACCAGTCTTCCAGGACAAATCAAGGACTAACTAGACAACCTCGATTCCAGGCTCTCTCTCCTTTTCCTCCCTTGTCGTTGAGTGGACAAGGGAGGAAAAGGAGAGAGAGCCTGGAATCGAGGTTGCTAACTAGATTCAAAGCGCTTGCGTCCCGGATATGGGAAAAAATACCCTTGGAGATTAAACTTTTACCTTATAATAGCTTCAAAAGACAATACAAATTAATTTTACTTGATAACCAGAATTAATTACCCATGCATGGTCAGCATTATAAAGTTATTTTTAATTTATTGTCTGCCAAACCTTGTAAATTCTGTATTTATATGAATATTTTTCTCTTTTTTTCTTAGTCTATTTTCTTTTTTATATATATTTTTCCATCTTCCATAACTTATTTTTTTCCTCGATTAGTTTTTTCTGTGGTAGTGGTCAACACGAAAGACTTTGGCTACTTTGACCACTACGCACTCTTTTACATAAATTGTATATATTTATTCCTCTTTTTTTAAGCGGCCGATGCATCATGGGCATCGAGCCGCTTCAAGAAATGCACTTTTTTTTCCATGTCGCTAGCCTTAGTCCTCTTCACGGTTGACATGATGTTATCGCATCTCGATCTAAAATTAGCCAGTAGAGAATTTCTCTTCCACATTCTTTCTGTAGTGTCGTGTAAGTGCGTAGATGTATTTAGTTTATTACAGTAATCGCATTGGAAAAAGCAAAGACAAATGTCCCACAGCAGCGAAACAGCAGTGTTGTTGCAAAATGTGCTAAATTTTGTTGTGTGACCTTTTCTCGTTATTCGATCCCACGGTTGACATGACGCAATCTCTGGTCATGTAAAGATGATGCAATACTGAGAGGTATTGTGCTATGAGCATGAAGCAATCCGCATTGGGATTTCTCTTCCTGATCGCAGTTACGATACCCCGTGGTATATGTTTTTGTAAACGTGATTAGTGTCCTTGGATTAGTGGTATTAAGATAAATTAAGGTATGTTTTCAAATGACTATTTGTCATTAGTTGATGGCATTTAGATTTCAGTTTCTACACAGTAATCTTAAATTTAACCTATGAAGTCTGGAATAAGCTTATTAATCGTTTGTCGTGAAAGGTTTTAACATTCACACTCTTCCTACAAGAGATGAATAATTCAAATACTTTCTGTCTAGAAATCAAAAATGTGTGCATAAGAAAAGTGATTATTTTTAATACTAATCTGTGAAGCTGAGCATCTTAAAGTTAACCTATGAAGTCAGGAATAAGCTTATTAATCGTCTTTTCCTACAAGAGATGAATAATTCAAATACTTGCGGTGGAGAAATCAAAAATATGTGCATAAGAACAGTGATTCTTTTTAATACTAATCTGTGAAGCTGATCATGTATGTGCTGATGCAGAGTTTCAGAATGTAGTTGGATAACAAACAAAAAGTCGTCTTTCTTACTTCAGCAGAAATGAAACTTGATGACTTGAAATGACACAGGGAGCAGAGGAGTCGAATTGCGTTACTGCGTTATTCGATCTTGTTATTGTTTTCTCTTTGTCGTCCCAGCGGGTACTTAATGATCGAATAATGTAGTAACGCAATACACCGCGTATAAAGCCGAATAGATCGACTCACAAAGGTCATCGTATAAAGCATATAAATCGAAACTCGAAAAAGTCCAATTTTGATCCTCTACTGCCTGTGGAAAATATTGAAAATGTTTACATACGGTAGCTTCCTGATCTCAGTCTTTACATATGGATGGAAACGAATTCAAAAAAGCACCACACACGACATAAACTTTGTTGAATCATAGAAATCAAGATTACTCTTTAATCAGTAGTAGTGGACCAAGTCATCTTGAAAATGGACTGTCTGTGATCTTTCTTGAGCTTGTCACAAAGTTCCCTTTTGTTGTTTGAATCGGAAGTGAGCTATCAAAATAATCATTGATAAAAACAACTGTTTTATCAACTGCCACGTATTTGAGTTGTATTTTAACTAATCAATCATTTTTGTTCAATTTATTAAGCGGCCGATGCCCTATATGGGCATCGAGCCGCTTCAAGAAATGGACGGGTTTTTTTCATGTCGCTATTAGCCCTACCTCATTAAACGAACGATAAAACTCGGTCCCAAAAACATAACAGTTTTTCTTACACAATTCCACAGCATATATGTCATTCACAATTTATTTCACGTTGAGCGAAAACACATCTGTGCCCTTGTTGATTATGATGCAATTGACAATAGCTAAAGTTTTCTACACAGTAAACTTGACCTAAAGCTCAAACTTACGCTAGCCAAAATATTGCATCACCCAGTCACGTTTTTCGTCACGCAGGTTCGAAGTTGACTCTTAGATTTGGCGGGAGAACCTCAGAGTAAACTGACCGAGGGGGTGGAGGGGTGCATTGTTCTTTCTCCCCTCAAGGTGAAATTGGCCCGGGGGGGTTCTCCCAAAAAATTTGGGTGGGGGTGTGCCGCTGGGCTATAACAACCCTAATTTTGCGAACCTGTCCCAGACTAAGGGCCTGTTTACATGGAGGGAGGGTGACCCGGGTTCCCGGGTCACCCTCCCTCCATGTAAACAGGCCCTAAATGTTGAAAAAAGATACCCTATTCCGGACGATTCTTAACGATTTTCTTTCTAACCCAAAAGGCTAAACTACTAAGCAGCACTGCGAGTTGTAGTTGTAAAGCTTTTTTAACACTCCTACGCGTTTCTTTTCGTCTGACTACTTCATCTACCCTATGCCAGAGTATCAATTACCGATCTTCATGCCAACTCCTGGGAAACTGATACCCTGATACCCAAAAATGCCTTTTGGTATACCCTGTTCCAGACCAAAATGCTCAAAAACCATACCCTGTCCAGCTTGACGTTCCTATATAGCGAAAATAAGGGAGTCCCCCCCCCCCCCCCGGGAAATCGGCCGCTTGTAATCCCTTCAGGGGTTCTTGTTTCTTTCTTGTCTATAACTTATATATATATTGTTGTAATTCTTTAAAAAATAAGTGCAAATAAAATGAACTTGAACTTGAACTTGAAAGTTAGTTTTATAAATCGAAATATCTTCTTTTCGTATCCTTTCTCTGCCTGGCCCAAGGATACGGTCAGTCACGTTTAATTTCTGTTGTTACAACCAAGGTTACAACTTTTTCATTTATGTATTTGTTTATTAAATTTTGGCAAAGGAAAATTCAAGCTTAGCAAAGTGTTCACGCTTTTCTGATTCGCAGCTGTAAATATTCGCGCTCAGTCACGATCGGTCGTGGAGCCGCCATCTTGGATTATTTGGCGAGCGAAATCTGGGGAGAGGACAAAACTCCCCTGGGTACGGGGCGCGGGGCGCGAGGAGGCGTCCAAGATGGCGGCTCCACGATCGATCGTGACAGCGCGACGATTTCAGCGCAAAAAATAGAGGGATTGTGAACAGTCTACACAATAACTAATTATTTCTATACGGCCGGCTAACCTTGAAAGGAAATGTTATTTCTGACTCTTAAAAAATAATTTCGAAATCACATAATATTCTTAGTGCAATAATCAGTGAAAAAGCGCAATAAACAGTGAAGACGGAAGCGATTACATTTAATGAAGATTTTTTTCGGCTTCTACTGCACGACACAGTGAATTATTTTCGAATCCTCTTTTGAAATATTTACAGCTGCAGGGCAAGGAAACTAAAATCAGTTTTAAAACCGAAAACAAAATTAAAAGAAAAACAAAAGTTGTTATTCTTGAGGGATATGTTACTAAATATATTGTGACTTCCTGCTAAAGAGCTACGTCACGGATGGTGCATCCGTGAAAAAATTTGGCCAATTTTTCAAGTTTTCCGTTCGCAATCCGTCTTAATCTTCTCCATCCTTGTTCCTGTTTGGTTTATTATCACCTCTTTGGTGTTTTTCTACCTTATTAAACTATTATTTTGATGCTTTCTTCAATTTGAAGGTGATTGTGCACTTTGCAAAAATGACTTAAAATATCGTGACATAGCCCCTTTTAACCTTTTCAGTCCTGAGCTGAAACTGTCAATTCTCCTCGCTGATTTCTATATATTTCTCTTAATATTGGTTATGAGAATGTGGAGCTACATCAAGGCATCGTCGATTATTTTCTTTATTCTCATCACCTGTCTGCTTGATAATGTATTGATATTGTAATGAGAGATTAGATGTTGGTCAGGAGCATATCACCCTGGAGCCTCCATCTCCCTTATTGTGCCTATGACACGGCGTAGTTACACCTTGAGCTATTTTTAGAATTACTTTTGCTGCGAAAATTACCCGTTGCGAGCGCGAGGACGAGGTTGTCATTCATGTTTCAGATTAAAAATAAAACTAGGAATGGACGAGAGGAACGTGGAATAAGAACGGCGGAATGTCGTTACTAAGAATTATCACGTACACGGAAGAGCGATTCTAAAAATAGTCGAAGCTCCGGAGTGATATGCTGCTGTGGTCACTGATTCCTGGCAAGGCCACTTGAAGAATTAAACGATTCCTTACAGAACGGCTAAGCGCTAAAGTTACAAAATTACAGCCCAATACACATCAGCATACAAAAGGAAAAAATAGTTTTGTTGATACGCATAACCGACGTCCTAGAATCCACGAGAACTATCGAGTGTCAGGGTCAGTCTCTTCCCTGCTGGGCGGGAAGAAGAGAGTAGACCCTGGGAACGAGGTGTTGCTAACGCCATGCATCCGCCATGCATAGACTGAATCTTGTACTCGAAATATGACCATATTAGGTAATAATGTTTTGCTCGCTGCAGGCTATATTCAGAGCAAACAACTGTGTAAACTGTGAATTCTCACCTAAAAGTTTCAAAATTTTGCCCGTCATAGTCGGAACAATGCAGTTTTATCGTTAAACGCGACAAATTTAGCCAAGTCTGCGTCTCGATATGCAAATATTTCTCTTTCCGCATGAGCTTGTTGAATAAACACAATAGCGCGAAAGAGATTATAATTTCAGCCAATCAGCTGCTTGCACGAGTTTCCGTGCGTATATAAACAGCTGTGACACTACCGGACATTACCATAATACTGGAGTTCAGTCTGTTCAGTTATAGCTCAGTCTGCTAGTAGTTTTGCATTCTAAAACCTAGTATTTCAACATGGCCGATGAAGACGTTGCTGCCTTGGTTGTGGACAATGGCTCCGGTATGTGCAAGGCCGGTTTTGCCGGAGACGATGCTCCTCGTGCAGTGTTTCCCTCCATCGTTGGTCGCCCGAGACATCAGGGTGTGATGGTTGGTATGGGTCAGAAAGACTCGTACGTCGGCGATGAAGCTCAGAGCAAGCGAGGTATCCTGACGCTGAAATACCCCATCGAACACGGCATCGTTACCAACTGGGATGATATGGAGAAGGTAAAGTTTTACAACCTTTCCGTGCAGTCATATCGCGCGCGCGATTTTTTACTAACAGGATTATATTACTTTGCAGATCTGGCATCACACCTTCTACAACGAATTGCGCGTCGCTCCAGAGGAACACCCAGTTTTGCTGACCGAGGCCCCGCTCAACCCAAAAGCGAACCGAGAGAAAATGACACAGGTAAAGAATCATTTAGTAAACGTTTAATTAACTCCAGTGTAGTATTCTCTTGCTTTTATTTCTTGCTTTTCCGGCTCGCGTTCGCCGGTCATGTATCTTTCGATTTTTAAAAATCATTCGAGGGTTTAATACTAATAGGGTAAATAAACAATAACCTCGCATCAAACCGCTCACAAGATCTTGATTTGCAAAGCTTTCGACTGCAATAGATTCTCGACTAGATGTCAATAAGCTTCGTATTGTACGCCCGCTTGAACAATATTAGAATGCGGGCTGTTTCGTTTCGTTCTCCGCAACACGAAAGCGAAATTCTTGTGTTACGATAGTAGTTTCCGGTAGGCGTTTCGCACTGTACAGGGGTGGGGCGAAGTTATGCTGAAATGCAACCATTCCGTGTCTACTGAAATATTGAAGTAAATTTCGAAATCATGAAACCATATCGTCGTATTTTTTACAAAAGAAATTCTGGCTAGAATATTGAGCGATCGGAGTATGGCTTAAAGTCTAAACGATACAGAGGTTGTTTTCGTGTGAAAGCAAAATTGTTGATTATTTAAATATCTGCAAGACACTTTAATCTTTGCCATATAAGGCAACGTTGTTCTGTGATAGGTCAGGTTGGGATTTAGAACTTTAGACACATAGGTGGGCGATCATGCGTTGTTTTCTATAAACTACCGGTTTCGCAGTAAAGGTTTTTTTAAGGACAATCCAATTATTACTTTGTCATGTGCTGCAAAATAAAATTATTTCTTATTTCTAATGAGAGTGAACTTGAAAATTATGTAAAATCGGGTGCGGTGTATTTACAATTATAGTGCGAACAACACTTTTTTAAATCACAATGGATGGAATGTATCTTTGTTTGTATTTCATGGATATGAAGAGACAAAAGATCGGCTTTCGTTTCGTTTATATATATGTGGTGATTATATTTTTATTGAAAACAACAGTTTCATTGTGTCGGCGGTGTGAATTGGAACCGTTTCAAGGGAAACTTTTTATCTTTCTATGCATTCACCATTGCCTTTGACCTTCTAGAAAATTGGATGCAAAACAAACCTAATTCAGATCTACAAACAATACAAAGTCACACAATACAAATTTTTAAAATAACACAAATCGCACAAGACGCACCTTAGTCACACAATACAAAGTAACGCAACTGAAGGAACTTATCTCAGATATAAATTGTTTTGATGTATAATCAAATTCTCCCGACTAATTAATCATCATAAATGTACACATAAAAGTAAGGAGAATTTCTATTTTGGCAGCGGACAAATACCATGGCCTGGTAACTAGTTTTCGTTAAACTAAGTACCATTCTCTCCTTTTTTCGTCACCAGATCATGTTCGAGACCTTCAACTCTCCAGCTATGTATGTAGCTATCCAGGCTGTGTTGTCTCTCTACGCCTCTGGTCGTACAACTGGTATCGTCTTTGACAGCGGTGATGGTGTCAGTCATACAGTTCCCATCTATGAAGGTTACGCTCTTCCCCATGCCATCCTTCGTCTCGACTTGGCCGGCAGGGACTTGACCGACTACCTCATGAAGATTCTGACTGAGCGTGGCTACTCCTTCACCACCACAGCCGAGCGCGAGATCGTGCGTGACATCAAAGAGAAGCTGTGCTATGTTGCTCTTGACTTCGAACAAGAAATGCAGACTGCTGCCTCCAGCTCCAGCTTGGAGAAGAGCTACGAGCTTCCTGATGGACAGGTCATCACCATTGGCAACGAGCGATTCAGATGTCCCGAAGCCTTGTTCCAGCCTTCCTTCCTTGGAATGGAATCCGCCGGCATCCATGAGACCTGCTACAATTCAATCATGAAGTGCGACGTGGACATCCGTAAGGACTTGTACGCCAACACAGTGTTGTCTGGTGGCTCCACCATGTTCCCAGGAATTGCTGACAGAATGCAGAAAGAAATCACTGCTCTGGCTCCACCCACAATGAAGATCAAGATCATTGCTCCACCAGAGCGTAAATACTCTGTATGGATCGGAGGATCAATCTTGGCTTCTCTGTCCACCTTCCAACAGATGTGGATCTCCAAGCAAGAATACGACGAATCTGGCCCATCAATTGTTCACCGAAAATGCTTCTAAACTTGAAAGCCAGCCACCGCTGATGATGCAATGAAGACATTTTCAGAATAACAAAACTGAACTGACTTTAGCTTCTCTAAAGACTTGAAAGTTTATTTTCAAGATAACGTTTGACTCTTGTAATAAGGATCGTGATAGTTTTTATAAAGATGTTCAAAATAAACTTTGTTGACAATAATTGTTTCTTTCAATTCCGTTTTTTCCGCGGGTCATATTTTCCTTCCGCTTCGGTCTTGCATGACGACCCTTGTTATTTGAGTGTTGCGTGACAACCCAAATAAAAGCTGTGAAGAAGACTGGACTATTGTAGATAGCGAATGAGCTCTAGAGAGTCGAGGATAAGGCCTTTGTCAATTTTGATATTATCGGCAAAACGAACACTTTTCCCCCGCGAATTCACACTGCGAAAATTTTTAACTTTTTGTTCACGCTTTTGGGCGACAAATGTGTTTATTATTTTTATAGCTTCCTCACTTGCGAAACTGAAATTCGAAAGGTTGATTAGGGCGAGGTGTTCTGGGAAATACTGGAAGATCCTAATGATTTCTTGCTAAAACAAAATCTAAAAAAACCTGGCATGACAACAATATCACGGAAAGCGAAGCTAGACTTGCAATACACTGTATTCAATGCGTGACGGAAGTCGTAATGTCTGTTGAATTTTAGGACGTGATCAACGGAACGTCTTATTATTGGAAACTTCGCATTCACGTGAAAATTATAAAACTTTACTCGGCTACTTCCAACCCCGTCTTTCTATACATGTGTTTATTATGTTTTAAAAGAAGTATTTCTGTCTTAGCGAAAGACAAGAATGATTTCAAAGATATCTTGCATATTTAATCAAGTGCGCGTGAAAACTGTCAAAACTAATTAGGGGCGGAATGGCAAAAACAATACCGTGGTTGCAGGCGTTCCCTCCCACCCCATCGCGCTCCGACTCCTCGCGCTTCGCGCGAGGAGCGCGAGGGCAATTAAAACCGGGAGGGGGGGGGGGGGGGGGGGTACTCCCAAAAAAAATTGGGTGGGGGTGTGCCGCTGGGCTATAAAAACCCTTACCCTGTACCAGACCACAAAACGCTAATTTTGCGACCCTGTTCCAGACTAAATGTTAAAAAAGATACCCTGTTGCAGAGTATTTTTAACGATTTTTTTCTAACACAAAAGACTAATTTACAAAGCAGCACTGCGAACTTGTAGTTATAAAGCTTCTTTCCTGCCGTTTCGTTTCGTCTGACTAACATAATCCTATTCTCTAAACTTATAAACAGAAGACAGTAATTGTACTTTAAAAAAGTACCTCACATGAAACTTTATAATTCGCGACTTTAGATTTTCGCTTTAAAAAAAAATCGCGAAAGATGCCCCTGTTAATTCTTCTCAATTATAGGATCGAGAGGTTTTTTGGACAATTTTGTCAGAAATACACTCGCCCAAGAATTTCACGGCTGAGTTTAGATGAAGAAAAGGTGCAAATTTTGATTTTCACGCTTGTGTATTCTGCTAATTTGTTCCTATTTTTCTCGCGTTATTGTCATCTTTAACTCTGCGTTTCTGCATCTGACTCGTCCCCAGTCGTCTCTCTTGTCTCCTGTTTAATATTAACGAGAAGAGAAGTCCTTTGTTGGGAGTCGCAAGTCGCGGGGGATCCCATCACCCCTTGCGCTCCCCTCGGCCGCGCTAAATATTAACAGGAGACAAGAGAGACGACTGGGGACGAGTCAGGTTCTGCATTTTCTTTTTATTGTGTCTTTAGGGATGGACTATTTTAATTGGGGGGGGGGGGGGGGGGGGGGGGGGGTTGGGCAATTTTTCTGAGCTCAAATTTTTTTTCCGTCTTGAGTTTGTGCAAGAATTGTTTTCACCTTTTGCTTGTGAGTGATGGAGTGAGTGAACTCGCTTTGCACGATTTTTCTCTCTCTACTTTTGCTGTGCAGGAATTTTTTTTTGGTAATTGCCCAACCACCGCCCCTCCCAAAATAAAATGGTCCATCCCTTAAGGCCCAGTTCAGACGCCGTACTTCACATGAGCCGAATCGAATTCGAATTTAGGCCGACCCAAATTAATTTAGACCGCTGAATTGATTCAGACGCCGAGATTTAATTCAGCCAAACTTAATTTAATAGGGGAAAATTGCTGTTATATTGAAAAATACATTATAATAATTCATGCATTTGTTTCGGCTCATGTGAAGTTCGGCGTCTGAATCAAAGCCGGTCCACAGCCGTTATTCCCGGCTGAGCCAGGCGGGAAGAACGGCTGAGCCGATCCGAATTCATCCAGCCGTTCCGAATTGATTCAGACGCCGTACCTCACATGAAATTAATCCATTGAATTCGATTCGGCTCATGTGAAGTACGGCGTCTGAACTGGGCCTTAGTTGGTTTGCATAAAAAAGCACGTGCAAAAACGAGGAGAAGAAAGCGTGCAAAGAAGCGTTCTTTGTGACGTATTTGTGAGAAATTGGCCCAAATTCTATATTCCATATTCATGATGAATCCGGCGCACGCGGATCTGAAACATTGTTTGTCATCAGTCAGAGAAGTTCGCGAATGTTGTAAGATGTAAACCGCTCCCTCTTTCACGAGAAGCAATCTCTAACTTGGAAGAAATATTGGAGACTTTAGGGAAACGAATTTTCACCCATGGTACGTATCTATTTCTTTGTATTTTGTTTTAGGATAGAGGTAAGCATTTTTACAAATATTTAAAGTTACTACAAATCCTATAACACGTGGACCGTGGCTGAGCCAGCTCGCCTTGCCGGTTTCGCGTCGAAGCATAAAACGTCTTATGGAATTAACAACGAATACAAGTTATGATAAAAGAGCATGAACCTTTCCTGGCAGATATTATAACACGGAATGAGATTTCGAACTGAACTTCGCGTAAACATGCTGTTGTGTTCACAAACTCTACAGCTCGAATCTTGAGAAACAATGTGCCCAAATTCAGTTACAAGCGTTGTTGTTGCCTGACGTGCAATACTTATACGTTGTTTTATTAAATATTTTTATAGATTGGAATTACTGTACAGATGAGAGGCCCTTGATTAATCAAGCTCCAATATTGATAATGGTGAGTCAATTACTAATATTTTATTTGTGTTGTATTAATGGTCATGCAGTACAAACCCGGTTTCTGAACGCAGGCTATTAATATTATATTTTTGCTGATCGTTGCGCTTTGCGCGTAATGAATTATAATTTCAAGCAATTGTCAAATATCTGCGGAATTGCTGTAAAATTGCAATTAGTTGTAACATAACCGGGTAATATGAAATCGCCGACGGAAAAATCTCTTCCAATTATTGTGCACTTGCATCTCACTGAGCAATAAAATGCCTGTGTAAATTTAGCGACCATTTCTTCCCAAAGAGACGAGATGAAAAAAGAGATCAAAATAACGGCATTTAGTATGCAGCCGCCATGTTGGTGTCCTTCTTTTGGACACCAATATAGTGAAATAAAATTGTCCATCAATATCATTAGCTTTCATTTCAAAGCTCTTTAGATGTCACTTCTAAATTATTATCAAGTCTGAAAATTTAAAAATGATATTAAAATATCCTTTTTTGTGACAGATTGAGGTCTTATGTGCCTTGTAACAGACCAGAAACACGTTCATCCGGGACATCACCAATTTTAAAATCCTTTATTTCTACCAAACTTTGCATAGAGATTAACGATTTTCAGGTCTAGAAGATATAAAAAGAGTAGCTTTGTAGCAGTTCAGATTTTTAGAATTTTGATGACGTCAGATGAGTGTTCTAATCAAATTATAGGCTGTGAGCAGGCTCACGTTTGGTGCCCATGCACGAGAATATCACGCGCGAGAATATCACGCGCGAGAATATCACGCGCGAGCCGAATCTCGCCGGCTCACGCGTGGGCACCAAAACGTGCGCCTGCTCGCAGCCGTATTCAAATTATAACAAAACGTACAAAATCTCAATTCGTATTTTGAAACGAAAGAACAAACTCTAATACTAGCTTTAAAGACAAATACCTTGATCAAAAGTTTCGTTGTTTTGGACCACTGCTTTTATATACACTCCTACAGGTGGCTGACCTTGAATGACCTTCGATAGACTTGTTCACAATTTAGCCGCCATGTTTTCATATTATAATGCAAATTAATCTCGTGATATTTGGAAGAGCAAATATAATTTGCATTTTAGTTTTGCACGTGGACTTTACAAAATTATTGTGTTCCTTTGCAAATTTCGTATCCTCCCTTACAATTTCCTTGTTTGTTCTCAGTAAGATGAGAATTAAAACTTGTAGACTGTCATGAGCGAGTTTGAATTTCGCGGTGTTGTGTCAGCGTAAACACGCAAGCTACATGCAGTTATGAAAATACATGTGCGCGCGGAGATATGAAATTTATCTCCGAGTGTTCAACTTGATATCGATTTGAACACGAGAAGAGAAATTTCATATCTCCAAGCATCCATGTATTATTTTGTTTATTATAACAAAGTTTTTGATGATTTTCCGAAGATTTACGACCATTTTCCGAAGATTTCCAAAGATTTTCCGAATGTTGTCCGAAGGTCATACGAACGTTTCAGAACATTTTCCGAATTTTTTCGAAGATTGCTAAGGATTACCGAAGATTGCCGAGGAAGATCCGATATTTCCGCGAACAAACCGTACAAACTATTTTACTACATGGAGCAATTTACACGTTTATTTACATTTTTTTAGAATTGGTTCAGTATTATAACATGTATACAGCAATAGCTTCCGAATCAACGGCAAGAAAAAAGATGGCGGCTGTACATTTTACCACAATACCTTGCGAACCTAACACAGCCAATAGGCACATCTGAAAGCCATATTTTTGCGAAATTCGTCCCTGTACTAACAACATTGTGTACTGCTAGGTTTGAAGTTTTTAGAACTTTTCTATGCGTTTTTATGAGCGTTTTAAGGGTTTTCGTGCGCTAAGAGTTGTGGGTAAATGTACCAGTCGCCATATTTTTTCTTACGGTGGATTGGAAAGCAATACTAGTACTAATAATAAGTGTTTGCATTAATGTGTGTTCTTTATTTTTTCTTAGATGGACTCCTTGCTCTGGATTCTCATGAATTCTCATGGATGACAGATGCGTTAAGACAAGAAGAAGAAGAGTCCCGGATTATGCCTGGTTTCTGTTCAGCATGTGCTTCGTTTTTTAGGTAAAGAACTATAATACATCAAATTTGTTTTCACAACTTCGCTAAGATGACTAGAAATTCTTAAACACTCGGGAGTATTGTCTTGATGTACAATCAAATTCTCAAAACTATGTTAGAAGGAATATATGGCGATCGGTAATGAGAATTTATACTTCAAGCTTGAGATATAAAAGTTAGTAAACGCGGACCCACGTTATTCAAGTTATAGTTGAAAACTCGATTGATTTTTTTAACGTATTTTTTTCATTTTACGGCGCAATTAATTGAGATTGTTTCTAAAAACACCTCGCCGTATTTTTCTGCTCTGATTCGACTGAATTCACGAAATATTCTGCAGCAAGCAACTCTAATTATCAAATATTATCATCGTACAAATTAATATATTGAATACTCTTGAAGCAAACATTGAATTTCTGGCCACAATATTTTATCAACGTTATTATTGTTACATTTTTATTGTTGTTACATTTTCGTTGTGTTTTACTTGTATCACACATGGGTCCGCGTTTAATTTGTGTTTAGTGCATTGAAAAATTTTCACACGATATATTTTAGCAAAGAAAGCTATCAACTCTGCAGGAAATTATGTTTATTCTTTCCAAAAAGCAAACAGACTGCAGATTACAATTTTACTTGAACGTTTACCAATAAATTCTACCTACTTAGTGGACATTTAGATTATGCAGTTTGTCAGAAAAATTGAATATTTCAGTTTCCAACGATGTTTATAATTATTGCAGCAATGTTTCAGACTTCGTTTTGATTCATCAGTTTCTCATATTAATGCAACCTCGTTCCCAGAGTCTCTCGGCGGGAAGAAGAGATACCCTGGGAACGAGATTGATATTAATGATGTATTTTTGTAGATGTTAGAAAAAATTGTATTTTTATCGCCATTGATCTTTGTAATTATTGCAGATATTTTCATACTTATTTTCGGTTAAGCAATTTTCCACTGACGTTAGAAAACATTGTATGTTTATTTACACTAGTACACTGATCTTTGTAATAATATTTAGTGCAGATAGTTTTCGTACTTGTAAATACTGTAATAAATCTTACAACTTGTAAACCACTTATCATTTTGATGTTTTATTAAATGAAATAAACAAACAATTGTAATCAATTAACGAGTCTTCTATTCCTTAATCAATAAATGGTCTTGCTTTCAAAAGCGCATATTTTTTTGTTTTCTCTTTCACAAGAGGAAACAAAAAAATTATGCGCTTTTGAAAGGGGCCTGGAAACTAGAAGAAATGTAGGCTATCTCTTTTTATATAAATTGCCTATGTAGGGTGGCCAACGCGGGAAAACTTTCTGAACTTTTAAACAGGGTCTATTAACAAATCAAAATAAAAGTAGACTTTTGATGGACCAAATCTGCCGCAAACTGCACAGATTTTTCCCGCCAAAAGACTTAGTTTATTTTTGACTCATTTCTAGACTCCACTTAAAAGCGCAGACCTTTTTCCCGCCAAAAGACTTAGAATTTTTTTGACTAAAATCCAGGTACCATTCAAAAGCGCATACTGTTCTACCCAGCCAAAAGACTTGAACATATTACATGGTACTTTCAATTTGAAGAAAACTCTAACGACCTTTCGCGTTCTTTATTAAATATTGAATGTTTCTACAACGAGCTTGCGGATTCTTTAAGCAACATCAGTCTTCAGTAGCGGTTTAATAGCATGACCAACTTCCTTTCCATCACTCCTGCAAAAAGGAAAGAACCAACACATGAGAGATGTCGAAATGATTAAAAGACATGGGAGCTCTTACTTTACAGTGAAGATGACGCTACCGTTGCCACTCGACAAAGTTTTTGATTAATTTTTGACATCTTTTTGTCTTGGATTTTGATTGGTCAAGTCAAACGGAACCCATCCGAAAGTCGTCAAAAAGTTGTCAAAAAGATGTCAAAAATTAATCAAAAACTTTGTCGAGTGGCAACGGTAGCGTCATTTTCACTGTAAACACGTTAAGCTATAATATTATCCAAACACAGCAAGAGACTATGATCATAGTCTCTTGAACACAGCTATGTTCTAAGCCTCGTCAGTTGTACACCATATTGAATTTCATCAATTCTTTCATGTAAGCAGCACGAAACAGTACATTGGTTCAATTACTTGAAGTAAACAGTCACGAGGATCACTAAGTGACCATCTTGGAAAAATAAAAATTGCGTTATGTCGTACACGTTAATGACAAGTCTCGGATATAAATGGCGAAGCATTTACGAGCATGTTCGTTAGTAGTCTCCTACGCAGCCGTTATTTGTGTTGTCGCGCAACGCGATTTGTCGTCACGCAACGCTTCCGTTGCGTGATGACAAACTGGTTAAAGGCACCCTCTCAACCAGAGTGCATTGCGGTCGTGAATCGCTTGAACCGCCATTTTCGATATAAGCGAAAAGATGGCCGCCAAAGCGACTTGGGACTTGTATACCTTCCTTGTTCGAAAACATGCCGCATTCGCCGTCGAAGCGCAACAGGCCATCTAAAAATGAAAAGGCGAAGTCGATATTGTTAAAGGAGAACACTTTTTACCTCTGGAATCAGCAGTGGACAGCAGAATTGAGTTTCGCGGATCTCACTATGCTGCACTATGAGGTCTTTCTATAAACAGCGAGTTCGCCGAGCTGTTGCTACACAGGAAATGGTCGTCCAGATGGGAGAATACGATAGCAGCAGTAGCCACAATATACACGCCAAAGAGATCTGCTCGAAGTAGTGAGTCAGCGTTGATAATTTGTTTTAACTCTGTCTGAATTAGTTATCGTATTAATTTAGCTTAAATATTAAAGCTAGCTTATTTGTTGTAGCCAAAATACAAGGAACAGGCCCACTACTATTTAACTCATTGAAAAATAATGATAATATTGTGTTAACGTTTGTTTTACGACTACAATGCAGGTCATAAGTGTTGGGACACTTAACGCGATGTTAGTGAAAATGTCTACCCTCCCCCCTCCCCCCTCAAGCAGTGTTGAGTTTTGACCATTACACACACGTTATACAAAGAATGTTTATGTATATTTTTCAACACTGTTTTGGGGGAGGGGGGGAGTCGAATATAAGCTACAAAATCAACAAAAGTACTAATAAATTATTATTTTGTTATTTCTCATACAGTTTTCACAAGTGTCCCAACTACTTATGACCTGCATTGTCTGAAATGAACTTAAAGAGAAATAATGCAAACAACATTGTATTATACAATGAAATAGTCCAAGATCTTTTACATTGGTAACTGAAAAATGTTTGTCATAGTCCAAACAGTTATATACTGGAAAAAAATTATTATCATACGGCTATTCGAAATACATAAAACGCTGAGTTCTGACTTATTATTTTTTGGTCTGAACTGAGCGCGTGAAAGTTTGAGGTATTCTTTACAACAGATATATTTTATTGTGTTTGTGAAGGCCTTACTTTTCAGTTTGCGCACTTTCTTGAGATTTTTGTTTCTCCACAGGATAAAAAATTCACAGTTCCTATTATTCTCGTGTCCTCATTCTATTCACTATTTAGAAGGCGATAGAGCACTAAATAAACACAGTTTACCACTAAAACAATGATTGGTATGTCTGTGGTTCAACATAGAGTCTACAGGGCCGTAGCTAGAATTTTTTGAATGGGGGGGCAATGAAGCGAGTGCCGAAGGCGCGAGCCGCTAGGGGGGTCTGGGGGCATGCTCCCTCAGAAAATTTTGAAATCTAGAGGCTCGGAAATGCTATTTTCAGCATTCTCCATGAGATATTTTGTCAAAAAATCATCTCGATAAAGTGTAAAATGACAGGTATTTTTTAGTGCTTACAGCAATATTTCCGAGGTTTTGTTAACTTGATACATACCGTATATCGGCCTTAGTACACTAAACATTTTATTAGTCTATTTCGTGTGTAAAAGATGTCTCCAGTTGGATTTCCGCTCCAAAATATATTTCTCAATCAATCGTAAATGTTCAAGTTAGTATGGTACCGGACTGAGTCAAAATATAACTACTTACTTAGTTACCTAAGAAGTAAGAAGTTCTGAAATGTTCAATCTTGTTTTTGAAAGACCCTCGGCATATATTTTTATCAAGAAGGCGGTTGTTTGAACGCGAAAAAAAACATACGCAGTTTTCGTTTTTCAGAAAGCATTACCCATTCTTGGGGGGGCAACTGCCCCCCTTGCCCCCCCGCTAGCTACGGCCCTGGTCTAGTCTTCAGTTCAGGGAAGTTTCACGAAACTGCAACTCTGCTATGGAAAGCGTAGGAATTCGACAACAGAGACAGGTTTATTTAATAACCTATAGTAGGGCAAATCTTACTTCTTTCCCAACTCGGGAAAGCTTTGCCACAGCAATAGTTACTGCGTTTGAAAGAACAACTGTGGCAAAAGTGTTACACTGGGTTGTTTCTGTTGAGCTTCACAATGATGATTCTGAGCGAGAACGCGGTAGTCATTACCACATGGCTGTAAAACTGTCCAGAAAATCGAGATGGTCGAGTGTTCGCTCTTTCCTAGACAAGGAATTTCATATTCAGGTGAACTTTAGCGATGTTCATAGCACCTATTATAGTGCGTACAGGTACACTGTTAAAGAAGACGCGGAACCGCTGTTGTCAGATAACCACCCAGACCTCAACGACAGTTGTGAACCCCGAACTGAAAAGGCCATAGCAGAAAGAAAGAGAAAGGGTAAACAAACAGAGAGTGGAGCAAGAAGCAAGAAGGCCGCACGGAAACGGATGTCTGTTTACGATATTACTCAACTTATTCAGACGCGCGGCATAACGTCACGATTACAATTGGTAGCTTTGGCTGTTCAGCAAAATCGCGCTGGAAAAACAAATCTCGCCGAATTCATTGCCAATAGAGGTCAAAGAGTTGTGGATGAGGCATTACAATTGGCTAAAGAATTTTCAGAGGCAGAAACCCAACTAGCAAGGAGCAAGAAAAGCCGTTTAGAGTTGCTCGATGAGGCTTACAATGGCGATTGTGCAAACGAATGCAATGAGCGATGGTTACAGTGCGCGAAAAGTTTAATCGAAAACAATGGCATTTCGCTGAATCACTTCTGTCAGTCTATTTACACAGCACTTCACCTAGGACGAGCAAAGTACCGAAACGTTTTCGTGCACGGTCCAGCCAATGCGGGGAAAACCTTCATTTTATCTCCGCTAAAATGTATTTACCGAGCTTTCTGTAACCCGGCAACGGGTACTTTCGCGTGGGTCGGAGCCGAACAGAGCGAGGTTATCATGTTGAACGACTTCCGCTGGAGCCCTTCTATCATTCCTTGGTCAGATTTGCTTCAGATTTTGGAAGGTGACATCGTTCACCTTCCAGCACCTAAAAACTTTTGCAGCAAAGACATCGAATTCGACAAAGACACGCCTTTATTCGCGACCGCGGATGCTCCGCTAGTGTTAGTGAAAGGAGGGTCAATCGATCAGGCCAACACTCAGATGATGTCGGTCCGTTGGTGTTGGTGGCATTTCTGGAAACAAATACCACAAAAAGATCAAATTCGTCTAAATCCCTGCCCAAGATGTTTTGCCAAACTAATTCTGGAAAATAAATGAAAAGAAGGAAAGCCGAATGTCAACAATTCAAATGACACACACGCACAGAATAGCGTGAAATCACGCATTCACCGTGACATTCTTTGACAGTGCTCCCGACAGTGCTCCATTAAAAAATGTCATTTTTAAACTGTAGTAAAAGGTTTTTAGATCTCATTTATCATATACAAGTAAAGAGAATGTAATTATATTCTAATTTCTGTTCAAATATGTATAGAGCAAGGTGTTGAAGTTAGAAAATGAACAGTGCTCCATCAGATGTTTATTGTAGAGTTTATACAAATATGTTGTTTTATGTGACGTTTCAGTGGAGCACTGTTCGAAATCCCACTTGTAGATATAATTTTGTAAAGGAATGTAGTATTTTGTATAGTATATTGTTCATGTTTTTATCAGGTTTATATAAATTCTTTATTATTAATTGCCAACGACGAAGAAAAATACATTACAAGTGGAGAACTGTGCTGCGTAACGGGAGTAATGTTACTTGTTCAAAATATTAACTCACTGTAACGCAACACTTTTTGTGTACGTTTAATATGTTACAGTTTTAAAAGACCCTTAAGAATTCCCAGCATAAAGTAAAGCATAAATAAAAAAGTGGACCTGCCTTCACAGTTACAATTTCGTGATTAATATTTTGTTCTATTTCCCTTAGTGACAAGGATAGCTTCTATCCTTTTGTTCATACTGGAAATTGTTTTATCTATAGTGTCAATGGGAATACTATCAAACGCTCTCAAAACTCTAACTTGAAATTCCTCAAACGATTCCCTCGTGATGTTTCTAGATATTGCTTCGGATTCTAAATATCGCTTTACAAGATGAAAGTAGTTCTCAATTGGGTTGAGGTCTGTACGATAATTTGTGGTATTTATTCAAATACCATGCTAAAGCTCTTTTGGATGCCGTTATTTGCTTGGTAAAAACCATCTTAATAGTTGTTTCTTTCCAAAAACTTTGCAATAACTGCCATTCGCAGAGTTTTGTGATCAACACAATTCGAATGAAAAAAGTTCACGTCACAGTACTAAACAGTTTTATAATGCCGTCCGCGCGCAAGTTCGTATACGGGCTAAACATTTCCTTTTATCGTGTAAAACATCTTATATTACGTTCGTGACTTCCATGTTATAGTAATGGTGGCAACTTATTATTGATTGACAACGCTGAGAGTAGTTTTCTGAAAGTAGTGGTTTTCAGACAATGCAGGTCATAAGTGTTGGGACACTTAACGCGATGTTAGTGAAAATGTCTACCCTCCCCCCTCCCCCCTCAAGCAGTGTTGAGTTTTGACCATTACACACACGTTATACAAAGAATGTTTATGTATATTTTTTCAACACTGTTTTGGGGGAGGGGGGGAGTCGAATATAAGCTACAAAATCAACAAAAGTACTAATAAATTATTATTTTGTTATTTCTCATACAGTTTTCACAAGTGTCCCAACTACTTATGACCTGCATTGTAGTTCTAAGCGTTCACGGCCTTTTGTGTTCTTTTATTTTAATTTGTTGATTTCTGTATATTTTTTGTCAGGTCAGAGATCGATTTTCCAGTCTTTAAACACGGTTCAGGTTCAGTACATGTAAATTTTACCCTGTTGTCGACTGAAGGTAGCGAGATGCTTCATAATAATTTTTTTCAGTCGTTTGAATAAAGGAATCTCAAACATGGCCAGAGTCATTTGTAGTTGCCCATCACAGTGTGTTCTGCTTGGTCAATGGATGAAGGCAATGAATATTTTATAAGCTTACCTTGTGTCAGTAAACAATATTGTTCACTTTTATACATGTATATTATGCCTTCTAAGAATGCTAATCCATACACGCTTACGCTCTAAGTATGAAAAAGTGAGGCCTAATGCATCGATCAATTCCAGTTGTTACCACCCCCCTTCCCCGGACATACCCCGGGGATTTGTAAGGCCCTGTGTCCCGGGGGCGGGAATTTTGTAGTCCCACGAAAAGAAAAAAAATGAATCCCCGGGGGTCGGCCCGGGGGGGATGGTAACAGCTGAAATTGATTGATGCATAAGGGCCACAAGATTCTCCACAAACTTTAAAAGAGTGGAAACATGGCTGTAGAAATAACATTGAGCGATTTAGAGGTTGCAAAATTAAAATATTCCTGGAGCATTTATAGAAAATAAAAGCAAAGTTTTGGCTGAAATGTACACAACTGGATTTTCCTGAATTCTTGATGGAAAGGCCAATGGAGTCTTCAATAACAACTTCCAGGGTTAATTTTACAACCTCTAAATCACTTGATGTTGTTTCTTCAGCTATGTTTCCACTCTTTTAAAGTTCGCCCTTAGGCCTCGCTTTCATGCTTAGGGCGTAAGCGTGTATATTAATGATTGATTAGTGAGTGCATGGGACATTGAAAATAACTAAAAAAATAATAAAATAATAATATTGTTGCTGTATTTTTTAATGGGATTTAAATGTAAACCCACATCATGCTATAAGAGAAATTGATTATATATTTTTGACAGCATGCAATGGACTGAGGTTGGTGACGAGAACAATATTTCAATTATCCAATAGTCTCTCAGCTATATATCAACCCTTTATTTGCTCTCCACTGGAGACCCCTTTATAAATGGGGATATGGAAGACTCCTCAGAAAGGTTGTTTTTTGAAGAAACATAAAAAGATGCATATGTGTACATGTCCTGATCAGATGTTGACACCAGTCATAAATATTATGATAAGTTTGCAAAAAATCAAAAATTATAGTGAGACAAACACATATCTTATATGAACTAGGCCTAGCAAGGGACGTAATGTCCTATTGTCTATTTACCCGCCATTGGCGAATTGTGTAAATAAATAAATAAACTATAAACAAGTAAATGTGTTCACTAACGCAAAATGGATATGTAACCCAGATTTAAGATGTAATCACCAATGTCATGATATTTTTGTTGCTTTTTATTGGTATGCAACAGCTTTTGCAATGAAAGAATTGGGTGCATGCACTGAAATTGTAGAAAACAATCAATCCCAGTGGAGTAACTTTAGCTATATGATAACACTTGTAATTTGTTTATTTCTCTCATTGAGTACTTTCAAGTTAGATATTTCTGGCCTGTGTTATCCAACCAGCCTTGGATCACGACGTCCATGTCTTTTGAGACATAGAGGGTTGATTCAAGAGAGCTTATAGTAACATCAAAATATTAATTATTGTTATGTTGTCCCAGAGAAAGAATAGGAAGCTTAAAAATACTGGGTTGCCCTTAGGCTCAATTTCCGCCGCTCTCTCGAGTCTGGTCTTCGTTCCTCCCCTTTGGGGAATGAGCATGGGCTCATTTCCCCGAACAGCGGCTGGTAATCGAGCCTACATGTAGGTTGCCTTCTGCTCCAAAATACTACCCAAAAGAGTAAATAATCAAGACACCATTGCTCGCCTATTGAAGTAAGTCCCACCAATCCCCAGATTCTGGCTCCAACAATAGCCATGTGGGAATGGTCAAAGCCAAGCTTTCAAGATTTAAGGAAAAACATATAATCACAATCTGGGGCTGGTTGTTCGAAGGGTGGATAACACTATTCACCAGATAAATCACTATCCAGTGGATAAGTGTTAACAAAATAAACTACAGTGTATGCTATCCACTGGATAGTGATTTATCCGGTGGATAGCGTTATCCACCCTTCGAACAGGTGTTAAAATATGGATTCAGGTTATACAAGTTTGTATGTACACCATCTTCATACACCATTTTCATTTTTCCACAAAAAAGTAACATTCTCATTTCCATTATAAATCATTACACCATTCAAGCTAAAAGATATTGAGGTTCCTCGACAATTGAAACTTTACAACAACAATCAGTGTAAGAAATTGAACTTCTCAAAAACATAATTTTCTCTATAACATATCCTTGTGTATTGAGCGACAGCAAAAGCCACAGGTTATGTGACTCGGACTACACTAGATAGTATGTAATAAAGATATTAAAACCCTTGGGACAAGGACTGTACATTACAAAATATGTTATATGACTGTTAATATTTTTTGCTAATGGATGTGTCCCAAAGTACAGTTTCCACTGTGAAACCACGAACGTCGAAAACCCAAGTATTGTCCATCGGCAGCTGGCGGGTAAGCCCCCACCAGTTATAAGCTATAGCCCTCCCCCTCCCCCCATAATTGGCCCATTTCCCTGCTACCAAAAAATATATATTTTATGAGCAGGGGGGCTATAGCTTGTAACTATAGCTTATAATAATTTTTTTTTCTTCCACTTAAAATTTGTTACATTGATAGACTTGCAGAAGGATTATTAAAGACCAGCAAATGGAAAACATAATTATTATTATTTTTCCCAGGACCTTTCTGAAAATCACTTCTCAGTGAGAGAGCCTCTTGGTATAAAATTATATTATTATTGCTGCATCAACTTGTTGCAGCTCATTCTGAAACACTTTTTTTATTCCGATTATACCCCCAAACAAGGATATAAGCCCCACAGCATATAAGCCCATCCAAAACCCCTTACGAAGTTGTATAAAATAACCCAGGGCTTATAACCGGGATTTTGTGGTATTGTGGAGCAGTTGAATAGAGATATGACTCGTTTTGTACAACATTGCTCTTCCTCTGATGTTTGCATGGGTCTGCACACCCCCACAATCACACCATTTCCAGGTGAGTCTTCAGGATTAGGACCACCTGCAATTAGGATAAAAGGAAGCTGTCTTTTCTATACTGTCAATAGCTTGACTGAAATTCGATTTTCTTGCTCTAAAAATAGCCTACAAGAGATTTGAACATATTGTATTTTTATCGGGAAACTTGCTAAAAAATTTACAAGTTCGTTTGGAAGGAAATATTCCAAATTTTCGAATAAAGGAATAGCTTTTTGTTTTGCTGGAGTGGTGGGGTCGATAGTTTGACTGTTGATTGAGATAAAACAAGGCGAAAGAGACTTCTGAATGAACCGCTTGCTCTTGCGGACTGAAAGCACCGATACACTATAAATTATAAACGACAAAGTCTGGCGAAGAGATGTTTATATTTATATGTGTCTTCCTGTAGAACAAGTCCATGTATGGTTGCCACACCTAAAGAAAACAAAACTTCCCTGACCTTCGCAAGAAATTTAGAGTTTCTTTGATCAGATAACAAACTCCTTCAAGGAGTTTGTTTGACATTTCCTGACCTTGAAAAAAAACTTTTCGCTGACTCGATCTGACCTCGAATACAAGCTTAAATGACCCATAAATGCGACAAAATTCATTCAAACTGGAGAAAATACTCACTGTGTGCCCTTCGGGAACTGCATCCACGCAAATTTCTGCTACCAAGGAACCGTACACGTTTACACTTTTCATTTTTGTCCTGACACATTCCTCGATTCAAAATGGCGGCTGCCGCGTTTCCCGAATCAAAACAATAACACACGACCGCAATGCACACTGGTTGAGAGGGACCCTTTGACTTGTCCGTTAGACGAAAAATAATAGATTACATAATGCCTTTCATTTTCTGATTCACAAGCTTTTCAACTTTCGTTTTAGGAAAATGTATTGTCATGCCCAAATAGAAAACTTTAATATTGCAAGTTTACCAAATAATACAAATTAAATTAGGATCCTAATCGTACGCCTCAGTAAAAAAGGCGCGAAGTTGTAAAAGCCCAATTTTGCAAACTTTTTGCACATTTAAATTAAAGTAATCTCGCTAAAATAAAAGGCATTATAAAGAAATATTTTATTATATAAAACACGTACTAAACACTAATAAAACTAACCTGTGTATGTCCATGAAAATTACGAGAACTTTCTCCAGTCGTATGAAGTCGGGTGATCAGTTTTGACCTGGTACGAAAAATAAGGTTATGATAAGATAAAGCAGACACATACATAACAAATGTCAGGAGCTCATGGGTACCTGCAAAGGTTTATAACACTGCAGGATTTCTTCAGTGACATCAATAATTTCTCTCTAGGAAGTGGAAGAGTGGAAGAACAAAATATTTTGCTTCCCACTTCAGGTTCATGCAGTATCACGCTACGGGCCAGCATTATATATCGGACGGACTAAATGTCACATCTATGTACAGCTTTGTGTTTCAACTAACCTCTTAAGGAAATATCATCGAAGTTGCTGGTCTCTTCTTAGCGCTCAGGCTTGATAAATTCTAGCTTATCCCATCCCATGATTCCTGGAAAGAGATAAGTACTATGTAAATAGGTGCCAGTCCCACTCCGTAATATGATAATGATGTAGCTTAGTACCCAGGCGTTCTTTCCTCGCTGACTCGATTTGTCGCGAAACTTCATGACGCCATACCATCCCACCACATGTGCAATTCATCCCAGTGCATACATCATGCGATAAATACAAATTCAGTTTTTGGCCAAGGACAAGCAAAAACCCCTAAGTTCTGATAGGGGGATCCGAACCCCCCCCCCCCCCCCCCCCCCCGACCCTCTCCCTGGATCCGCGACTGCATAGCCTCGACAAACATGACGATACACACTAGTTACAAGCACTATAACTAACCTATGGTTTGAGGAATGCAATTATCCTGCTCTCTGTCTGTCCATGTCAATCACGAGAACTTTCCCTAGTCGTATAACAAAGTGTCCAATCCTCCTCTTGCCTAATTACAGAAAACAACGTGATGATTACACAAGGCTGACATAACAAGTATTTATTACATACAACTAGTACCAGGATTAACTTCTTCTAGTACCTAGTAGATCGACCCTCAGTAAAGCCAATCATGTTTCCCAGGAGAACCTCGCCTCTCACACCTTCCCGCTTGCCCTCCCCCCCACCCCCCACCCCCCTCTCTCCCTCGCCCCCTTGCTTTGTTCTTTATAAGAACACTGTGAATGATTTATATTATCAAAAGGTTAATTCGAAAGAAGCAATGCTTCATATTTTATTTCAAAGGGCTCCTGTCCGAAATTACTTATGCCGAATTAGACGGACACAAACGTCACTGCATTAATTATGTCTACTAAAATCGAATCATTGTGGATATATAAAATACAATTTCTTAGAAATTTTCAAAAGCGTACTGTTTTCGATGGCAACTACAAAAACTACACAGTATAAAGATTGATTACCTCTTAAGTAGAACCTAACGACTTCTTCGACGTAGAATTTCCACGTGTTGTAACGGCCATCGCCGAGTCAGGGCAATATTCTTGCAAGTCATCAATACCTCCGCGCTCTCTTCTTCAAAGCTTCGTTCCAGAGCGGCCATTTACTATGACGATATGGACTATTTTCGACGTTTGTTTTGCAGGTTTTGACTTTCATTGCGGTAGAACAACGACAAAATGACGTCCAGGTTAAGCGTTCGTTCGCTTGCTCCTTCCTCGTGTAGAGGTGTGACAAAATATGAATAATTGAATATTAATGTAAAAATGTATCTGCAATTCAAATACAGTCGTGGCTCTCTGAGAGCACACTCTCGTAAGCGGACAGCTCTACTTACGGCCACCTTGACAAATCCCCTTTGAACTCTATCTCATACAAACTTTATATTTAAACATTCCCTTAAGCGGCCAGCCCCAGTTGCGGACACTTTTTCTGCTTCCCGAGGGTGTCCGCTTACGGGAGCTTCCACTGTACATTTAGTCTGGTCCTTTTCTTTTCAAAGCTTTTCATAGTTTTCACTTTCACTACGAATAGTGCGTTTTCAGTGAGCTTTTAGCTCTTTGTGAAATGTTTCCTTTTGGTGCTATGTGTGAACCTGGCATTTATTTAGGTAGGCTTCAATTTCAGATCTAAAATTTGATTGATAAAATGAGGGTGTATGTGTGGGGAATGGAAGAAGGGGGGGGGGGGGGAATGGGGGAATGGAGGGGGCTAGAGTGGGTTGTGTTTATATATCCTTAAACATTGTGCATAAGAAGTCAGAGGAAAGAAATCTTATAAACCACTGAAAACAAATAAGCAACGCATCTTGCTACAAAAAAGTATTGATTATCTGCTCCTCAAAATTGGGCCAATTACAGCCCTCCCCACCCCTCCCCCATAATAAAGTGGTTCGTCTGTGATTCATCTGTGGCAGCGTCCGAAATAAATTATGATTTAATTATTGTTCAGCTGAACCGAAATGGAAGAAACATTGAATTCAACATTCCTAAAAGGAACATTACGTTAATGTAGTCCGTCTTAGTGTGATGGTCCGTGTGAGGGTAGTCCTGAAAAGGACTGAAGCAGTTCGACAGTCATCTCCAGAGCCTGGCGGGGGAGGGAAAACTCCCTCAAACGTTTCACGCTCGTTCCAGATCCTTTTTTGGAGCAGTATTTCACCTAAAAAATTCACGCTAAAATATGGACTGTTTTGTAGTCTACAATTAAAAAAAAACCCACAAAAACACAGGTAAACAAGAAAAAACTATTTTTATTATTGTTAGACAGTTCGCTTTTTATACAATCCGTCATCTTGTATGGATTTCTGTCCTGTGCTAAATTAAACAGTTCTACCACCTTACGGTATGTTTGATTCCACTAACACATACCGGCAAGGACTGTAAAGAAAAGTTGGCCAAGTTAATTCAGTCAGACCACGAAAGTGCACTAAAAAGAACCATAAAGGATCGAGTGAATTCCAACAGCATGCTTAGCATTTTTCTGGAACAAGTTAGGTTTGTTCATTTTATTTCCAGCCGTAAGAGAGAAAGCATTTCATTCGTACGAATGCATTCGAACAAATACTATTTTTAACATGTCCAGTCGCAGGGGACAAGTGCCATTTTTGGCAAATGTTCGTTGAATAACTCGAAGAGTTTCCGATTCTTATTATCCAATCAAGAAACAGCATGAGCACTCACACCAGCATAGCGCAATGAGGATACATCGTGTTGCTTAGCAACTTCCTAGCGTAAATCGCGGGCTCAGTCCCGTTTCACCATCAACTGCTACTTGTCCCTCCGACTGAGTCCGAAGAGTAACCGAAGAGTCTCCGATTGTTTCTGTCCAATCAGAAACAGCACGAGCACTCCGAATGTTGTTACATCAGCTTGTCATGAAGACACGTCATGTTACTAAATAACATGTTACTAAGCAACATCTGTTGCGAAACTCGCGAGCTCAGTCCATTTCAAGACGTGACTTGTTTTTCTAGTCACGCCAGTCACGCCAGTCACGCCAGTCACGCCAGTCACGCAGTCACGTCCAATTGACGAAGTCGATTTGATTAGGTTTCTTTTTCGTCACGATACATCCTCCATGTCCCTTTTACCTCGGTTTCAAGCGTGACCCGTTGTCACGTCCTACCCTTGCGCTGATACTTGTTGCGTGACATGTCAAGAGCGTTGTCACAGATGTTTTGGTGGATGGACAGAAACAGTGGTAGGTACGCCATGTAATCCAGGAACGAAATCTTAAAAAAAAATTGAATAAGAAACTCATGTGACATGCTCTGCCTCGTCCCCAGGCGCCGTTGCGAGCGGGAAAACAGGGAGCGCGGGGCTTGATGGTTAGGAGGCGAAGATATTCGCCTGCAACAGTCCCACAACCCCACGCGCACCGCGCTCAAACAAGGAGCTACGCCTGGGGACGAGGCCGTGACATGCTTGTAACACAACGAGGTTATTCAACATAAAGTTGTATAATACGGCTGGGTATTTACTTCACACGTATCTACCAATCAGATTAGAGCGTTTTTCCTCTCCACCAATCATATGTGGGATCAAAGCCATCCACAATTTGTCTTCTTACGTGACTGCTTTCCTGTAAATGTTGGTAATTTACATATTATCTTATTGGCTGTCACGTGGTTTTTCGTTTCGCGTTTCCCGAACATGCACGGGGGACGATTTAAAATCAAAATGAGCTCGTGCCTGATCATGTGCTTATTTCTAATTGTGCTCGCGGGCTCGGGCTCAGCGGCTTACCTCTCCTGTCTCGCTGTTCTGAAGTATATGACCGATCACGTGATCTTCCTGCTGTTGGTTGAGCCCGCCAGCCTTGAGTTCGATTCTCAGTTGATCAGCGGTGATGAAGGTTACAGAGTAATCCCCGGTCACGAAGAACATGTTCTAGGATAAAAGTATAAGATCTTTTTTACACTAATGTAATCTGTACTGCTACAATAAAACAGTTCTTTGAACAAACTTCTGGCGCGTGCATACTGTTTACAGTTCTTTTCATCTTTGAACAAAGTGATTAGTTTCTAATAAAAATGTGACGCTGCGTCGGCGGGAAAGTCAAACACGTCGAAGGGCTAACACTCGAAACGTCAGCTTTTTCCATTTCACTACGGCGGTTAATTGTTTTTCATCTTTGCTTCTTTGGGAATTCGTTCAAGATAAAATTTACAAGTTTAGACTTCGAAAGTGAGGCTTTGGGGTTGAGATAGTCTGACGTGCATAAGGGTTATTTTAAATGTGCGAGAGATATGAAATAGTTGGGAAAAACAAAAAACAAACAAACAAGATAAAACCTTAAGGCGGGGGTACACGTGAATTTCAATGAAATTTTAAGAGGTTTAAAGAAGGGATAGAAGAAAAAAAAAAAATTTGGGACACCAATAGACAGTTGATACCCACGCGGGTGCTCTTGCGTGGTTATCAACTGTCGTCAATTGTCAATCTACTAATTTTTAACTTCAAATTCTAATTTTAAAACTACATTAAATCTTCAATATTTCTTATTTAAATTTAATTTACAAAACACCCCATAACATAGATTCATGGGATGAGCTAAGAGTTTTTGGATTGCTTGAAACGTGAACAAGATATTGCCATTAAACCCATGTTAAGTGGCGGGAAAATGGCATTCAGGTTTACTCCCGCCTTAAAGGGACACTGTCCCGGCGTATTTGCTCAAAACTGTTATAAATGCACGAAATGGTCCCTAAATCTATGAAATGAGAACTTAATAAACTCTAACTAAATGATAAAAAGCAATTTCTTCAAGAAATTCCATACTGCAACAAAATTTTTGCAAAATTTCAAAACTTTCCGAGCCAAATTTGAAACTTTGAAAAACTGACATCCTGACGTTTTTTTCAAAAATCCATATTGCAATCCATTTCCATCCTCGCTGTCGTTCGTCATCCTCACTTCCTAATGGGTTCCTGTCATTTGTCGAGCGCTATTCTACAGAATCAAACCATTATTGATCAACTTCCTATGATCTAGATATGTTTCTGAGCTTCCCAAAATCATGCTAAAATCAGGACAGTGTCCCTTTAATGGCAACTGAATCTTACCCTAAACATGTCCAACTTGCACTCGAGATCAAACAAGTCGAGTTCCTCGACCAATTGCTTGACAAACGCACTGAAATGAGAAAAAACGAGAAATGCCTAAGATTTAACGATGATGCAGCGCAGTCCATGCTCACTTTACAGGCCACTGCGACATGATCAAGTACTTCAATCCCGGGGGGGGGGGGGGGGGGGGACTTCGATATAAAAGTGGCGGGGGTGCTCGTCGTACCTTTTAGGGGTTAAAATTCATGATTTGGTACCGCTTGGGGTGTAAAATCTAAATTGACCACCCTTAGAGTTAACGCGGTACCTTTTAGGGTTGCTGAGCCGGAAAAAATATGACACTATTAAAGAATGTTATATTGTCAGTTAATGTGTTGTTTTAGAATTGGTACCTCTTATCTTCTTAGGGGTGAAAATGAATTGGGGTCACGCCCACAAAAAAAATTTGGTACCTTTTAGGGGTTCTTTTCAAAATTTCCGACGAGCACCCCGACCCCTTTTATATGGGAGCCCCCCCCCCCCCCCCGGGACTTCAATATGAAGCATGAATGAGAGACTACAGTACAACCAGCGTCTGGTACTACATGTAACAACGCATGAAATGAACTCACTCGAGTATTGTGACTTTTTCGCACAATGCAGTAGTCACTGAGAACATCTTAAAAGTTATCCTCGATCCAGGGAAGAGCTCCAGCACCTGAAACGAAGACAAAATAACAATCAAGAGGCAATCAAAAATTTTCATAAGGAGCACCGCTGAAAAGAGTGAACCGAGAGAAAATCAGGAGCCTGGGAATAGTATGTATCTCCCCTGTGGCACTCGGCCATGAATAACTGTCCTTTCCAGTCCTCTTATCAGAAGGCTGGCGGACAGTTCTTCGCGAGGAGTTTCTGCTCTTTTTTTTAGTAGAGGCTGTTAATTCGAACTATCTGAGCAAGTATACGAGAAAATGACTCAAAAAGACCGGAAGTATTACATATTACAAACTATCTGCACCAAAAGTTGATACAGTGCTACGAGCCAAAAAAACACGAATGAAAAAGTTATGAGTGATTTTTCCCTGTAGTACGGGACGAGAAACGAAATAAAGGAAGAAAACAAATCTACTTAGGGTACAGGGGTGGGAGAAGTTGGTGGACAAAAGTAGCCCCGCCCTCCATACCCTGAGTAATTTTGTCATCTTCCCGTCGACGTTTCTCTAACCCAGATTTCGCGCGGTCATTTTTTCTCCCTAGCCCCCTCCCTTCCCCTAGGCTACTGTGGTAGAAAATAGGAAGAGGGAGGACTAGGGATACAAAGGAGGAAGACAGGGGACGAGAGCGAAGGAAAAAAAAGTCGGAGGGGTAGCAACTCCTTGCCTTTTTTCTTTCCCCCTCTCCCCCTCCCCACTCCGTCTTTTTTGCCTCCTTTCCCAGTCTCTCCTCCTAACCACAGGAAAGTTGCCACTGTATTACACCTTGTGACAACGTTTGAGTGACTACTGCGAAAGTTATTCACCGTACGAAATCAATTACCACCTCTTTACAACTCTGTTATCTGTGTAAATGGCATTTGGGTGAACTGTTATTGTTTTCATCCTTCCTGTGTTTCCAAATGCAAATTATTTTCGTCACCTGTCGAGCAAAGCTGCTAAATATAATGAAGATGGACTTAAGAAATTAAAAATTCCATGGTTACCATAATTTCACAAAAAGACCGCAGCGAAGCTTGAATAAACTTCACAGAAAGCACGAATGGGGGCAAAGATAAGTTAAACATATTTACTATGGATAGTCACGTTTGTTTGACGGCTCTTAATAATTTTATAGATTGCTACAATAGTGCTGAGTGGACTTACAAGAGCTTACAAAGGTTGCTTTTATAGAAATAACTAGAAATCGTGGTAAGCTGCGCGTTTTTGTTTCTGTATGAAATACGATATTTTGTCAAAAGTGGCGAACTTCAATTAACTCTTTTGTTTCACGTGTTCGTGGTGTTGGCAAGGGTCAATGCAATTTGCGAAACTTTTAATTGATATTCTACCGAGTACAACAAGACGAGTTTTTGTGCAATTGTTCTCAAACGGGAAACAGTATTTACTGTACGTCAGAAAGAATGGAACAGAAGGATACATCAAAGTAGAGAACGGATTACGAAACTTCACTAAACACGGAAGCCAGTAAAAGTTGCGGAAGCTAACAAACACCTGAAGAAGATTTTGAGAAGTTTGAACCTTCGTGATGGAAACCCCTTACAAGAAAAATGGATGTATGAAAGTTGAAGACCCGTACTTCGGTAAACGAAAACCTTCCACTACTTTGAAGCGAATTCACAGGAAGATATCGCTTTTGGAAAACCAAAAAGAGCACGCGCAACTAAACCAGGAGCGAGCTACGACCGCATCATCTTCACAATCACGAAACGCCGTTTCATCTTTACGAGAAATTAAAAAGGAGGAATTTGAAACTCGCTCGAATGAGGAATTAACGAACGCTGCGATGCCCCGACAGAACAGAGCTTCAACAGCGCCAGCAGCTTTATCAACCTCAAGTTTAACTATAGACCCGTGGCCGACGAAAGATGAATTTGTAAGCTTACGAATGATTTGATCGAACGAGATTTCGCGCGGTCTCACGTTATCCGCGTTTGAAACGATTTTTACATCACATGTAAGGCCACGTACGGCTGTGTGTAATAATTTTAAATTCATTTGTGATTTCGAAGCTTTAATGCCATGTAAAGCGCGTACTAAGTATTTCAATTATTTATAACAAGACTGAATGAATTCTTCAATCGCGCTTCGAATATTCAAATATTATGAATATTTGCATCGGGTTCCATGCTGAGAAGAGCTGACCCGATTTAAAATTCATTATAAAAATGATAAAGAAAAGTTTTTATTTATAATAAGGCCATCTCCATAAAATGTGTTGTTTCCCATCGCCCGGCCGACCCAATTTTTTCAAAAAGTTAAAAAAAAAGTTTCTGATTCATTGCCTGCGCCCTTTTCTCGCGTGTCTCCAAGTTTAGTTTGCTTTATTTACATCTTTAAAGTCACTCTGACATCTAAATCAGCCCAGTAATGACATATTCGAGTGATATCGGCTCGTAACAAAATGGTACTTGGTCACGGGGAAGATAAAATCAAGGCTCGCTTGGAATTATTTATGTATATATTTGTCAATATTTCGTTTCTTCGGCTTTTTTTTAACCAACCGATTTTCTTTAAAAAGTACACCAAGCGATTCTGAGAATGAATGAAGCTGTCGTTATATGTTTATTTTAGCTCGCTCAGTTGGAGATTAACTTCTCTCTTTTAATAATCCGTTAGTAAAGAAACAAGAAAAAAATATCTAATATGATTGTAATAACTGTAAATTTCTTGCAAATTCAAAATGTATATTTTCAAAATTATTTACATCTCCCTGAACGTCACAATAAATCAATTTAAATTATAGAACTCTGATGTAGTTCGTAGCCTAAAAACATGGCTGTTTTATGAGTTCTATCAGTGTTCTATGCTTGGTTTTTACTTTTTTCAGAAGTTGCTAAGCAACATGACGTATGCTGATGGTACCATACATACGTCATGTTGCTTAGCAACTGACGTAAACCGCGGGCTCAATTTTTCTCTGATATAGTTAAAAATATTCAATTAATAATGAATATTAAAAAAAACTCGAAGAGCCAAGAATAAAAGACTTATTTCCCTACTGCCTGTTGATGATATCAAACGATATCTTACCTGTAAAACAAACAAAAGCTGTTTCCTGGACATCCCTGCAATGCTTGGTACCCCCTCTAAGGCGAGCAACATTTGCTGGGGGAAAAAAAAACAGAAAGAAAATCCTTTACAATCATGATTACTTGTACTAGATACCGGAAACGAATATTATTGAGTTAGCGAAATGAGTTAGCCCCTTCTATTTTTACAATTATATTTGCAAGAGAGGATGATCTAAGAGAAGCATTTTGCCATACACGGGTCACCGCCTTTCATTGATTTTCTGAAATCATTTTTGATTTTCAATCCATAGCTGCTGAGCTATTTTAAGAGCGCTAACTGATTGGTCAGTTCGAGTAACATTATGTCGGAGCCTCGATCAGAAGGAAATAAAATAACTTTCACAGTTGGGCGCGAAACTATTGATAGATCTAAAAAAATAATCATGTGGCACGGGAAATCCTTCTCTTAGATCATCCTCTTTTGCTGAAAAGCAAATCTTTACAGGGGCTCTTCGACTACTGTCACCTAACCTAAATTGGTGTTATGGCAAGCGAATGAGTAATAGCTTTACATTTCCTTTCTGTGATTAATTTTCACGGGTTGTATAATGAAAATAAAACAGACGCGAAACGGTAGGGCAACCCCGTTTTCATTTCTGGTCTATGTAAGCGTAATGACTTTAAAATACCTCGTAAGATATAATCCCATTTTCGTCCTCATCTTCCAGTGTGAACGCTCGGCCGTACATTTCAAGACGACTTCGGTCCACAAGTCGATATTGTGCTAAATAATCAATGGTCGAGTCTGAAAAATAACAGGAATTCATCAGCTACTATCCTTGTCAAAAACTGTTCGCACGGTTGCTAAAATTCTTCCTCCCCCCCCCCCCCCCCCCCCCCCTCCCAATCTCATGTTGAGTCTCAAGCATCTGATAAATTGTACAAAAAATCCTTGTCCATGAAAAGTGCAACATTGGATAGGGGAAGGGGACTATAGAAAGGTTTGTATGGGACATTTATCAAGTTAGGGTGTAAAGTAACTGTATCAACTACTTTTGTAGAGGGTTGTAGATGAATCAACAGAAAAACAAAGCTGATTTTTTGTCGGAACTGGAATGTGACAAAAGCGATAAGCAACCAGTCTAAGAACCCAGCCTACCTTTTCTTGTTTTAATATCGGCTTGTCCCATGACGTCACTGATAGCTTCCCTTGAAGAAAAAAAAACATTTTGTGAAGTGAGAAAGAAAATTGCACGATGGTAGGATGTAGGATTATTGCCCTATTTTTTTGCAGTTAAAAAGAGTTTATGTTTTTCTTATCCGAGGTATCGGAGCTCGAGGAGCCAGATGAATCATATTGCTAGCTAGACAAGTGTAGACATGTATTCTCCAACTCTACAACTGCTGTATCTTGCCTTTCTCTGTGTTTGTTTGTTCGTTTTTTTATTTTTTATTTTTTATTCTATAAGATATAATCCAAAAAGTTTTCTCTCAAATATAATGCAGGGGCCAACTCGAAAGCTCTGCTACTTTGGCCTCTGCACACTTCTATTCCACGAAATACGCCCTTTATTTATTCCCACTAACAACCGTTTTTAATTCCTTATGTAATATTGTTACTGTAATCTTGGAAAAAGTGTGAATAAAACAAAATTGAAAATCAAGGTCATTCTTAGACTGCAAAACAGTCGTATTTTTTGCGTTACGACGCGCGGTCTTCGAATGAAAGGTCTGGAGCGAGTGTGAAAACGTTTGGTTTACTCCAAGTGTACCCATTTATACTCCTGGGGTGCCCAAGACTGCCCCGGACAGTGCTCCTACAGTGGTCAGCGGTACATCAGGTAGAAGAGTACACAAGTTACTTGGACGTGTTCCCTTGCTCTGTTATATAAACCGCTGAATGTTGCAGTTGCGAATCAAATAAAGAGATATTTCACTTACTTCAACACGTTCTGTAGCCTCTTTCCCAGCTCTGCTCGTTCTTTAAATGCCGCGTTCACTCGCGTCACTCCTCGAACTGGGGAAAAGAGAAATTAGTTAAAGAATAATAATAATAATTAATAATAATTAAAATTTATATAGCGCAAATTTCATATTTAAATGATCAAATGCGCTTTACATGATAAAAAGATAACATTATAATTACTCAAGTGTCGAGCTAAAAAACTCAACTTACCCTTAGGAACCAAATTTTCCATTTTTTCCTCTTTCTGCTCCTGTCCATCTTTCTCTTTTCTTTTTCTTTTTCAATTTCCTGCTCCTTTCCAGTCTCTCCTCTTTCCTCTGGCTTCGTTTTGGCGTCATTAGTATTCTTAGTTACGTCAGCGATTATCCCATCATCCTCCACTCTCTGTTCTGTTGCTTGCAATTCCTCTCCAGTTTCCTCGCCATCAGCCGGCATTAGCTCTTCACCAGACTCCACGGTTTCTATAAGACGCGTGGGACTTGTAACCACTGAATCATCCTGGGTTGTATTTTCCCGTTGCTGGGATGACTTTCGCTTATGACTTTGGTACTTTCTCCTTTTCTTTATATACAACAGTCTGCGAAATAATTTTTTTGGATGGTTTGGTTTTCTTGGCGGTTTTGGTCGGGAATGCAGACGGTTGAGGCTGTACAGGATCACTTTCCACTGGAGTATATCTCGGTTCGGGTGATTCGCGATACTCGTCGAGCTGCAAGTAAAAACAAGGCTGTCAGACCGGTTTTCAATTGAGTGTCGAACGTAATCCGGGATTACTTTGGTTTTTCTCTACTACGTTCTGTGATTGATCCAAAAAACTCGCGCCAGCTACCAACCAATCAGATGCAACACCAAAATCAATCGTGACTTGGTCGACTCACACCAGTTTTCCCGCGCTTGGCGCCGGTTACGTGTATTTGCTTCGAGTTCTCATTGGTTCGTTTTGATGTTTACGTTTTTTGTGATTGGTGATTGTAATTGCGTTGACTTTGTTTTACGACACTCAACCTGAGGTTAGAGAGTGATATCAGACCAAATCTTTGACCTATAGAGTTAAAAAACACCTGACTCCACTCTGCGGTATATACTCGTACAGCTTACAAGGAGTAAAACCCTGCCCAGCTGCTACAGACCATAATTAGGGCTTCTATTTTAAAGGAACTACGTCACGGTTGGCGCATCTTGAAAAATTGGCCAATTTTCGCAATCCGTCTTAAATCCTTGTTCCTGTTTGGTTTCTTATTACCCCTTTGGTGTTTTTCTACCTTAGTAAACTATTATTTTGAGGCGTTCTTCAGTTTGAAGGTGATTTTGCACTTCGCAAAAATGACTTAAAATATCGTGACATAGCTCCTTTAAAAGTATCTCAAACCTGTTGTTCTTCAATGACTTCTCTGTCCTCGTCCGGTTCGTTTTCTCCGTCCTCGATCTTTGTCGTGTTGCGTTTTGCCCTTACACGTTTTATACTGTTTATATCTTTCGACTTTCTTTCTGGGGGTGCCCTATGAAATGATAAATTAAGAATTCAAAACAATAATTCTATATATGCTCTCCCTCTAGCTCAGACATTTTCTTCACAATTGGTCGCTGAGATTACCTGCTTTTTCGTTCTTTGTTCTTTTTAAATCCCTGAGAAAAATAAAGAAAATAAATTGTCGATTAATTATTTTACTTTAACGTTCGCAAGCGTGGCCATTAATTCCTTTCTAACTGATAGAAATTCTTATTCGTTCATTGTAATCAGAACTATTAAAAATACAATACGGAGTGGAATCCCAATTTCTCAAATCATCGACTGATTTCTCAAAACTCCCGATAACTCGAACCAAAATCGTTTCCCTTGAATTCGTTTCACTGTAATTGTGCCACCGATATTTCGAAATCCCGATTTCTCGAACCATTCTCGGCATTTTCGTTTCCCTTGGAGGTTCGAGAAATTGGGATTCACCGGAGAGCAAAAACTTTTATGCAGGCTACAGATGTTAATATCAGACATCGAAACTCACCCTAAACAAACTATTTTGTAGCTTGTGTTTATACGTACCTGTTCAGCATTATTAAGTTCACCACCTTCCCATCCTGTTTTTATCGCCTGATACCAACATTGGACTGCTATCTTCTGCTACAAAATTAAACACAGAAAAAAAGAACAATGTACAACAATAATTATTTACATCACGTGATAGCGGCCAATCTGATCCCTTAAATATGGATTGGGGAGGGGGGGGGGGGGGGGGGCTGAACAATTAGGGAGGAGGGAGACACGGCCGAAAAAAAAGTAGGAAGGAAAGATAAAAAAATGTCCTGTCGCCGCACTCTCACCTTTAGAAGCCGCTCTTGTTTGCTCTCGTCGACTTTTCAGTCTAGCTTCATCATCTATACAAGAAAATACATAATACATATTACAAACAGTTCGGGAGGTGATGGAGGGCTAAGACTGAACACACTTTTAATACTACAGTACTTCATATATTGCTATTGTTGCTGTTGTTGTTGTTGTTGTTATTATTATTATTGTTGTTGTTTGTATCGGATCAGGTGAGCGTAGTGACTACTGAAAACCTGATACAACGGGTATTCTATTTGATTTACAATATTTCAGTAACATCTATAACCTGATGAAGGCTGTTCTGGCCAGTCAAAATATTGCAAATCCAATATAATAACCGTTGTATCAGCTTTGCAGTAGTCGAGGAACTCTTTAATTTCTACTCAAGTGTCTACAGCGTATAAGGGCCCTAGACTGTTCTCTTTGTTCTGAACGACGATAGAAGACAACGGGCAGTGTCAGTTATTCAGCTGGTCATAGTTGACATTTGTCCAAGGTTACAAGGAGTATTGACAAGTCTAATGGCAAGCTGAGTAACCATGCCTGGTCACATGGTCAGGCTGAGTAACCATGCCTGCTCACATGGTCAGGCATTTTACTTCTCACGTGATGTAAGAAGTCATAAAATATCGCAGCTATCAACTATTCATCATACCATCTGTATCAACGCGCTCCTCGTCTGCTTTATTCGCATCATCACTAGCTTCCAGTCTCTCATCAGCAGACGTACATCTGTACCTTGGCTTACCACAAGACTCGCAGATATCCCGGCAAGCCTTGCACGGTCCCACCAGGCCGCTGACACAAAGTACCGCACTTCGAACAAACGCCTTGACACTCGGAAATGAAGGTTGAACAGCGGTAGCAGTTGATGCCTTTACATCCCACAGGGCTTTGCTCGGTAGGTTCTTTTTCTTGGTCCCTTCTCGGGAGGGCGCTTGGAACTGCTGCGTGAAGAAATTCATGTCACTCTCGCTCAGTTCGTCGTCGCCACGGGGAGCGCGAAGCCTGGGGCGAGATGGAACATCCTCGGCGTCTGATTCTTTGAAACAGGAAAAGAAAAATATCAGATTTTTTTTCAAAATATAGAGCGATAACGAGAACAAATAAAGAAGCCTAAGCCATGTATTATATACCAAATAGAAAACGTTTTCGTGTTTCCATAGACTAGCAATTTCGAGTTCTCCCAAACTTTCACGAGTGTTACCATAACTCTATGATAACACAGGGAAAACGTTTTCTATTGTTTTTATGAGATAAAAGCACGAAGCAATTTTCTATGTTTCCATAGAGTTATGGTAAATGGTTTTGAACCAATCAGAGCGCGCGTTAGTATCTTGTCTTGTCACAAGTTGGATAATTCAAAGACAATAGTGGACAAAACATCTATAGCACAATTCGTACCTGGTCCGATTCTGGGTATGGGCTTGACTACTGGTTTTCTCTTTGATTACTGTCTCTGACATGGTCCTCTCCTGTAATACTCCGCCGAGCCCCGTCTCCCACAGCTCCTTCAGTTATAGGGCCCTTGCCAGCCTCCGTATCAGGCCCACGTTTGCTTTCTTTTCGCCTTACAACATTTGTAGTGGTTTTTGTCGGATTTTTTTCTGGTGCGTTCTTCTGTGTTTGGACGAGTCGCTTTTCCTTGGGTCCCAGTCTCCCAGTGTGGCTCGTCGCTACTTAACTCACTCAAGTCGCTCAGCGGTTGCACGTGTAAGCTGAAGTCACTGTCCCAGCTGTCACTGTCCAATTCGACACTATTTAAGGGGCTCTGTCGAATGTGTCGTTTTCCTGAGGTTGTTGTGAAGGAGTGTCTTCCATTGCTAAGCAACATCGAAAAGTCAAAAAGGCAAATTAATAAATATAATTTTCCTCGTAGCAACTGTACAGTCGAAGCTCTCTGAGCGGACACTCTCGTAAGTGAACAACTCTACTTACGGCAGCCTTGACAAAAACCATGTTTGAACTCTACCTCATACAAACTCTGTACTTACACAGTTCCAGTTGCTTCCCGAGGGTGTCCGCTTACGGGAGTAGTATTGAGACCAGGCGGTTGAACAGGTAGCCAATCAGAGAGCGCCGTTAGGGCCTTGCTACTTAGGGCGACCCATTTAACTTCTGAGGGGGGGGGGGGGGGGGTGGAGGATTTGGTATAGGCAAGAATTTTTTTTTTAAACCCTTTCATGCTGCAGGAATTTTTTTTCTCGGAGCATTTGTGTGCATGATATTTTTTTCTCCATGTAACATGCTGCAGGATATTTTTTTTGTGTGTGTATGGGCGGAGGAAAAGTCGCCTTTCCGTTGTGACTGACCTTTTATCGCCATCTCGTTGCTTTTTAATACGTTCAGTAATAATACATATGTATCAATAATACATATTTATTATTACTGAATGTAAAAGCAATGAGATGGTGATCCCTTTCCACTTGCACTGATGAAAGGAGTCAGGCCTTAGGCCTGTTCCTGGACATGTTTTCTCCTTCATTCCATCGTACCAGGTATAGTGGTGGCTACCGGCAGGCCCATAGACAGGATTTAGAATGGGGTTAAGAATACCAAAGGTGCAATCGTACGAGCGCTGAAGGCGCGAGCTTCTCGGGGGGTCCGGGGCATGCCCCCCCGGGAAATTTTGAAAGATTAGGTTGTCTGAGACTACATTTCGTGCGTTTTGAAGGCAGTTTGACATGGAACCGAACGTAAAACATGAGTATTTCTGGAACTGTTCAGTTTAAATTCAAAATGGATTTTTGACAAACAGGAACTTTATGATGAAAGAGTACTAGAAAATACATATTGCGGACCTTCGATTAAAGAGGTTTTCAGGCCAAAGGAGTGAATATTTGGATGAAGAAAATGACTCGCTTGATGCTGTCTTTGTCGATGAAGACCATATAGCACGTTCAAAGCTGCGATTGGTTTGGTTTATAGGATGAACCAGTTGATTCAGACTTCATTTTCAAACTACTACTAGAGCACAGCACTACTATTTCACTACTATTTCACTTCTTTTGAACCGCCGGTTCACAATAGGTGGACTGCCCGTTTATAAGGGAGTACCCCCCCCCCCCCCCCCCCCCCCCCCCTGGGCCACCATCTTGGATTTGACAAAAACTGTAGACTGGCACTGTGTCACCACAGCTATAATAATAATTATTAATGTACAGAAAAAGCTATCTGAAGAAGGGAGATGCAAAAATTATTGTAGTTACAGTTCCCCTCTTGCCCAAATACAGATGCTATTAAAATCCCAACTGCCTACAGCAGCTGAAGATGAAGTTGAAGTCAGCCCATCATGTAGTGTCTTGCAGGAATTTTTTTTTGGCCCACTGAACGTGTATGAATTTTTTTTCCGTCAGTGGTCGTGTGCACGAAATTTTTTTTCGTACAAGTTTGCTTGCAGGATATTTTTTTTCAAAATCCTCCACCCCCCCCCCTCAGAAGTTAAATGGGTCGCCCCTTACCTGCCTGGTCTTACTTACTGGAGCTTAGACTGCATAATAAACATGAAAAACTCTTAAAGACAATTTCCTGCTGACCTTGGGACTGTTGATCTTTCTCCTTGCTTTCTTTGGATTCTCTTCTCTTTGTGTCTTGTGCTTCGTCTTTTTGCCGTTGATATTTCTTAGTATTACTGCGAGCTTGTTCAATTTGAGCCTGCAGCGAGGTTAGGTCAGCGTTCTCTTCACTATCAGCAAGATACCCGTCATGCTGTGTGGGCGATATGGACAAGGAAGAACAGTAATCCACGTCATCCTGTTAATAAAAAGACGGGGGGGGGGGGGGGGGGGGTTAGACGGGCATACAATGACGTCATGTAGACTTGGTCAGTCCGGGGAACAAGTGCAAATCTTCGTCGAAGCACTCGAAGAGTTTCCGAGAGACGGAAACGTAATTTTGCTCTCGACTGGTACTCGTTCCCCCGACTGTTGGTTACATATCGAAATCGACATTTGCTCAGTTACCTGATTTCCAAAATCGACAGGAGAAGGCATTGTGGGTCTGAGCGAGTCAGAAACCAGGGGGCCTGAGCTCCAACTGCCACCGTCAAACTCAAAATTAGAGAAAGAGTCTTCACTAAACCTTGAATGCAAAAATACAACATCGTCATCGTCATCATCATCATTAACATCGATGAGCAGTTCATATTCAGGTGTCTGGCTGAACACTTGATCACGTTGATCCAAACCCACGGTGAAAAATGAATCCGGCGTTATCGCTGGCGAATTCCTGTGGTGGTTTGCGCTTTGGTTTGCCTCATTGTCTTTTAATTTCTCTTTGTTGTGATTCACGTCATGTGGTATAAACTTGCTTGCTTTCTTGTCGGCAGAAGTTTGTTTACTTCTTTGATTTTTTGAGCTCCTCTTTCCTTGCGCATCAGTTTGAATTCCTTGTTTGTTATAGCGCACCTTTTCTTTCCCACGTGGGCGCGGTTTTTCTTTCCTTAGCAACGGTGTCCTTAGTTACAGGGTCGTCATCTTGAATTCCGTGTATTAAGTAACTAGTTTTTTTAGCTCCACCGAAAGGCCTTCTCTTCAAGCGCACTGTAAATCCAGACTTGGGATCATAATCTTCTATCATTTCAAAATCACTGTAAGCATCGAGATCAGAAGAGTAGCGTCCATTTTCTTTCTCTCTTCCCCAATCTCCGCTATCATTCCCATCCGAGTCCCTCGTAATCTCAGCTTGTGCAGCCCCGTCATCCCACGCGCGCCGTACATCCGGGGGCTCGTTTAATTGATCGATATTCGTTCCAGGCTCCGTCATAAACACGCTGCTGCTTCCAGATTCCGTGCGCTTCTGCTCGTGGTCCTGGTCTCTACTGTCCAGGTCTTCCTCTCGCTGACTCTCTCTGCTCATATGAATTCGGAAAGATTCCATATCGTCGCGCCAGTCCACTGGCGAGTTTTGAGTCCCATACCCCACCGTTATCCTTAGGAGAAAAATGCGCGTGGCGCGAATCTTGAAAACGTCTATGATCAACTATAAATCTAGAGTCCCCTCTGTGCAGAGTGTCCAGAACACTTTCGTGTAAATCTTTTTTCCGTTTGATATTCTGTGGTAGGAGCACCGCATGCGTGACATTGTTTTCGGAGTGGTTAGAATCGTGCGGCGCTGTCCTCGAGAATTCGTGACTTTTTCCACGACAGGCAAGATTGCGTTACACACAGCGCAGTTGTAAGCTGGTGACAAGTCGGGATCATACTGACCAATGGAAGGAAGGACATCAAGCACCTGTCAAGAAACACATAGGTAAGTAGATGTGAAATTTTGAGCTCCGGGCATCGCGGAAGGTGGAGCGGAGCAAAGCGCTACAACGACGACAACACACGTGGCTACACGTTACTGACACGTGGGAGTAAGGGTTGAGGCTGAACAGCGTTGGAGAGAGGGTGGAGAGGGAGGAGAGGAAAGTCGGCCATTTGAACTTCGTTTCTCTGTGACTGAGCGCTACCAGATTGGTTAGTTCGAGTAACGTGATGTCGGAGCCTCGATCTGTAGGAAAAAATAACTTTCACCGCATGGCCCGAAACTATTAAAATATTTCAAAAATGTGTGGCACGGGGAATCCTTCTCTTAGATCATCCTTTCTTGGTACTGTACAAGGTTACTCGTCAATGAGCCACGCAGGATTAAACTGTAGAACAGCTTGCAAATATATTGTTCACTGATTTTGTTACCTTCCAGCTGAGCCTGCGATACCCTCCGCCGACTCGTATGACAGGATTCAGAGCAAACATCTCCTAGAAAACAAAAACGCCAATGAAGTCACTATATGCAAGGTCCTAAATTCAGGGCCCTTGGCAACAGCCCTGGGGACCCATGCTGTCATGGCTCAGAGATCTAAGACCCTTTGGAACCTTGAAAGGCTAAGATATGATCCGGCAGATTGGACCAGCAGGGGTCCTTTAGTCAAGGTTTACATTTCCAGTGTTTTAAAGCTATTCGCTCGCATTCAATCGTGCGAATAAAAACCGTGTTTCGTCTCAACTCAGGCTGGCTTTCTCTTGCAATGGATCGGACCTCGTTAGATAGACCGCCGGTTTCATAACTTGTTTTACAGGTAAATCGAGACCTACCCTATCAGACCGCTGGCTTCTTAGTAAACGAGGACACGGTGAACTGGATTCTGGAGAAGGAGCCTGCACCTATAGAACACAATGTAAATAGCGCGATCAATACTGGACCCATACTGGATCCATACTGGATCCATACTGGAACCATACTGGATCAATACTGGATCCATACTGGATCAATACTGGATCAATACTGGATCCATACTGGATCCATACTGGATCCATACTGGATCAATACTGGATCAATACTGGATCCATACTGGATCCATACTGGATCCATACTGGATCCATACTGGATCAATACTGGATCCATACTGGATCCATACTGGATCCATACTGGATCAACACTGGGTCAATACTGGATCCATACTGGATCCATACTGGATCAATACTGGATCAATACTGGATCAATGCTGGATCAATACGCGATCAATACTGGATTACATCTCATAGGATTTATAAAAAAGAAAGAAACTCTTGTAAGTGCCTGGTCAATATGGCGTCGAATATGGCTTCCAATATGGCGCCAATAAGCCTTCCAATATGGCGCCAATAAGCCTTCCAATATGGCGCCCGAATATGGAACAAGACCCATGTGACATACCCGTTTTTCTCGGGATTTTTTCTCCTCCGTCGAGCTGGAGACGAGTTTCAGACTGACAGGTGGTGGATGGATGAAGTTTATGTACTTGGAGACATCTGCTCCGCGGCTGGTCTGCAACGAAAAGATAAAAAAATGATAATCAATTTGACCGGACAGGGCACATGAAGACATCCTCGGAGACCCAAGAGCAGTTAGTCGGAGAGAGACGAAGTTAATCGGGAAAAATCGGTCTGAAGAAAGTTTACAAGCTATAGCCGAGCTGGAACTTTCGCCGCTGATTTTGCTCAATTAACTTTGACTCGACTAACTGCTCCTACGTCTCCGAGGATGACACGAAGATTGAAGATTATAAAATGTCGATAACATAACTCGCGCTCTGATTGGTTGTGCAGTCAGTTTGCACGAGGCTATGTAATACTGTTATGACGAATCATTGCATTTTGTTAGCTTTAGTTTATAAAAGAAATAGAAAACGGCTACTTCTCCTTTTATACATAGCCTGCTAGACTTGCCACAAGTCGTCTTCTTTGAGCGAAACCGGGCGACGCGCGACAACGATCGAGGAACGTCGCGAGAAGACTTCCTTCCAACGAGGAAACCAAAACCAACGAAAGGGAAAGGGGCTTTTAGAAAGTCTAATAGCCTGCATGCAAACACTCGAGAAATTTTGGGAGAATTCGAAAGTACTTGCTAATGTTAACCCTCCCAAACTGTCTCGCGTGTTTGCATCAGCTAGGCTACGCAAACACGCGCGCCATTTTTTTTATTTTATGAAATAAACAAGATACTGCGCGCGCTCTGATTGGCTCAAAACCATTAACCATAACTCTATGGAAACATAGAAAATTTATTCGTGCTTTTATTTCATAAGAACAATAGAAAACGTTTTTCCCGTGTTTCTATAGAGTTATGACTCAGTTATGGTAACACTCGTGAAAGTTTGTGAGAACTCGAAATTGCTGTGGAAACCCTCGCCTGCGGCTCGTGATCCACAGCATTTCTCAGTTCTCCCAAACTTCACTCGTGTTATCATAACTCTATGGAAACACGGAAAACGTTTTCTATTTGGTATCTACAAGAGAATCTCTTGGTATCTAGTAAATATCGGATGTGTACTGTAGCTTTGGGACAAGTTTCTTTTCGTGACATTTTCAGTGTCCTAGAGTTTTCCTTTCTTCTTTCTCCATTTCAAGATGAAAAGAGAAGAAATAAATAAACCTCTGAGTCCAGGCTAGTAAAGAAGTATTCAAAACCTTACCAGTACTATAGGGTCCATCTTGGGAAGCTTCTCGACTACCCGGATGTGATTCCTGTGTAACCACTCGTTCACCAGATCTTCCTGACAGTAATTTGTATTCGGAGTGGAACACCGCTGAATTTGCCATTTGTTGAATGGAGTCATCAGTCGGTCAGATTGGTTTGACTGGTTTTCGGAGCTGGTTGTGGCTAGAGCTAATAATAAAAACATCATGCATCTCTTTTCGTGAACTCAATTGGCCGAGTTCCTATCACCTCTGTTTCAAAACGCCTTATGTGCAAAACCTTTCATATGAAAATAAGTTTTACTCGCAAGTTTATTTTCATGCAAATCAAACCATTTTTCATTTGAATAGTTTCGCACCAGGACTGGTTTTGAAACAGAGGCAACAAACAACTACTCTAGCCCCTCTCAAGAGACGTTTGAAATTCCACCCGAAAAATTCCATACTGATGACGTGGCTCTACACCTGTAGTGTTTCCTGATTGGTTGTTGCTGGGTTTGGAATTTTCGCGCGCAAGTAACAACCAATCAGACACTACACGGATCTCTGTAGAGCTACGTCATCAGTATGGAATTTTTCGCGTTGAATCTCAGTCGAGCGGGGGAAGAATTAAGCGCGTGAAGAGAGACGTCTGTTTGATCAATCATTGATTGAGGAGATGAAGCCTGAGAACCTCGGTTAAAACAAATTAAAATTAGCACTATTTTCGGAGAACCGGGTGTAAAATTGAATATATATATGAAAAGGATCTTTCATGGTTATTAACAGTTTTCTAATTTACAAATCTTCTTGGAATGAAAGAAGAAAAAATTGTTAATTCAGTCGTCCCATGTTCCTGACATTGCTTACTAAAGGCCGTGGCAAACGAGGAAACATTGTTGCGGAAACATTGTTTGGGGACGCAAATGTTTCCCGTTTGCGCGCGCACGAAACATTTGTTGCGGACGCAAATTAACAGATGTTTCCCCGTTTGTTTGCCGAAACATTTGCGTCCGCAACAATGTTTCCGCAACAATGTTTCCTTTCACCATGGTGTTCTATTTTGCTATTTAAAGCCGGCGATATTTTTTCAGGGAGTTTTCTGGAACTTGAATGACATTAGCTTACATTTGACGCGACTGAAATGCGATGTATAACTTACACACATTCGAAGTACTTTGACAATAAATTGAATGTAAAAAATATATATTTATATTTAAAATATTCGTATTTGCTTCAAGAACTGATGCATGAAAAAACTAAATGCCTTGTCTGCTTTTTCCGTATTATCGAAGTTTATCTTTTCACAGCGAAAAATCTTAAGAAAAATATTAATTTATAATACGCATGAACTGTTGTATAGTTAATTAATTACAAAAAAGAAAAAAACCCATCGACTGCTCGAATAAAATTAGCTAACAAAAGGTCCTAAAGGACCTAATATTTACCGGCAATTTATCAAAACATTATCCAATTTCCATGCTGTCAAAAGGCATAACTTTGGCATGAGTTTCCGTCAAGCTGATTAAACACTGACATGTCTTTTTTAAAAGACAAAAACATCTTTTCACTTCGTACAAAGAATGAGACTAAAATTTCTGAATGGGTTCATGTCGAAATTGACAAAAAAGTCATTTGTATAAACTGTAACATGGCAACGTATTGCCAAGTTTATAATTATAAATGATGTTTCCATCTTCTTTGTTTGACAGTTACGAATGTACCATTGCTCGCCCTTTTTGTTCGCTTATTACTAAAGTAAACCATAACTATCGAGATCTGCGTCGAGCCTAAATAAATTTTTGAACCGTTTGAACATAAAAAAAAAAAAAATTACAAAAGAGAGGAGAGAGAAAACGGATTAAAATATCTTTACGCTTTGTATACTTTAATATTTTTTGCCGGAATCACGGGTTTATCGTGTGCCTTTAATACCTAAAAATAAATTGTGCTCGCTTCGGCTAACATTTACAGGATTGTATTCAGTATAAACTAGCTTGGTTATCAACTTAATGAGGTAGCTTAAATGATCGATCGGCTACCACAATTAATATGCAGAATTCACGGCGGTTTTTTACTCGCTTTCAGACGACATTGCAGTCATTTGTTAATGTTTCGAATAGTTAGTAACCCTTCCAGTATTATTTGGCCGCTGTAGTCACACATCAAAGTATAAGAATTGATAAGAAATATAATCGTCCCAAAAAAAGACTGAGCGATATGTATTTCCAGCGATCTGTTGAACGTAAAAATATCTTTATCGTGTTATCAACAAGTAAAGGAAATACTGGAGGAAAATGACAGCGCATTTTGTTATCGCTGTTATCTGAAAATGAATTTACCCGGCGATAAATTCATAAAGAAAGGAGTTTTTTTCTTCTCTTTTCGACATAAACCGGCGGTTTGTGACAAAGAAATACAGATTACGAAGTGCTTTTATCCGGTTTAAATAAAGCGTGGTCAGGTTTGGTGCTGTAAGCGTAAAAATAAACACAAAAACATAAAAGACTGCTTTACCTTGCACGGGTGGAAGCGCGATCAAACCTTCTTTTTTGCGATCGGTTGTTCGATCATCTCTTCTGATAGAAGCTCTCTGAAGATTGAATTTCGATTCTTGCCTCGGAGGCAGGAAAGTCTGATGGCTAGCCATGCTAGCTATCATTACCATAATATTCTTCTTATCGAAGTTTTAACATCTGCAGGCAAACGGTTTCCATGGGAAAGCCATCTAAAAGTAATCAATAATTCATCCGATTTATTTTGGGCTGTCTGTGACAGGTGAATTTATTCTAAAACCTCGTCGCTAATATTTTTCGCCGTACGGAAACGAAATCGAAAAAGATCTCGAGTATCGCGAGGAAAATATTCTCAAACGTTTCATTCGGGGCTAAGACTGGGTAGCCGCCTTTTGTGAGGTGCGAAAATAGCACATAATGAACGAAAAAGCAATTTGTTTGCGAGATGCTAACCTGCATGTCAATTGCCTGGTTTGTGGAAGTCAGGAAAGTTTATTTATGTCAAGCTTGGTGAAATAAAAGTTTATTTATGTCAAGCTTGGTGAAATAAAATGACTCCAGAAAACCAAAACAAACGAAAACGCAGTTGGACTCTGAAAACAATTGCTGTTTTTTTTTTTCTCGTTTATCTTTCTCAGTTAAATTTAGTGGTTTACATGTAAACAGCAGCATTCTAAAAATATCGGAGAAATATATTTAAAAAAAGTCACAAAAGCCAATATAATGCTTGGTTTCACTGATGTAGCAAATGGTGTGAAATGTACAATCTTAAAATGCAGTTGATGGGTTTTTTAAATTAAGCAAAATCATTTTCCGTTTTTTGGTTGTTTTAAATCAATGCATTATAGCGCCAAGCCGAACTGAACTTATATGGTGACATTACGTAATACAGTGGACTGGGGAAATTGGTTCGTTAAACCGGGGTTTCGTTAAATCGAGAACCCCGATATAACGAATTTGTTGAAAACTGACCAAAAACTTCGTTAAATCGGGGTATAGTTAATAATTAATTTGCCGTAATGTTAACTGAAAGAAGATAAAGCCGATTAGATGGCCACGACAGTACTATTTTTAGCAACATGCATGACTGTAATGGACTGCTGACAACTTTCTTAGATAATTAAAAGACTTTAAAATATTTTACTGTAGTCGATTCTTCTTCTTCTGTGACGTGATGACATTTATTCGTTATATCGAGGTAGATTTTACATCCGGGCTTCTAGATTGTGTTCGTTATATCGGGTATTTCGTTAAATCGAGGTTCGTTAAATCGGGGTTTCACTGTAGTGGAATAATAATGAATTTTATACAGGGTTCTCAAACTCATTTTAATTCTCCGGTTACTCCTTAGTTTCGACCTTAGTTTTAGTTTTGATTGAGAAAATATATATCAACCACTCGAGGCAGTGTTTCATCACATTTCCAAACACCTTGGAATTTGTCAAAAATACTCCGCTACGCGTCGTATTTTCAACTCTCTTCTCGGTGTTTGGAAATGTGTGAAACACTGTCGTGTTTGATATATCTGGAGCATATCACCCTGGAGCCTCCATCTTCCTTAGCCCATGACACGACGTAGTTACACCTTGAGCTATTTTTAGAATTACTTTTGCCGCGAAAATCACCCGTTGCGAGCACGAGGTTGTCATTCATGTTTCAGATTAAAAATAAAATCTGGAATGGATGAGAGGAACGTGGAATAAAACTAGAACAGCGGAATGTCGTTACTACGAATTATCACTATTGTCCGCAGATGTACACGGAAATCTTTTCGCGGGAGAACGAGTCTAAAAATAGCCGAAGGTGTAACTACGCTGTTGTCATTAACCTGCACAGATATAGCAAAGAAAAACGCTGTGCTCGCATCATCGCAAGGCCATTCGATACCCCTATGTTTTGGGAGAAGTCGAAAACCCCCGCCTGCGGCTCGTGTTTGCAACAGGTTGTGTAGACATGTGTGTCATTTTCTATTTCTTAATTAAGGCGGGACTTAACCTGAATTTCAATGAAATTTTAAGAGGTTTTGGGAGTTCGGGTTAGTTGTGTGACTAAGATTGAATACGTGGAAATTGAATACGAAATGGAGAGCAAGTGACATTGAAAGCAACGGAGAGAGAGAGACATTCCACTCGGAAGTGTGCTCCGATGAAACTTCAGATGAGTAAAATACACAACCTACCGATGAAAAAGAAACAAAAACAAAACAAATCACACAGCCAAACACGGAAATAGAAGCCGCTTTATTGTTTCAAAATCTGCTCTAATTAAACACGTCAGTTCAGGCGCGGTTTCTTCAAGACTGACAACTATCTTTACTCAAAATGTTCAAGATTGTTTTTTTAACATAACTGTTGGGTGACACCTCGGTCACTCACGTTAAGGTCACGCATTCTAGCATCACCATGCGAGTGAAGCTTAGCTTCAGAAACGTCCACTAAATTCTTAACAAGTAGTTTATCTCTTCTTTGTTATTTTAATACGAAAAACAACGTTTTATCGCACAAACAGACACAACAAACAAGCATCAAAGCTTTGCGCACATCAGTGACCGTTACTCTTTGGGAAAAAGCCGTTGTGTGACGAAATGTTCTTGCATGACACCATGCACTATTGCGTGACACGCTCTTTGCGTGACACACTCTTCCTCAAGCTACAACAGCAGTCGTTTGTCCAATAAAGTAAATCACGCTTCTGCCACACTTTTTACCAAATGAATACCATGCACGATCCAAAGATCCAGCGATCCACTCCAATCCATACACGCTGGATAATCGTGACTTTAGTTAGTCTTTACAAATGTTAATTCTTCTTCTTTTTTTTAATTTAGTCTTATTTGTCGTACGGTTTAATACACTTCTTGTCCATATATCACCAAACAGTAGGTCTTGGCTCAATTCTGTTGTTGTTGTCCTTTTTGCGTTCCTAATTCCTGTGTTAAATCTTGTGGGTGGCTGGGTGGGTTTCAAGCCAGGCCAAACCCTTCTGGGCACTCATCCACAGCCTTGTTCAGCATCGAGCGCAGTTTGTCGTAAGTTTCGTACGCAGGAAGATCGAGCTGGTTGAAACTGCGAACACGAAAACAAATATGATCAATATCTTATTTCTCATTACAAAATCAATACATTGCCAAGCAGACAGGTGAGGAGAATCAAGGAAAATCATCAACTGCGGATATTGTCCTGATGTATCACTAAATTCTCACAACTAACATTTGAAGAAATGTATGGAAATTTAAAGTAGCTACGTCACGGTTGGCGTATCTTGAAAAAAATTGGCCAATTTTTTTCAAGTTCGACATTCGCAATCCAATCTTCTCCATCCTCGACCATCCTTGTTCCTGTTTGGTTTGTTATCACCTCTTTGGTGTTTTTCTACCTTAGTAAACTATTATTTTGAGGCTTTCTTCAGTTTGAAGGTGATTTTGCACTTCGCAAAAATGACTTAAAATATCGTGACATAAGCTCCTTCAATCCATTGGGTTGGAACAAACTTTAAACTAAGTAGTGCAACCAAAACTGTAAAAATTCAAAGAGAGAAAACTCACCAAGTGTGTGCCGAGGGTAATCTGTCAGTGGACCTGTCGTCACGGTGGATCTGGAATTTCTGGAATCCATTCATACCCTCCAGGGCAGCAAATCCTTGCAAGGGAACCTTGCTCGTTCCCGTAACAAACTGAAGAAATTTAGCGCGGTCTGCCTGGTCAAATGAACGCAAAGCTCTCCAAAACCACTGGATCTAAAGAAATGAACAGCAAAGATAATTATTCACTGAAGGGTTTAGTTACACAGTTTCTTGACTGGATTCTCAACAGTACTATTAAAGGAAATTTATAGCAATTAGAAGGGCGGTGCAGAGTCTCGGTGGGTCACACTGGGGCCACCGTTCACAGGCTCTGCGTCAAGGCTGTCGCACGTCCAGCTAGCTAAGCGACAACGGTACAAGGCGAGTATCCGGCGGGACACAGTGGCTAAGGGAAGGACAATCAGACATGAAAATCCTGGTCCTACAGGTTGGGGGATGGACATCGGCCCTCGTCTTGTAAAAACGTTATGATATCGGAAACTGGAACGACCCTATTCCCCACTGGGGGAAGATGAGCCACCATCGGGGGAGGAGGAACCCCCACCGGAGGAGGAAGAGCCCCGACCGGGGAAGTAGGAACCCCCACTGGCGGAGGAGGAACCCTCACCAGGGACGAAAAACTAAGGGGATATCACTCAGTAAAGAGAATTGATGGCGCATACCTGTAATGAGTTCTCCGTGTATTTGTGGTATTCTGTGTTAGCTTTCAAGTCGTCTAAGTCGATATTAGGCAGCCCGGAGATCAACAACTCCAGCTCTTGCTCGTCAAATATTGAAATCAGTCGCTTGGGGATGATATCGTAAAATCCTTCCAAGAACGAGTCGATCTGTTTCCGTATCGCTCCAGTCATCTTCATCTGGCACACCAGCTTCACGTATTCCTTCTTGTTTTCCTCTGTCACAGCTTTCTGGCGGCCATTTTCTTTCAGATCACGGATTTCGGACAAACCGAATTCTTGAACCTGACAAAACATATGGAAAGTTAAAGGAGCTACGTCACGGACGGCGCATCTTGAAATAAATTGCCATTTTTTTCAAGTTCGCCGTTCGCAATCCGTCTTAATCTTCTCCATCCTCAACCATCCTTGTTCCTGTTTGGTTTATTATCACCTCTTTGGTGTTTTTCTACCTTAGTGAACTATTATTTTGCGGCTTTCTTCAGTTTGAAGGTGATTTTGCGCATCGCAAAAATGACTTAAAATATCGTGACATAGCGACTTTAAAGTGATACATGTATACCAAACAAGAGACAGTGTTTGATCTGGTTTCCAAACACCGAGAAGAGAGTTGAAAATACGACGCGTAGCGGAGTATTTTTGACGAAATTCGAGGTGTTTGGAAATGCGATGAAACACTGTCTCAAGTATTTGATGTCTTCTCGATCGAAACAAAAAATAAAGAGTAAACGGAGAAATAAAATCGTAAAAATCTATGCTAATTAAGACCGGGTATCAAAACTTCCGACACGGTTATGATTTCCTTTGTTTTAAGTTGACGAATTAGTAATGAGTTTGAGAGACTCTCACACTCGCTTGGCCTGAAACTCTCATGCGCTCTCATCGAATTTGAAGATTTTTCTTGAGAGTCGTCGAGAGTTTTCTCTCGTTTGGCCCAAATTTGATGATAGTCGACGAGAGTTGAAGAAAACTCTCGCGAGAACCAACTCTCATCCCTCGTGATAGTTCGCCAGGAGTACCCGTTCGTTCTACTAAATACGTTTTTCAAAGTGAGTGATTGCGTTACGTGCGTTACCGTGCGTTACGTTACCTCTGTGCTAAATGTAAGCTCCATGTCAATCTCGCTCAGGTCATGTTCCAGCAGATAATGCAGACCCTGATAAAAAGCGTAGTCGAACGACTCAAGATCAGTGAAGTGCACAGCCTTGTCCAGGATGTGCTTGTAGAAGGAGCGCGTAAAGAAACAGTCCAACAACTTGTTGTCGTAAATCGCCTTGGCCACGATCCTGCCGACGAACTTAAAGTAACTCAGGTGGTTTGAGTTGCAGTTGGAGCTGGCGTTGGGTTGGTACGTGACCCGGTCCCCTGGGGAGGTCGTGAACAGGGCGTAGTTGGGGTTGAACATCTCCCTGGACATTATAACAAACCATTCCCTGAGTAACCCCCCGGCATCTTGCCCCTCTTCCCCTTCGAACACCACGTACAAGCGGCACTTCATCTCCTCGGAGGACCGCCGATGCAGCTCGCGGAACGAGTCTTCGAACACGTGTTCGCGCCGCACGTGAATCGTGAGGTCGTCGCGTCGGATTCCTTCGTCGAGTCGTTCGAGCTCTTGTCGGAAGAACCGACGTTTGACGTCAAGTCGAGGACGCGCGTGTGATCCACGAGGACCGCAAACGGTCCATCAGCGAGGTGGACGGTGGATTGACGGAGTATCTGGTTCAAGACTGTTCGGTGTTTCTCTGTAAACAACAACAACAACAAAATGATAAGTTCAAAGTACGCGAAATTTATACAGACAAGAATAAGCTGAACTAGCTTGCAGAACAGACCGTTTTGGCTTCAGTACGAGTCAGTACTTCTCTGTACAACAAGGCAATCGAGGGAACGAAAAACTCCTTACAATGGTAATAGTATGTCAAAACGAAAGGGTTTCACAGAATGAAAGCTTAGACTGTATATCGAAACAAGGCGTTTCAACTCAAAGAGAAAGATTTCAGAGTTTCAGTCAACCACCAAAAAACATGTCAGTTTTTCTTACCAGCAAACCGAAGGAACTTCTGGGTATCAGAGGGCAGGTCTGACGTCACGGATGTGACTGACATCTGCCGGCTGGGACTCGTGGGGCCTGGGGAGAGTGGCCCGGGGACGCTGGCATGATCTCGGAGCTGACTGAAGACAGGCGATGTCCAGAGCGCGGCTGCTCGCCTTGGGTTTGGGTTGAACCGCTTTCCTGTAAAAGAAAATATATATTATTTACATTTATTTGCTTTTGATGTTCATTTTGGTCCCTATAAGAGTTACAAGAGCGTAACACATTTGCCACATTGTACAAATTTGCTTCGTTAACAAGTGCTGATCTTCCATTTAGTACAGGGCCCAGTTGTTCAAAGGGTGGATAACGCTATCCACCGGATAAATCACTATCCAGTGGATAGCGTAGTTTGTTTTGTCAACACTTATCCACTGGATAGCGATTTATCCGGTGGATAGCGTTATCCATCCTTTGAACAACCCGGCCCTGATGTTAAATCTGATGAGAGCAATCTCCTCCCTCCGGTGGGGGGGGGGGGGGGGGGGGGGGGAGAGAGAAAGGGGATGGAACCCGGGATTAAAGAGGGCGGGAAGTCTACGAGAGACGGGGAAAGAAAGGGCGGGAGCTGGGAGAAATAGGAAAAAAAATCGCATTATTTCGGGGAGGTAACCGGGAGTAGAAGGTACGGGAAGCAGACTTTGTTCCATTTGTTCCGCAAATGGGCATGCAAACAAACGAAAGACCTTATTCGCAAGGCTCAAAGCAGTTAGCTAAAAAAAAAAAAAAAAAATCTTTAAATGAAAAAAAATAAAAAAATAAAAAAATAATAAAAGAGAGAAGTGTCCCAGAACGCCCCTTCCTTACTCGCGCATTCCCCGAGCCATAACTGAACGTGACAGACAATCACCTGTTTTTCTGTGCCGTGAACAAGGAAGAATGCCTCGACAGCAGGTTGCAGCACCAGTACAGCGTGACTATCAGACGTCCTACCCAGCTCAGACAGACACTCGCCTAACGTGTCCCACAGCTCCTCTAGAGTGATCTGCTCGCTCAGCAGCGGCAGCTCAGGCTCGTTTGAAGCAGCCCCGGATGTAGATGCACCTGGCGAGAGATACAAATCTTGTCAATAAAAGCGATTTACAGTCAACTCTCTCTTACAGTAACGGACACCTCTATAAGACGGACACCTGGTGTTGGTCCCTGCACGCAATTTTTCAGTCATTTTACTGTATCTAATAATAATAATAATAATAATAATAAAAGCATTTTATTTATACACGATAGGATTAAAGCAGCATAGCTGATGTGGTCGTGTCATACTAATGTTAAAAAATTACAACTAAAAATTTAAAATTACAGTCTAGATCAATCGAAAAGGGTAAAATCGTCTAATATATTAGAATTAATTATGTTGCGTTTAAAACTATTTACATTTTGTTCCGCCCTATTGTCATTACTTAAAAGTTCCATAAAACAGCGCCGCGATAGGAAAGTGATTTCTTCAAGAAATCAGTTCTTGGGCGAGGTAAGGCAACACACATCTTCTGTCTGAGATCATATTTAGAGGTTCTAAACTCTCTATAAGCCGGACATCTCTCTAAGACGGACAGTTGGTGCCGGTCCCGACGTTGTCCGTCCTAGAGAGAGTCGACTGTATTATTCGGATCGTCACGCAATGCTCGACTCCACTTGAAGCGTTGCGCAACGCTTCATACAATGAATTGCGTGACGACTTAAGTAACGCGACGACTTGCACGATGGAACAAGGAACGAAAATGTTTTCCAAACCAGGGAAGCTTTTTTAATCTCAAAGCCAGAACACTCGAACCTTAAATTATGGCCTTAACATCCGACAAGAAACATACTAGATATTTAGTTTTCTTTGATTATTTTATTTTATCTTATTTTTCTACTGTCAATTTTCTACTGTCATCCTTACGTTATCTTATGTCTTACGTATTTCCGTTATCGTGCAAAAACTGTGACTCTATACCAATGTAAATCAGTCCTCGTTGTACCTGAAGAAGGCTGGTTTGGCCAGTTGAAATGTATAGTAATCAAAACTTAAAAAAATCTACGTTGTATCGGTCTCTGCTTCTACAACAAAGAAAGCTTTTAAAATTGTGCAACCTCACAATTCATCTCACCTTGTTGGGCATTTCCTCCCTCCTGGCCACCCCCCTCAGGTCTGTTTCCATCCTGACTACCCTCTCCTTGAGCCGCCGGTTCATTCCGCTGACCACCAGCTCTCCCGTGATCCGCTTGGTGGTCAGAGCGCAGAGCGCGCATGTGCGAGAACGCTTCAAAGATGGCTTCCGCTTCGCTTTCTATTGCCGCTATCACAGCTCCCAGACCACGTGACCCTTGGACAAGCCGCTGGACCACGGAACTCTCGTCTGTAACTGGAATTCAGTACAATTTTGAAATTAAGTCCCAGGCTTTTTGGTGGAGGGGGGGGGGGGGGGGGGGGGGGAGAAGGGGAGGTTGTTATTATTGAAAGGAATTTTGCGGTTAACAAACAAAAAGTAGTTACGTTAAGCATACACAGTCGAACCTCCGCTAATGGACACCTCCCGCAGGCGGACACCTCTCGTAAGCGGACACTTGGTCATGCGGACACTTTCTCTGGTCCCAAGGGTGTCCGCTTACGGAGGTTCGACCGTATACTTGGATGGAATTTTGCATCAGAAAAAAACTTGGGTGCATATAAAAATACCGCATCGTAGCGATATGAACCACAAAACAACTTTTGACAAAATTTAAACAGACTTTACATTTGTGGGCTTATAATAAGAGAAGAAATTTATTTCGTTCTTTAAGAGCTAAGAGCTCATTTGGGCTATCGCGTCTGAAATTAGGGCGGAGGGGGGGGGGGGGGGAGGTTAGGTAAATAAAATACATAAATTAATAATACACAAAACAAATACGGGCTTCTACGAAGTTTTCACGTCGGCGTAAACGTAAACTGCCGTTATGTGGGTCGTCACGCAACGCGTCTCCGCTTCTTAGTGAGGGAGAAGCGTTGCGTGACGACCCAAATAGTGGCTGCGAAGGAGACTAAACCCACCTCTTCTCTGTGACGTTCTTGTTCTTGACGATGTTGTTCCAGACGCAGACTTCCTCGCCGCCTCCCTGAGCTGTAGAATCACCTTCAGTACCCTGAGCAGTAGCGCCTGGCTGGACGTCTTGCACGTCAGTGTGGGCATGGATGGTAAATGAAGATCGTAACGAAACTTGTCTGTTTTGCTGCTGTCTCCGTGCTCTTGTGCCACCAGGCATGGTCGCCCAGCCGGCTTGGTGGCCGCCCCTTGTTGGTCTCCGAGGAGCAGTGGGCAGGACAAGTGATGCTGGTCTCTTACCTGTTAGACAAAAGCATTGTAAACCAAAGGAACAATTTTCTTACAAACTTCTACTTTCTGATTCTCATGTACTCCGTTTACAATTTCAGTGAGTGGAATTACTTTTAACCACGAACAAACGCATAACATCTTTACCACACGACACCACACCCTACCATATCCATACCTACCACAGCACAGCACAGCACAGCACAGCACAACACAGCACAGCACAGCCACCCCCACCGCTACCACACCCCATCCCTACCAAACCTCATCCTACCATACCACACCACACCACACCCCATCTCACACCAACCACACCCCATTCCTACCCAACCCCATCCCTACCACATTCTATCTCTACCAGTCCACACCACAACACACCACACCACACCTCAACAACAATACACATCCCTACCACACCGATGTTAACAGTTTTGGTTATGAAGCCCAACAAAGTTTTTTATTCCATTATTTTGTACGCCTCTTTGCTCTTGACCATACACAAAACACAATAGCTTTTGAGTTGTGTCCGAGTACTCACCAATAGAAACGTTTCGGTTACGTAATTCAAACATGTGAGCACAAAACAAAAGATTGGTCGTGGTCGACCTTCCAACATAAATCTTGGCATCTTTGTTTGCTCCTTTGAAGTTTTCCGGCCTTCATAACCACTGCCCTTATTAACTATGGTATGATCAATACAAACTTTAAAACACAAATCTTAACAACTCCTTACCTTTCTTCGGCTCTGGTTCATCTCTCTGAGGAGCGTTCCTATTGTGTTCTATCAGTTCATTCAACAGAACAGCGATGTTCTGTTGCAAAGTCTCCCCTATCCTGCGTGCACCCTCTAACAACAGATCTAACACACTGTCCCGTGTTTGCGGGTTCAGGCGAGAGACTTGCAGCAGAAGTGTGGTGGCGTCCTCGAGTCCCTCTTCTGAACACATCCCAGAGGTGAGTACGTTCACTACCAGCCGCAAATGACTTTCCTGGACCATGGACACTTTCTGTGACTCTGGGATGTCTTTAGCCGCTGTTGCTGCCGTAGTTGTTGTCAATAGAGTGTTGTCCTCACTGTTAGCCTGCGAGTGTGGATCAAGAGGGGTGTCACCTCAACTATCATGGGTTCTACCATCCCTGGATGGGACAAAGGCTCGTCCACAGACCCACTGTCGAGTGATTCGACCTCATGAGGCTCACCGCCTGCTTCCGACGATCGTTCAACAATCAATGACGAAGCCACGGACTCCGTCTCTGAACCTGGCGTATGAACCGTCATGTGATGCGCCGTCACGCTTTCCTCGGGAGCTGTCATGCTCAGGGCTTCGCCGGTATTTAGAGACTGCATGACAGGCTCAGCCACTGGCGCCTGGACCATCGTTTCAGGGGGGACCGTTTCCGATGACGTAGTCTCACTGCTTTCCGCTTGTTTGCTTGATTGTCAGGCATGTCTGGCAGCGCGGCCGACGTTACCGATAACAAACGTAACAGCTTATCTGTCACGGCAACGCTTTCCTGTACAACGGGATGAGCAAGCGCTATCAAAAGCTGTCCAATAGGAGCCGTGGAAAATTCTCGTAATTCCTCCGTAGGCGAATCGGTAGGCGATGATAAGAGTGTCTGCTGGCTCAAGCTTGTTTTAGCTGCGCTCTTTCCCTTTCTTCCACTACCAGCGGTATCTAGTTTAAGCAGGATATCCCAGAAGTCTGTGCTCTCTTGAGAAGCGGCGGCAACAACGGCTTTCCTTCTGTTGACGAACTGTCCTCATTGCTACAGGATGGATGTGGTTGTGCCGCCAGAAACGGAGTAAAACTAGCAGGAAAGCTCTTTGCTAGGAACAACAACGCATCCAGCACATGCTTACAGACGAAATGCGACGCTTGAGGGTGTATGCTAACGTTTGTGCTACGCTCTAGTCCAGCTTTACCCTGTCGCTTTATACAAAACACATTTGTTCGTGACCCTAAAGACGTGCGCACTCCGAATGACAGCCAAGAGTGTTGCTTCAAGGCTTTTGAATCAGATGAAGAGTGTTCTTGTGTGTGCAGATATTCATCAAGTCTGCACGGACTCTCAGTTCTATCAGTCTCATGATTAGAGGACGAAGCCTCAGCGTGGGATGAACTCTCCACGCAAGGTACTGGGCAAGACCCATCTGAAGGTTGCCCGCTAGTTCTTCGAAGAATTGCAATCATGGCATTGATCAACCATGAGCGAGTTTCCTCGTGATAGCACAGGTTTCTGAGCACCTTGTGCAAGCGACCGGTGTTAAGACGAGGCTCTTCCACAAACAGAAGTACCAGGAGGCACGTAAGCGCATCGTGATCCAGTAAATGACGTCCGATGATCTTGCGGTTTGGTGGTGGGAGGTATGGAGGACCGTTCGAAAATCCTGTCACCCTGCCACTTAGCCCTCCACCGGAGGGAAGCAGCCTTGCAAAATGGGATCCTCCGCCATGCCGTGACAAGGCAGAGTGACGCAACAGCGCAGAAATGGCAGAAGCTCTGTCTCCACTCCCGAAGTTAAAACGCTCTTGGAGTAGCCTGTGGTGCCTGGCCTCTATCTCTCTCCGGAGAGTCTGGGCCTCGGAGGCCAGGTCGGTTGGCAGAAGTGGAAGAAGAGAGTCGTCAATGTCCGCCAAGACTGTTTGCCGCAGGATGGGGCCAGGTTACGTAGGAAAGAACCCGGATCAACAGCTTGCTCAGGAGTGGTTGTTTGAATGCGTCGCCTCTCTTGCTCAATCCGCTGTTGCTGAAGGACCTGGTAACCAAAGAACTCGTCACAAAATATATCACAGATTACATACTAGAAGATTACAAGCGAAAAGTAATAAAAAGGCCACTTTGCAATTAATATGTTACAATAACTTGAGACATGTTTGTAACGTATAAAATAGGCCATTTTCGTGTTGCCTTTTGCCTCGTTTTCAAAACGAGACGTGGTTCGTAACCATTCATATATGTTGATTTGCATGAGAAAAGCTCATTTCATACGAATGGTTGTGCACCAGGGCACGTTTTGAAACAGAGGTAGAAGGAACTCGGAAATGGCCTATTTTTATACACAAATTGGCGTAAAGTTGATTTTTCCATCCACAACAGAACTGTGTTATTTCATTTAAGTTTGCTACTGCATGAAATCACTATTCGTGCTATTTCAAGAATCACCTAATACAACGTGACGTAGCGTGACACTAGTGTGATGTAGCATGACAGAAATACTTAAAAGAGCGTGCTTCAGCGTAAAAAAATTCCCCTAAAATAATAGCGTCATCAACTCAAAGCAAACGTTTTCACGCACCTCTTCTTGAACATCCGGGAGGGAGGGCAGCAAGGAATTCTGGGCTCACATTCATGTCAGCGCTGCCCTCATTCTCGTTTGACGCAGCGTTTCTCTGGGAGGGTGGGGGTTGATGCAGACCCAGATGTTCAGCCAGAACCTCGCGGCGAATAGCCTCTGGTAACGCTTCCAAAAATGACGGGTCCACACCGTCAGGAATGGGGATCCCATCTATTGTTAGAGCCGAGGCTTCTCCACTGGTGCCTGGCTGGTCGGCATCTGAAGCAGGCCCGGCTGCTGTGCCGCCATCTGGTGTAGCAGCGGCAGTAGCAGCAGTCGAGGGTTCTGGCAAGCCAGCTAGTTCAAAGTGAATAAGATAAACAGAAGATTTGTCAGCCATGTGGGACAAGTACTTCTCAGATCAGAGCTTTGTTTAACCTGCGAAGGCGTTTGCAATTTTAGGAAACTGGTTTTTTGCGATTGCGATCGATATGATGGAAGATCGTTTTAGACACAATGCAATTTTGTTTAATGGTGATATTGACAATCTCATGGAGTAAATTCTTGAGGACAGTGCAGTGAATGATTATTTTGGGGAACCATTTTTTTCGGATCGTAAAAAAACATCCGCAAAAATGTCATGCCAAACGGTTTGTAGTAAAGATATCATGAGCAGACTCACCGCTTGGTGTAGCAGCAGTCCCATCTTCTTCAAGAGCCATGGGGGAACCGTCACTCTCCTGCTGCGCCGCATCTTGTTCTGTTCTCTCAGCTTCACCAACAGAACCCTGGAAGCTGTCTGCAGCTGGTGCTTCCACCTCGTCCCCTGCGCTCAGGCTTGCTGCTTCCACTGTGGCTGCACTGATGATATCCTGAACGACGGCGCTTGCGGGCGTGGCAGTAGACATCATGATGGATGCTGACGGGGAATGGTCTTCACTCTCATTAACAGGGGTTGATGTTTCTAATTGAAGCTTGATCAGTGGATGTAGTTGAGGCTGCCTCAGCGGCGGCGGGTTCATCCATGTACAATCTTACTAACATGGATGCATCTTCTGTGGTGGCGCCTTGTGGCTCGGATGCCGCTGGTACTGATGTCGTCGCCGCAGCAGCAGTGGCGTCAACACCCTGCTGCTGTTCAACCTGCATGCCTTCATTCTGTCCTTCCGAAGCATCTGCCTCTGCGTCCGCCTCTGCTGTTGTACTTGGCCCCTCAGCAGCAGTCGACGACTCTCCACCACTGTCCTTGCTTCCCTGTTTCTTCTTTGTTTCCTCCTCCTTCTTAGAAGCAGCAGCCTTCACCTGAGCCTCCGCCTTCTTTTCTGGTCTTCCACCCTCCCCTTGGCGATCTCTTCTGCCTGGTGCTTCAGCAGCACGGGTAGGATCTCCGGCTTAACAGCAGCGACACAGTAGTGAATTCCCTGTGCATCTAGTATCTGCCCTTCCTCTAGCCCAGCGCGTCAAAGCAGATGGCACGGTGGATGGAGCACCTTCGCCAAAGTTTTCAAAAAAGATCTCATCAGTGACGCCATCTTCTGTATTTCTTGCAATCACCTGAATCTCATCTTGTACCAAATGTCTGCTTCGGTGGCTTACACCTGCAAAGATTGTGATTATCATTAAAGCCGTCTTTTGAGGAATCCTCCACTGTTGGAACAATTTACCATTAAATTGATGGAAAAATAATATAAACAGAAAAATTTGTTGAAAATCAAGTAAAATTATTTCAGTGTTAATGAAAAAACTGGCTACAAATCTCTGTCATTTTCCAATTTTTCCGTAAATATTCTTTTCAGTTGAGACAATATTTCCAGCAATTTGTTCCAACAGTGGAGAGTGGAGGTTTCCTTTAACATTAATTTAATAAATTTACAAATCGAACATGATCCTATTCTGCCTAGGGGGGGGGGGGGGGGGGGGGCTGAAAGTGCCCCCCTACGTATTTCCAAAAGTATTCGCACAATAGTAATGAAACTTATATGGTGTGTAAGTGTATGGTGTGTCAATTATGAACTCATATCACTCCAAAAAAAATCTGCCATATTGGAATCTAGGGAATCACGTTAAAAGGGCTATGTCATGCAAATTTCGGCAATTCTGTTACATACAAACTAGTCTTAAAATAGATTGAAACCACTAAATATGGCTTCAAACCATAGAAAAAAAACATTAAAAAAATACTAAGAAGCCGCAAAGAAATGCGGATGGTCAAAATTGGACAAGATTGAAACAGATTGCAAAAAGAATAACTTGAAAAACGATGGCCCGATATTTGTATCCATCTTTAAGTTAATATTTCATTCACATGACGATGCTCGTAAAAAAAACATAACGTGACATTGCCCCTGACATATTCCAGACTTTACCTGTGCTGAACTGCAGTCCCTCTGATGAACTCTCTGCGTCCCAGCAGGTTCTGTATGACGGTGGGCAGAGGAGGCTGACTCACACCTTGAGGATGGGACAAATGAATGGACTGTGACTGGTGGGGGTGGTGCCTGGGGGTCATACGAAGGCCATGCACACGGGACAGACGTTGGGCCATGGTGGAAATGCTCTCTTGGTTCTTCGTCTTGAGACACGGTCATCATGAATGTACCTGTAAACCTGTTGCCATGAGCATGAGGACCACTCATCCACTCCAGATGGCGACCTAAATATTAACAATAGAATATTAACCCTTTCACTCCCAAGAGTGCTAAGTTCAGAAACTGAGCGAAAAAAATTTGAATTTCATTGTTCAGAATTGTCACAAACAAACACCACCACAGGAAAGTACTCCTCGATAGCTTTCATTGGAATGGTCTACATAGGGTTTCTACAAATTTATACTCTTGCAATAATTCTGCACCCTATTATCAGTAATAGAGCTCATCATACGCAAAACTACACGCACAACTGTCATGGCAACAACAACAACAACAACAATAACAATAAAAAAGCACTTTACTCATCAAGTCCCAAACAATATCAACGCCCTAATGTCTCTTTACAATATCTATACATCGTAAGGCAAACAGGTGGTGAGAACAACGAAAATCATTAACTAGGGGATCCAAATGACATAGAGGGCAAAATTACTGAATTCTGATTGGCAATTTTAGTTAATTTTTGTTTGTCAAGGGCAAAATTACTCCGAAGATTTCCGAAGACGACCCAAACACTTCCGAAGATTGCCGAAGATGACCCAAAGATCACCAGAGGTCCTCCAAAGATTTTTGAATGTGATCAAAAGGGCAGCAAATATTTCCAATTACCAATACAAATTTCCGAACTAACATTAAAAGAAAGTGTAACAATGCACTATGGGGAATTGATATTTTGAACTGCACACTACTGACCTGAGCCTTCATCAAAGGGTAGGTAGATGGCATCTTCCTCATAGATTCGGAAAGAGTCGTCCCCTATCATATCTGCACCATCCTCATCCATGTCACTGCCACCTTCATCTTCATCCTCATCATGATCGTCATCATCATTATCATCTTCATCATCTTCCTCTCCCTCTTCTTCCATCACGTCAACTCCACTGGACTCTTCCATCACTCCTGCCTCTCTCACACCGAGACCACCTGAAGGATGCAATGAACTAACTGTTAGGGCCTGGCTAAACTACGAAACATTGTTGTAGAAACACTGTTCCCTGTTATGTTTTCTGGGTGCATGGCTAAACTAGCGGGAAGCACAAGAAATGTTGGAGGCTAAACTGGGAAACATGTTTCAGAAGCAATATAAGCAATAAGGAAATATCTTGTTCCAGATATAACGTATTCCTCTCATATTTACTAGTGTTACTAAATCTTAACTAATCAACAAACCTTCTGGTCCGTTCACTGCATTTATTTCTTCCTCATCCTCATCTTCTTCGTCATCATCATCATCATCATCATCATCATCATCGTCCTCATCATCATCGTCATGATCATCATGATCATCATCATCATCATTGTGGTCGCCTGGTTCTTCAAAAGTGATCACCATGGTTTCGTCGTCACCTCCTCTCTCACCATCATCGTCGTCCGAATTATCACCCACATCTTCCCCTCCACTGCCGCCGTCGGACAAGCTATTGTCGCTGTCACTGGAATGAGGGTCAATCACATAAGTGGTCTCCTCCACCACGCGTCCATCAGCCATGCGACGAGTCGTCACATGCTCTGTAAGGATGTTGCTGTCGACTTCTGAATATGAAACAATATGCCTGCTCAATGAAATGTGTCACACTCATGAGTCACTGTGTCACACTCAGAGTCGCTTGTGTCACACTCAAGAGTCGCTCATAAAACATATAAATGAATTGGAGCACTTGTATATGCACAATCTAAGTGTTAACGCTCTTGCTGATAGCATAAAATGCAGAATATAAGCCCCTCCGAAAATACTCCCACCTCCCACAAATCTCAGACGCAAAAAATTAAAACAATACCTGGCCCTGTTGGACCTTCGTTGCTATCAGAGTTCAACAACTCATCGACCATGTCCTGCAGTTCTTCAAGCTCTTCTTCTGAAGCCATTGGAATGATGCCCCTGCCAGAGATTTGAGGCAAACCCCAAGAATCCACGCCAGCTGCTGCTGCATCAGGTTGAGAGTCAGAGGCGAGAGAATCTTCATTCACAGCAACTGAAAGTATAACGATGTGTATGTCGTGGTTTAAATTTATTTTTGGTTTAAAATTTTTCAAACCAGTTTGATTTTTATTTTTATTTGTCTCAGAATATGGTAATGAATATTAGACAAAGGAAAATAAAAATCAAACTGGTTTGAAAAATTTTAAACCAAAAAAAAATTGAACCACAACATGTATATGTATTACTTCAGCGAGCAGTTGTTTAACCCTTTCACTCTCATGAGTGCTAAGTTCAATACTGAGAAAAAAATCTTGTATTTCATTTTGCAAAATAATATTGTCAAAAACTACCAGTACCACTTGAAAGTACTGCTCGGTAGCTTTCACTTGAATGGTCACACACTAGGGTTTCATCCACAAACTTAAATTTTCACATGTTACAACGACTTGCAAAATGGGAGAAAATTATCAACTATTGCAAATATAAAAGGCATTAGGGTATATTATTATTGTATATCCACTTTCTACAGATGCTTCTACCTTGACTAGCTGTTGCATCAGTAGACTGTTGGCTGTCTTCTGTCCCTTGTTCATGTGCTCCTTCAGCTGTCTGACCTAAACATAAACAGTGACAAATACACAGAGTGAGCTCAAGGAAGTACTAGTAACGATCTCAAACAGGGACGGTTTTCATCAGAAACGTACACACACTGGTACATGTAGTCATACTATACTCGGAGCTATGTTTTGTGATAAAGAACATTTCTTTCAAATCAAAAGAAACCTCAAAATAATAGTTTACTAAGGTAGAAAAACATCAAAGAGGTGATAATAAACCAGATAGAAACAAGGATGGATAAGGATGAAGAAGATTAAGACGGATTGCGAACGACGAACTTGACATCTGTGATGTAGCTCCTTTAACCCTTTCACTCCCAAAGTCAAATCTTGAGTCAATAAAATTAATGTGGTTGTACCTTTTGAGTCTGTGGATGAAACCCTAGTGTGTGACCATTCAAATGAAAGCTATTGAGCAGTACTTTCATGTGGCACTGTTTATTATGCTGTACAAGGTGGCTTTAACTTTTAAGTCTGTGGATGAAAACCCTAGTGTGTGACCATTCAAATGAAAGCTACTGTGCAGTTCTTTCAAGTGGTGTTGTTTGTTTTTGACATTTTGAATAATGAAATTCAACATTTTCCCTCAGTTTTGAACCTATTAGCACTCTTGGGAGTGAACAGGTTAAGGTGTCTATTGTCACATACCAGCTGAAGAGTCCTGTTGAGATTCCGACTCAACTGCCATGTCCTGCAGTCCACCTGCTGTTTGTTGCTCGCTGCCAGGTGCTCGATCTTTACCAGCTGCAGTGGGCAGACCACTAGAACTCTGTTGGTTCACTACACCAGACAGCTTCTCCATGGGCTTCAACAGACAGTTGACAGTAGCCACGAAATTGGGGCTGGCCAAGTCTAAGCTATGTGGAACTCTTGCTAAGTCATTCACGAGTCCTTTCTTCAGCAGTATCTTCATGACACTGTTAGGCTGCGCTGCTGCGGCGTGCTGTGCAGAGTGTGGTCCAGACTCAATCATGGTCTGCACCAGTGTGAAGATCGCTTGCAGCCTGGAGTGCTTGGCTGTGGACTCCGGCAAGCTCAAGGCTCGCCCCAGAGATGCCTTCATCTCAGTGACAAGAGTTTGCTGTGCTTCAGGCGCCTGGTGGCAGGTAGCGATTGTTGCAAGTAAGATGCGTGCATATGATGGAGTGTCTTCATTATCACTTGGTGTACCAGATGGAAGCAGATGATCCAGAACAAAGGCTAGGACTGGTCCTTCATACTGCAAAGAGGAAAACAACAAGCCGGCAGGATACTTAATTTTATAAGTAATTTGAGGAACTACCGTGTGGCATGAAATTTTCGCGGGATCTAATTTTCGCGAATTTCACGTGTTTCCAACGTTCCGCGAAAGTTAGATCCCATAAAAATAAACTCCTGCGAAAAAAACATCAGCGAAAATTTATACTCCATTTATTTAGATTACTGAATTTGCCTGTTTCAAAACGAGTCCTGGTGCACAACCTTTCATAAGGGAAATGAGTTTGATTGCGTGACAATGAACTTGTGAGTAAAACTCATTTCCATAAGAAAGGTTGTACACCAGGACTGGTTTTGAAACAGAGGCAAACGGCAACTCGGGGGAATGGCCTATTAAATTGACTGCAAACAATATTATAAGTACCGTACGCGAAATACCGGACAGGAACTTGCCCAGGATCCGCGAGTCTGAAATCCAAATTCGCTAAAATTTACGCCCACGAAACGCAAAAAAATCGGCAATCCGCGAAATTAAACTCCCATGAAAATTTTACGCCACACGGTACATGCATGCATGCATGAAGGGGTCTATCTATGGGGCCTCTCTACAGGTGGAGGGGGGGGGGGGGGGGGGGGGCAGAAGGATGGGAACCCGGGAGTACAGAGGGTGGGAAGTCTGTGTTACAAGATGTCTTACCTCTGATGCTGAAGACAGCTTAGCAGTGTGACTGTAGTCTGTAATAAGCTGTGCTACTCCTGCATAAGACTTGACCAACTCTGCTAACAGCTTCAGTATGGCTGACTTGGGTAATAGAGGCTTGGATGGAGCCTTAACATCTTTAACAGTGGAATCCTTGGGTTCTTCCTTAACAATGACATCATCCTTCTTTTCATCAGCCTTCAACAACAACTGAGAATTGCCTTGGCTGCTATTCTGGGAAGAGTCTGCATTGCACACAAAATATAACAATTTTTATTCTTCAATACAGGCATTTCAGTTTCAAGAATATATAAAATAAATCAGTGCCAAGTAACCGACGCCAAGTAACTGGTGCCAAGCGCGGGAAAATGCGTCTGACCAAGTCGCGATTGGTTTTGGTTTTACATCTGATTGGTTGAGAAGGTGGCGCAAGTTTTTTAAGCCAATCACAGCATAGTAAGGTACAGTCGAACCTCATGTAACCGGACACCCTTGGGGCCTGAAAAAGTGTCCGCTTAAGAGAGGTGTCCGCTTATGGGAGGTTAAAAATGTAGTGTTTGTATGAGGCTGGGTACATAACTAAGTGTCCACTTACGAGAGGTGTCCGTTTGCGGAGATTCGACTGTAAAACCAAAGTAATTTGGAATAACTTTCAACAAAAACTGCTCTACAACCATTGTTTTAGTGGATTTGACATGAAGTTGAAAAGAAACTTACCAAGAGCCATTTCTTCAACTTCAACATCCTCTCCTGTGAGCTGTCTGGTGTAGGCAGGTAGTTGACGAGTGGCCAAATTCTGTTGAGCACCCTGACCGCTAAAAACCAGCAATCAGATCACCAACTTGACCTAAAGCACGGCCGAGCTCCCCAGCATTTGACTGTCTGAGCGGCACATAAGAATACCTCTGTCCATTGTCCTTGCTGTGCTATCGGACGCACACAACACATTTAACAGATCGCACACAACACCATGTACCTGCTTTGCAACAGGTGGAGGCTTCGCAGGCTTAGCAACAATGGCTGCCTTCACAATCTGAGCATAGTTTGCCGGCATGTTCGTTTCACCACCTTCGATCATTGTCCGTCTTAGTTGAGGTGTTATCGCTAAACGAAGCGTACCCGTAGCTACTTCTTTGAAAAGTTCCGCGTTACGACAAGCAGCAGGTCCTAGAACCCGTAAAATATAATTGATCTCTTTAGCTCCGGGCGAGCTTTGACTCACTCCAGTCACAGCGCTGCTGACACTGCTCGTAGCTGAAGACCGAACCACTTTCTCCATAGTATGTTTCAAGTTCTCTTCATCTTCCAACACATGCCTAAGGAGAAGTGTTGCTAGCGTGGCAAAACCAGCAACTGAAGATTCTTGTGTGAGCAAGAGAAGAGCACGAGCTCCCCCTGTTCTACAAACTGGATTGCATACTTGTGTTCCTGAGTGAGTCTAAGACACAATTTTAAGACTGCTTGGAGGGTGTTTGGAGAGACAGGAATTCCAATTAATCTTGTACAGCACCTAAAATAGGATTGTAAATGATAACATGAAAATGGGCAAAACTAGCTATGAAGACAAGAAACAATCAAAAATGGATTTGTTAACCCTTTCACTCCCAGAATCAAGCATCACGTCAATTACTGTATTTTTAACTTTTCAGTCTGTGGATGAAACCCCAGTGTGCGACCATTCAAATGAAAGCTATTGAGCAATACTTTTATGTGGTACTGTTTGTTTTTCCATATCGTGTAAAATGAAATTTGGGATTTTTTTTATGTTGGAGCTGCCACTCTTGGGAATGAAAGAGTTAAAGGGGTCTTTGTCATACCTGATAACAAGAGCCTTTGGTCATCATTCAAATGGTGAATAACCTGTCCGGTATCCTTGTCAGTTTTAGCTTTATCTGAAAAATACCAATAAAATTTATTATGAAAACTTCTGCTCAGGCAACAAATCACTATTTACATTATCTACGGGTGCATACATGATGTACAAACTTCAGTTTTCTCACTTTGTGTTTGATGATCAAAATAGCTATTAGGTCTTTTTGCGACATACAAATCACCTTCAAATCGAAAACAACCTCAAAACAACATTTTACTGATGTACAAAAACACCAAAGAGGTAAATAATAAACCCAAAAGAAACAAGAATGGTTAGGATTGGAGAAGATTGAGACGGATTCATTGCAAACAACTTTGGCTCTTTCACTGATCACTGACAACGGTTGCTAGCTTGACTCGTTTTTCTAATGTACCAAATTACCTTCAAATCTAAGAAAACCCTAAAATAACAGTTTACCGAGGTAGAAACAACATCAAACTGGTAATAACAAATCCAAAGGGAACAAGGATGGTTAGGATTGGAGAAGATTGAGACGGATTTCATTATGAACGACACTCCATGAGCTTACCAGAGCTTTCCTTGTCTTGTTTATCTTTCTTAGCTTTCTTGCTGGCTTTTTCCTGAGATTCCTCTCCAGTTCCTTTACCACCAGCAATACAACTGCTGCTTGTAGAGCTCTCTGCTGCTTCGCCGTCTCTTCTGCTTGTTGAAGCACCGGCATTGCTGGAGTTGGCGGCGACTGATTCCAGCATTATAGGACGTCTATTACATGAGTCTTCATTTACCTGCAAGTAAACACAATAGTTAGAGCAATAGAAGCATTGCGTACAAGCTTTTGTGTCACAGAAATGGAGAAAAACGGAGGAATAACACACAACATTATCCAGACAGAACAAATTGATACTGAACCATTAAAATTACAAGGACAAAAACTCACCTGAACCATTGTGGAAAAGTTTACTAAATAACGGCGTCTTCCTGCCATGAACCTGGGAAACCAAGTAAGTTACAAATTACTCAACATAGAATACTCTGTACCTATAAACAAGTGATACAGTCGAAGCTTCCGTAAGCAGACACCCTTAGGAAGCAAAGAAAGTGTCCGCAATTGGAACTGTCAATACAGAGTTTGTATGAGCTAGAGTTCAAACAGGGTTTCGTCAAGGCAGCCGTAAGTAGAGCTGTCTGCCTACGAGTGTCCGCTCAGAGAGCTTTGACTGTATACGGTAAGGTTCCAAAAGTAACAACCGTCAGATTCAGATTTAGTAGCCTTTTCTTATCGCTACTTTCGGTGAGTCTGTGAGAGAACAAGCCATGTGCCAAGTTAAACTATCCACACAAGTGATGTACCAACTTACCTGACTCTTGAATCTCCATTTCTGTACGCTGCATCAATGGTTGTATTGTTGTTGACATTGTAGTTGTACCAGCGACCACTCCCGGTCATCAAACCATTTCCAGGCATGAGTGGTGCACTTATAGATAAGAAAACAAAAGCAGCAATTTCACAGCATGAACCAAACATGCAAATTAACTAGTCAAACAACAAAGAGCTGAGTTAGTTGACTCTTTGCCCCCCCCCCCCCCCCCATCTGTCTCCTCACAAAAAAACATTTTCTGGTTATAAGCCCCCCCCCCCCCCCCCACCAACATCTCCCCTGATATAAGCCCTGACCCTCATTTTTAAGAGCTCCAAAAACCCTTGCGAGGTTGTAAAAAGCCCATGCTTACAATCGGGATTTTACGATATTGCCAATTTCAATAATCATTTGGCTGTGTTTCTTGATCTCCTCTCCCTTTCCACTGTTCATTTAGTATGATTGATGGCTGTTGGCCCTGTGTGGAAGCTCATAGCTGGATGGCCAGCAGATGGTACTCTGTCCTGGGGCTGGCCACTGACCACAGTAGAGGCTGTTACAAAACTTACATTTCGAAAACAGGACAGATGCACAAAAACTAAAATGTTGACTTGTGAAAAAGTGCAGTTTTTGGAAATTAAGAAAACTGGGCAATTCTTCTACCTTGTCATGAAGCTGTTTTCTTTTGGTGGTGACTGCCATTTTCTCATGACGTGTCCAACAAAAGTATTAGTGGAGACAACCATCTATATAAGAAACAGAGATGTGTGAGAATACTTACAAACTGTACTTACAAGAATGGGAATCGCTATTTCAAGATACCTAATGCCAGACAGGGCTTCACACAAGGGGAATAAGCTACCTTATAACAGGAACTTTTTGCAACTTGATTACGCGATTTTGGAATCTGAGTGATATTTTTACGGCACCAAATTGTTTAGGCTCGATTACCAGCCGCTGTTCGGGAAAATGAGCCCACGCTCATCCCCCAAAGGCATCTCTTCTCGGGGAGGAACGAAGACCGGACTGGAGAGAGGCAGCGGAAATCAAGCCTACAAATTGTTGTGAGTTTGCATAAGTCCCGTCCTCAAAGCGGCGATTTCCAGCAAGGGTTTTAGCAGGATTTATCCCCCTCTCTCTCTCTTATTATCATCCACTGATTTATTCAGTGTTGATGGGTGCCTGGAGTGGGGGCTCATGGCTGGGTTGCGGGGATTTGCCAGCCACGGGAGTGCAGTATTCCATCTTGGATGTCCAGGCACCCAACCACCACTTAGCAAGACAGTTTGTTAATGTACGCTAAATCTCTCTTTCACGTCGTCAAATTTTTGCAATTATTTCCTGTAATAAGGTACATAATTTATTATGTGTGATGATTATGAAATAAATCAAATACGTGTATTAAACATTGTTCATAGAAGACTACATACACTGGTGTAGAGGCGGTACATGTACTTCCCATCAACTTGATCTGTACAAGATTTGCTTGGCACAATTCAAGTAGCTCTAGCAAGGAGTTTAAGATGCCAAACTTCTCAATGATGGCTTCACATTGAAATTTTCTTCTCCTGTAGAACAAAAGTATAGATGGGAAGAGATATCTTTAATTTTTCATTTCACACCTACATGTACGTCTTACACATGGTTCGTACTCTTTTTCAGCAACAGTTTCCCAGAACATTTCTAGGACTCCTGTAGATTTTCCAGACTCCAAATGCACAAGCTCTTTCTTTGTGCCACTGAATTTTCCCTTGAATTAACAGATTTCCAGGAGTTTCCAGGACCTGCCAAAAAATCACCTGTTTCCAGAACTTTCCAGTCCTAGAAAATTCCATAACAAAATTCCAGGGCCCAGTTGTTCGAAAGCCGATTAACGCTAATCCAGGATTAAACAAATAATCGAGGTTTCAATTTCTCCTACATAAATGTGGTTTTCCATGTCGATGTTTTGTGGAGTTTGACATTAGTCAAAGTCAAAACTGAAGAGCAAAAAATATAAACAGAACATCTCACTGAAAAGTTACAAAACTGAAATCAAAATTGACGCTAATCCAGGATTAGATTAATCGTGCTTTGAACAACTGGGCCCAGGACTATCCAGGATTTCAAGGACGCGTTCAAACATCTATGGGAACGATTTCGGTCGCTGTTTAACTGAACTTTGGTCATTGTGGGACACCACGGATGAAAATTCCACAGCAAACTCCCGTAGAGGTACGTTTCTCGAATGATTGACAGATTTCTTTACTTGTGCGATCATGTATAGCGGAAAAGCGGCAAGATCAAAGGGCGCTGCCTGCCCCCCTGACCTGTACGAACCCTGAACTTGGTACATGTAGCTACTTACCTCAAATAGCAAACATGTGAGATGTAAAAGAGATGACAAGCGTGCAGCTTCAGGCATGCCACTCATCAGTGACATACTCTCCTCAAGTTGCTTGGCATCAGCACTCTGTTTAGTACAGGATTTCAAAACAGCTCCAGTGTCTGTTGTAACCTGAAGGAAATAAGAGCATTACAGTCAACAAAACAACCCAACAGAAACAACAACAGTTACAAACAGGAATTAAAGAACTTCTCTAGCGGTAATTCAATTTTTCTTTTCACCAACATGGAATCGATCAATGGCTGGATTGTGAACTCAAAATGCAATAAATAAGGTCTAAGCGACACCTGGTTTATCGCTGAATCAAGGCAGAGGCTAAATTACATTACTACAGTGCATGGGATCGGGATGAGTTGCAGTTCATGTAGACCACGTTTAGATGTGGTGTACAGTAACAAGTGTGGCTCGGTTTTGACCACAGCATTTTCAACATGTGTGCTACCAGTGTTCCAAATAAGAGCTCTAGGCTCTCAGGTCAAAAAACCTGGCTACCTGACCCGGCAAATTAATGGCAAACATCTGAGGATTTGGTGAGGGCCCCGTTGCAATTCCTCATTGACACCAAGCTTTTAGCCAGAAGGGTGTCTGGGTGTACTATGGACGCCCATCTTTAGAAAACAAAATAGAGAAAATGCACAAAAGCTTTTACAATTTACGGGGGGAACACCCCTCCATGACACCTACATGTACAGTCATGTAATTCTCAAGGTCTGGCTAAAAGCCTGATTGACACCTTGCCTTCAAAACCTATCTGGAACCCAGTGTACACATAAACTTCAATTAAATAATCGGCCAATACTGTCAACAATCAGTGGTCTGGCTGAACATTGCTGAGTGCAATGTAGAGTGCACGGTAGAAACACAGCACCTGTTTTAAAATGTGCATCATTGTATTCTCTTTCCATTCCTCGCCGTTGCGTTGAGCCACCACAGACAGAACATCACAAGCTTTAAAAAACAGTGCCAGGCATTCCAGTCAACACCTCAAGACAGCCCTGCAGCATGTCGGCAGTAAACTGATCCAACACAGTCTTCTCCAGCGGAATAGCATCATTGCTGTCATCTTCCTCTTTCGCTTTATCCTCAATGATTTCTTCTTCTTTCTTTTTCTCTGATCTAGGGGTGGCAGCAGCAGCGGGCAGTAGAGGCAACACTAGCAGCACCAGCGACACCAGCACCAGCAACACCAGCGGCAGCAGACTAAAAATAAATAAATGAATGGGAATTTCAGTGGAAATCCATGTAGAGTAGCTTTAAAAGAGAGTTATTGTCTCAAAATATAAAGTCAGAAGCAACTGCCTTTGCTCTTTGTTGTTGATATTGAAATGAAAATGTACCAGCTTAGTCCAGGATACATCTGCAATGTTTGACAAGCAATCCAACGATGCAAATGACTGGTTTGTTAATATTGCATTGGTTTTACGAACAACTCCACAACAAGACATGGAGCTGCAGATACCGACAATGCTAACTCTATAAGAAGCAAATACGTTGGGACTGTGCAGGGGTTTCAATAACTTTTTTTAGCAGGCGATCCCTGGATGGGTGGCTGTGTCCAATAAGAGGTTAAAAGCCCCTTCCCTTTCTTCCAGAAAATTTTGAAATCTATTAGCATCAGGCAATGTCTGGACTGTGGAATGAATTATTGTGCAAGTCTGACATTGTCTGCTCCTAAAGAAAACTGGATGACATCTCCAAATTTGCCAAACAAGTGCTGGATTTGGAACAAACAAACAACAAAAAAACTTTTGAAACCGGGGTCACTGTGTTGCATTCTTGGGCAAGACACTTTACTCTCACAGTACCTCTCTTCATCCAGGAATATAAATGGGTACCGGTGAATTGTCAGGGCAACCTGACAAAAATGCTGGGGTTACCTGCCATGGACTAGCATCCCAGGGGAGTAGCGACACTCCTAATCACTTCATGCTATGGAAACCGGAGTTAAGCGCTGGTCTGTGAAGCCACCTAGGCTTGTAATCAGACTTGTTTAAAGTAGGCAAAGGAGAAACCTTTTAGCTCTGGTTAGTTTTAAAAGCATGTTCCTGTTTTACCTGATCATCAGCAGGGGCATTGGCCACATCCTGTCCAAGAGACATAGCTATGGCCCTCATCATTTGATCTTCTTCTAACATGTCATAATCCAAACCAAGCTCCTAGTAATAAAAATACACAATGTAGTTCAACACCACAACTTACAACAACTCACCTATCATTGTTTACGAACTTTACACAAGTCTTAACAGCCAATAACATCATGGCTAAAACTGGCCAATCAGTTTCTAAGACCAGAGATTTGACTCTGAAGATGACTTCTGCTCAGGTTGTCGAAATGTCAGTCACCAATAACAGTCCTTTTCAGGACTACACTCACCCGGATGATCGCACTAGACAAACTACTCACTGACACTCCTGGGTTCAAACCATTTTACTATACCACAGTGACACCTTATGTTTGAATATGGAGCCACAAAAGCAGATAACCGCTAGCGGTTATCAGTGTACAGTGTACATAATAATGTACCTACCCTTGCAGGAGGAGGTGGAGGGTGATTCAAGATGTAATCAGTGGCCTCTTCAAGACTGCCTGTGCTCAGCAGGGCCAGTCTGGCATGTTCATGAGTGAAACCCATGTCTATGAACTGAACAAGCAATTGACTGCGTTAGTATTGTCATAAATTGACTGTACAGCTCAATAGCTTTCATTTGAATGGCCACACACTAGGGTTTCATCCACAGACTCAAAAGTTAGAACCACCTTGTACAGCATAATAAACAGTACCACATGAAAGTACTGCTCAACAGCTTTCATTTGAATGGTCACACCTAAGGATTTCTTCTGCAAGCTACAAAGTAAGAAACACGTGGCCCAACAACTAATGCAGACATACCTGCTGTAAATGCCGCCTGTTATCACAGGTTGGGGACGTGCAGGCTCAACAGGTGGTCTTGCTGCTGCTGCTGCGGCGGCAGTAGAGGCGCCACTAGTAGATGAAGAGCTTTCTGGCGCAGGCCCCAGTTTCTCATTGATAACAGCCTCACCCTTTACGATGTGATGCAGGATTGCCAACATGGACTCAGCCATGTGTGGTCCATACTCCTTGGGAAGTTTCTGTCCCCAGAGCTGTTGGACTGCTGAGAATGCTTTCTGCAAAAAGAAAACAGACAACCAATGGTGAATACAAAATGTAAACACATGTGTAGAAATGCATGATACAAGTTACATACAGAACACGAAAGAAAAGAGCACTTGCCAACAGGGAATTGATATGGGGGGGGGGGGGGGGGGGGGCTTTAAGCTGGAAGCATGTTCTGGAGGCATGGCATGTCCCCCCATAAATTTGTTACAAACTATGGTGCATTTTCATTATTTTCTTCCAGGATTGGGTGATGATGACCTTCTGGCTAAAAGCTTGGGAGGGGGGGGGGGGGGGGGGGGGGGGAGGAGGAACAAGGAGAGGGAAGGAGGAAGAGAAGAAAGAAGGAGAGAGGATGGGAGGCACAGACAGAGGGAAGGAGGGAGGGAGAGAGTGAGGGAGGAAGCAAGTGAGAAAGAAATTGAGTGAGTGTGTGTCAGTGAGCGAGTGAGTAAGTTAGCAAATGTGAATCAGCGAGTGAGTGAGTGAGCAAGGGAGAGGCATGCACACAGGTGAAAATGTACCAGTTTAGTCCAGGATATATCTGAATAACAATAACCAGGCAATCCAACGATGCAATTAACTGGTAAAAATTGATGTTGCATTGGTTTAACGAACAAACCCACAATGAAATATGTGAGATGTAGATACCGACAATGCATGCAAGAACATAACACATAAAGAATGCCAAGACAAGGATAGCATCACACGAGTTCTATACACTGTACATACCTTTTGTGTCGTGACAAGGAAATTGATGGGTTTGAAAGGCACAAAGCCTGGCGCAGTTGATGTGGCAGGAAGGCTGTGAGGAGAATCCATCAATGTTTCAGAATTCGCCAGTCTACTGACCAGTGTTAACCACGAGTCCAGCAATTCTTGTGAACCAGCTATAAAAGACAACAAGATTCAAATATTATGAAAAATGATCGCCAAGTAGCAACAAGTCCAGAATATAGATCGATGCCAGTCGTCTTTCATTTCTCAAATTTTCAACATTTTCTAGGGAAATATGCCCCTGGACCCTAATATAATCTGACCTGAAGCTCTTTGTTATGGCACCACCCTGACAAACACTTGCAACTAAGCCTAAAGGTTGATAAATACCACTCATAGTGTACAAGTGCTTCACACAAAATTCTCCAAGGAACGCAAACATGCCGTGTTACACCTGACTCTAACTCTAACCCCTTGAAAACCATTCTATTACATGTACAACATGTAGTTATAGTAATACAACAGATGCCACTTGATTCACTCTCACCTTGAAAAGATGTGTGACCTATGCTTTCATTTAAAGGTGCTTTGCTGTCCTCGCTCAATATCAGCTTGAACAGTCTGCAACCAAACAAACAAAATTAACATCATAGACGGCAGGAATCCAAAGCAGGGAGTGGCCACATACATGTAGATGTTCCCAATACAGTTGAACCTCTGCAAACAGACACCTCCCATACGTCGACAGTCTGAAGTGGACACTTTCTTACCATCAAAAGTCTCTGCCTCCATCAGAAACCACCAAAGACAGAAGATTCTTGATCGAAAACATATTTCAAAAGATTTACAAAAACATTTTCTTTCTTGGAAAGTGTGATAGCTTTCATTATAATTTCTATCGTCAAAAAGCTCTTCTAAATTTTTTTTAGCCCACTGACTCATCAGGCCACTAGGCTAAAAGCCCTACTGCCTTAAGATTTTGTTGGGATACCCCAACAATGGTACCCATTGACTTAAATGTAAAATTTAGAGAGGAAGAGAGGAATAGAACACAACATGAGATAGAGACAAAAATCCATGAAGGAAAATTTCTCAAGAACATGACTTACGAGAACAGGCTGCTATGTGCTCCTGACAAGACAAACTGTTGCAGCATCAAATGATAAGGGTTCTTCTTTTCATCAAACAGCAGACGTGAAGCAAAACCAACAATACACATGTGAAAGTGCAACCTGCAATAAATATTACGCATAACATTGATTAGGCATGAAGATTCTTGTGGCCTTGTTTTCTGTGTTTTACTGCCCCTTTTGCTAACACATACATTGTAACTCAGTTCAAAACCAAATGATTGCATTTTTCACTGCCATCAATCATAATTACGATGACAACCAATTAACCAACTGCCTCGTATATATGGAGGATGGGTGCCTGGGATATCCAGGGGGACCTCCACTGTGGTCAGCCAGCCTTAACTTCATCAATAAAAAAGAAACAAACAAAATGGATCGAAATCTATCAATCAAAACCCATGGATGTTATCTTTTGAACCCACTGAAGTAAACCTCTGTTTCCTGACACATCTGCTAAGGCCCAGTTCAGACACAGAGCTTCTTATGAGCCAAACCTAATGCATAAATTGTTATGCTGTTATATTGAGAAATACATTAAAATAATTTCTGCATTAGGTTTGGCTCATGAAAAATTTGGCGTCTAACCTGGGCCTAAGATGATTGACAGCAGCAAAAAGCTCAACCATCGATTGAACAGAGCTCGCATGTTATTGAATGGCGCAATCAAGTGTCACTTCTACAATTGTATTTTACCTTAATTTGGGAACTTCGATATCTCTGGGAAGACCTTGACAAGACAAAGCATCTTTCAATAGTTTGCTCAGCTGCAAGGCAACTTGACGTGCCGGTGGTGTTGGAAGACCAGGTATGGCTGCAGTGTGTGGTACTCGCCGCTGCCGCTGAGCTGATCCAACACTGAGCTTCACCAGCAGGACAAACAGGTCTGACAAGGCACGGCCAAGAGCAGTTGATGTCTGGAGAAGTTGTTTTATAATTCTTTGCTGTACAGGAAGAAGATTTGACTTGGCAGCGGTGCTTTCACTGTTTGGTTCCTTGTCATTTGTCACTGATATCGATGGGCTGCCTTCCGATGTTTGGCCTGAAACTAAATATTAATTTGATAAATGATATATGGGTTATTGGCCAAGCGTGAGGTCAAGATGGCGGGATATTGGCCAAGTTCTTTTTTTGGCGTGTTTATGGACCGAGACAAAGTTGAGGTCCATAAACACGCAAAAAAGGAACGAGGCCAGTATCCCTCCATCTTGACTGAACAACCTTGGTCAATAAAGGATTTATTATATGACTAGAAGGACACCAAGACAGTTCAATGATTTGTTTATTCTCTTTGTAAGGAGTCCATAACTAATAAACTTGAACATGCATTTATACTACTGCCTATTTTGGGGGATCTAAATGCATCAACAAAATGAAAGTCATTACATTTGGGTCTGCATCATGTTTCAATGAACTGGAAATCCATTGTCTTTTATGCTGCAAAGAGCCAGAGTTGAAATGTGTACTTTAACAGGGCAATTCTTACCTAAAGGGTCTTCTTGATTTGCTGATGTTGATGCTCTCAGCATCTCTAGATCTTTGTCAACAGCCTTTGTTTCTTCAGGAGATGTTTCCGACCTGCTAATGGTCTCCAAACACAATCGTCTCCCAGATGAGAAACATGTAAAGCTGGCCGAGTTGCTTCAGTACAGTAATACCTTGTTCAGAACCCCAGTGATTCACACACAGGGTACGGATGTCAAACTGTCAATGCAATTGAAATTCTATCAATAATACTTCCATGGAACTAAAACAGCCTTTTCAGAGCCTAGTCGCTCATTTACAGGCTGGCGCTAAACTCTGGTTTCCATAGCATAAAGCGGCTATAGCCCAATACCCCCTTGCATAATTATCAGGTTGCTCTAACATTTTGCCAGTACCCATATACAGTACCGCCTGAAAAACTATTGACCCATTTGCCGCGGTTTTACCTTGGCCAAACTGCAGATCGACGCCGCAGTCTCGCCTCGGTAATGACGCGGCATGCCGAAATTTTACCCCAGTTTCACCTCGGCTTTCCGCGTTAATGGACGCGGCAAGCGATGCCGCGGTAAACGGTAAGCCGCGGCAGAGTTTGAATAGGCTATTGTTGCTTTTGTTTTCAAGTTCATTTTAACTTCAATAGAAAAATGATTTTGAGATTATCACACCTCGAGCGGCGTGATTTTGTCGGCGTGATCGAAAGCTTTCGAGAAGGCTTGTCGGCTGGTCGGTGGTGATCTTCTGTGTAATAAAAGTATCAGCAAATATATTTTGCTAAAACTATAGACTACAAAATGTGGAAATAAAACTTATCGAAATCTCGCTCGCTTAGACATCACACGGCTGGATAAAATATCCACACAGATTACAATCTTGTGGAATGTAAACAAACAAGCCTGCCACGTTTTCGTGGAATATTTTTTGCCAGGTTTAAGGTTTATTTCCAAGTAAATTGCTTTCCGTGAAAGAAGAAAATATTATTTTCTATTAATCTTTCGGTTTCTATGAGTGAAATATACTATGTGTTGAAAATGTTTTTCGAAGGAAATGCGCTCCGACTGGCTTCGCACGGACGTATGCAGATTCAGAAAATATATAATCCAGCTCCGGCGAGTATCGCAAATCTTTCTTGCCATGACGACTTCTAAACAAAATAAAATGATACGTATAAAAATACGGGGTTGGAAGTACATGTATAAAACGAAGTAAAGTTTATTTTTACATGAAAGCGAAAAGTTTCCAATTATAAGCGGCGAGACTTTGTGTCGCGTTCTTAAACAAACATTTTGTCACGCATTGAACATCCAGGCGAGAGTTTCAGCGGCGAATTTCTTCCAAGCGCGATGCTTTTAATTGTTTTGTTTCTGTTTCCCAAGGTGAAATTATTAACTCGAAAGTATTCTATACAGGATTTAAGACCAGGACTCTGTATCAAATTTATCTCCAAGCTTCAATGTGCACGCGAATGAACAAACGAATTATGTTGAAGGGTGGAGGTCAGATTATAAACGACGCCTCGATTTCCGCCGTTAGCGATCGAAAGAGCCGTACGGCCAACAATTTCAAAGTTTTTTAGTGAAACTGTTTGAGAATAGCAATTAATCAGTATTGTTTCTTCTTGTCACCTGTTACGATCTGTTACCGCGACTTACCGCGGTTTCCTTTACCGCGGCGTTCGGTCACGATCGTCCAGGACGAGGTTGAGGTTTTTTCGTCCCACCGCGGTGATTTCGCGGCAAAAACCTTCGGCAAAGACGAGGTTTCGCCGCGGCGCGGTGGGGTCAATACTTTCAGGCGGTACTGTATATTCCTGGGTGAAGAGAGGCACTGTATGTCTTGCCCAAGAACAATAACACAATGACCCCGGCCAGCGCTCAAACCCGGACTATTCAATCCGAAGACCAACACGCTAATCATTAGGTCACCGCACACATCTCTCACTAAAATGGAATAGAAACTTTATGAAAACAAAATCCTCAAGGATAGTTTGTTTGCATCTGGCTATGTTGGTAGATTTAAGGCAAATTTTTGGAAAAATATTTTTTGACATTGTGTTGTTTCAGAAAATATGCATACCCCCGCCACAAACGGTTCGTTGGTTCGAAGCCCCACCCCTCTGGAAATCATACTTTCCTTTAAAAATTTAGGCTTTTGAGGACCCCCATCCCCCGGAATTTTCCAATGACCTTCCTTGGGGTGGTATGGACATTTTTTGGAACCGCACATTGTATAAGGGACTGTGCAATAATTACCAGGAGGGGGGGGTTGGAAAACCAGAGGGGGGGGCAATAAAGTAAAATCAAAGCAAGGGGAGGGGGGGGCTTTAAAATAAGTCACTCAAGAGAGAGGGGGGGGCTTTAACATTTTATTTCAAGTACATATTACATTGGCGAATCTATACCTATTTATAAGGTGGGGACCGAAAAATTTTCCGCGGCCCTTCGGGCCTAGCTAGCCTTCACCGGACTGAAAATAACACACATGCTCTTTTCCTTCTGCTATGGTTCTGTTTGAACATTACTACGGAGGTGATGTTTGTTCCAGACGCGGATGTCAACAATTAAAAACATGCTTCTTTCTGTTATAAGATTTTAATCCACAGGTGCGTGTAGAGAAAATGTAGCGTACTTGTATACTGGAGGGGGGGGGGGGGGGGGGGGGGGGGGGGTCGTACATATTCTGATAGAGGGGGGGCAATAACTAAATTCACTCCTTAGGAGGGGTGGGGTATTACCTAATATTTGGCTACTTGAAGCCCATATTTTCCAACCCCCCCCTCCTGATAATTATTGCACCAGTCCCTAAATCATGTCCTCACCTGTCCCACTTTGCACACGTGCAGGAACATGCTGATGTATGCATGAGCTGCTACTATTCCGTGCAAAAGTGGAGTTTGCTGCATTGACGCCATGGCCTGTTGGGGGTCGGCCTGACAACGCCACCTCATGTAAACAGCATTGATACTGGTGAGTCGTCCGATCTTGAAATCATAGGTTCCAGGGAAGTGAGGACATCATTGAGCAGAGTACGACCTGTTTTCAACACTTGAGACTCATGGGATAACATCTGCAACCAACAGAAACATATCTCAGAATGTCATGTAGTGGGGCAGGTAACGTCTTCACAAGCCTACATGTACATGTACATCTGCAGCTGTTGCCCCAGCTGGCACTTACATAACTCCACTTCAGGGCTGCAAATAACAGTCGGTCATCGGACATTTGCCAATGTCTGATGAAATCCCAACTGTGGTTGGACATAATATCCGGAAAAAAATTTTCAATGACAATTTGATACTTGATATACGTAATCCATCTGGACAAACTTGGGTAAGATTTTTTAGTACCAGCGTTCAGGCAAAACACAATATTTCAATGAAATGACCACACAAATGTGTGAAAAAAGCTTGCACTGTATCAGCATTGTGATAAGGGTGACTGAGGGTAATGAGGGTAACTGAGGGTAGCTGAGGGTAATAAGGGAAACTGAGGGTAATAAGGGTAATAAGGGTAACTGAGGGTAATAAGGGTAACTGAGGGTAATTAGGGTAACTGAGGGTAATAAGGGTAACTGAGGGTAATACGAGTAACTGAGGGTAATAAGGGTAACTGAGGGTAATGAGAATAACTGAGGGTAATTAGGGTAACTGAGGGTAATAAGGGTAACTGAGGGTAATAAGGGTAATGAGGGTAACTGGGGGTAATAAGGGTAACTGGGGGTAATAAGGGAAACTACATGTAAGGGTAATGAGGGTAACTGAGGGTAATAAGGGTAACTGAGGGTAATGAGGGTAACTGAGGGTAATAAGGGTAACTGAGGGTAATGAGAATAACTGAGGGTAAAATTAATGAAGAAAGGACACAACACAATGGCAGATGGGAACTTGCAAAAATCTTAAAATATCGCCATTCCAAAATAATTATGTTATGTTATAAAAATTCCCTCAGTCTTGTTGCACTCGAACCATACTGTCAAGACCAAGGGCCGATATTCTCCAAGAACGGCCCTCGCATTTGGTTAATAAGATATATACATGTACATGTACAGATATGTACTCACCAGGATAGATTTGCATACACCTGAGACAGACTGACAAGCTGGGGAAGACACAAAGTCCAGCGGCAGGTTAGGCAAACCAAGAACATTGATCAAAGGTTCTAGTCCTCCAAGACGAACAAACTCTCTGCAGTGGTCATCAGTTGAATTGTTACTAAGAATCGAGTCCACAAATCGAACCTGAAATAAAATATAACCATTAACCATTATTTTAAACTGGAAGGCCAGTCAGCACAACCACTAGCAGAGGACTGGCCATCCTCTAGCATCCAGTTGAAACAAATATTTTAAAAAATAATAAACTAAAACATCTACAATAATAATTATTATTGTCGTCAAAAAGTCCTTGGGACACTTGACAGAATACCATCCAGTGGCAATGTTTTTTTGTTTTTTTTGTTGTTTTGGCAATGTTGTTTGAAGTGAGAAGTCAGAATTCAATATTTTGAGCCTCCCACCCACCCCCCCCCCCCCCCCCAAAAAAAATGTTGAAATATGGTCATGGATAAAACTCAACATTGTATTGGGGGTGGGGAGGGGGAGATAAAGACAAAAGATAATTTGTTGGCAAAAGGTGAAGTGTCCCAAGACTTATGACAACAATAGTTAAGATTACTGGTACTGGTAAAAGGCTATCCAGTTGGCTATTTAATGCAAAGTACTGGCATGGTACTTACCACATTCAGGATATAATCCATGAGTGGAATAAAGGTCCGTTTCTCCTCTTCTGCATTCCTTCAAGATAAAAATAATAACACGCATCATTGACTGCTTTCAACAGGTCACATGTATTTCTCTCTACCATTTAAACATCATAATTATCATCATCCAAAACAATTCGCCGGTGCCAAGAGAGAGGCACTGTGAGAGTTAAATGTCTTGCCCAAGAACACAACACATTGACCCAGGCCAGGCTCAAACCTGGACCACTCGATCTGGAGTTCAACACACTGACCATTAAGGAAAAGTCCTTGCAACAAGTCCCCTGTAGTGTTTACATGAGGGAGTAGTTGCAGGGACTTGTAGCAAGACTGTGTCCCAGGGACAAGTCCCTAGCGCGTACACACAAGGGGATTGTTGCAGGGACAGTCGATTTGGTCTTTTGATTGGTTTATTTTCTTATGTGGTCAGAGATACTAGTCCCATGAACAGTTCACATGAGGCGACAAGTCCCCGCTCTAATTCAAACCAGTTTGAATTCGCGGGACAATTTTGTCCCAGCAACAAGATTTTTTTACGAAAATGTGTAGTTCACACGAAGGGACTTGTTGCAGGGACTTGTCCCCTTGTGTGTGCCGATCTTTAGATCACCACGCCTCAGCATTATCATTAAAAAAATACTGTAACCTTCAACCATACCCTGTGAAGCACAGATGAAGCTTCAGAATTTATAAGTCGTCAGAATAATAATTTATTATAAAACAAAATAGAAACCACTAAATCATACTTTGAGTTATCTTTGCTCTTGTCATTTTCAGTGATGACTTTAGCAGTGCTGGTCGTGCTGGTAAAGCTGAATCTATCTTCGTCATCCTCTTCCTCGTCGGACATTGGTTCTTCAGTCACTGGAGCGACACGCCCAATGCCCTGTCCTAATCCACTACCACTGTCCACATCACTACCATCTGGTTTAGCACCCATCTTGAAACCAATGTACTTAGGGTCACGACCTTGCCCACAGACCTCTTGTAACAGCTGAAAGAAAGCACCGCCCATGCATGTAATATACTGTAGTAATAATGTACATGTAACAACATGGATCTGACAATAGCCTATGAAACTGACAGGGGAACATGTACCAGTTGTGGGCTAAATCCCTTCTCGTCCCCAGATCCTCTGTTTCTTTTGGTCCGTGGTTGGCGAAACGGAGGCTCTGGTCTCAGCCGTTACCGGATGTCCGTAAATTCCGGACATCCATTCATTAATTCGTGTTGCGCATTCATTTTTTATCAGCCAATGAAAAAAGTCGATTTTTTCGTTGCGACCAGGGCTACTCGTTTCCGGCGCAAAGAAAAAAACGAGGAGCTCTGGGAACGAGGATGAGCTAAATCCCGTCTCTGAGATGGGACGAGCCCACAGTTTTTTTTTTGTCTTGCAACATGACATATCCTCATTGTGCTATTCAAAGTCAGTTGAATGGTACTTAATTATGCATGCAAGTCATAAGTCTCGTGGAAATGGGTATGATATCCCCATGGGTCTCTCCCATTGGTGCAGTGGTATTATATTAACCGCTCACTTGATGAATATCACATTTTGAGGTCTTTCGACGGTAAAACACAGTGACTACAGTTCAAAGATTGCAACCCACCCCCTTCCATTTGCGATCTGTGTTCGGTGCATGGGCCTACTGGCTCATCCAGCGACACTCTCTGTAGTTTATGACTACGCCGGAGTGTTGCTCCAAGAACAATGACGGCAGGCATAATATAGTTGCTATGCTGGTGTGACAATTTTCAGAGTACTCATGAGTGCTTGTGCTGTTTCTTGATTGTGTGTTTTATACATGTAGGTATAAAGACAGTTGGCTTCACCTCGTGTCTTTATACCTGATAAAACACTGAGCACTGCAAAAACTATACAACAAAAATATAATTACCTTTATGATGGCTGTCATGGCATCTGTTTTCAGAGTGGGTTGGTGTCTCATCAGCTCATCCATCGCCGTCCAAGGTTGGAAGCAGTTTCACCTGAAAGAAACAAGCTCAAAACATAAAACTCTCCCTACTGACTGCACTCATTTCTCTTAATGTTACGTGTGAGAATTCAGTGGCATATCTAGCCTGAGAAACTAAGACAGATCATGGGTCAGAAATACCAAAATTCTCCAACGAGAATTATAGAAAATGTATGAGAAAAAGTAAGGAGAATTTAGTTGTTGATATTAAAATGAAAATGTACCAGCTTAGTCCAGGATACACCTGCAATGTATGACAAGCAATCCAACGATGCAAAATGACTGGTTTGTTAATATTGCATTGGTTTTACGAACAACTCCACAACAAGACATGGAGCTGCAGATACCGACAATGCTAAAATATACACGTAAGGCTAAAAATTCAGGCTACAAAGGGGATTCAAACTCATGACCTCTGCGATGCTGGTGTCAACGCGCTACAACTGAGCAGTGAAATAAGCCAATTGCGAGTTCAACAGGTCAATAAAATGGTAACTACAGTACCGCTCAAAGGCAAGTTACCACTGTCTCGAAACGAGACTCATTTCTCTCAAGATGATTCTTGACGTTTCTCATGAAAGGCTGTTAAAAAAACTGTAAGTGCAAGGTTTGGATTCTTGTCATTGCGAGATTAGCAACAAACAAATCAGTGTGTCAGAATCCTCTCTCAATTGAGCTTGTAGTTTCAGTCCATGGTTCACACAGAAATGTGTACACTATACATGCACATAATAAATTATTTTATATCAAGATTAATTGGAACAAACATACTATTATTAATCCTACCAAGACTCTCTGAAGTTCTTCTACGTCTCATGGCTGGAAGATAGTCTTGAGACAGCAGGACTCTGAACAACTTATCAAAAGGCTTGCAGCTCATAAACGCTTGGAGTCCTCGATTGTTTAAACACAGTGCACTAAGCACACTGGGTAGTGATGAAAGGACTTCCCGTGTAGCTGGAACCTACCAGAAGAAAATATTGAAAATTGCTGTGTTTGTGATAGCCTTTATAGATGCTCACTGGGCTCGTCGTGCAATCTCTCCTCCCCCACAAATGTCTGCTGAACAGTGCAGCCACTTCATGTGGGGGAGGAGAGATTGTGTGATGAGCCCAAAGAATGTCTATGTTCATGTAAGAGGCTACGTTTGCAGAGCAATTGAAAATAATTTATTTGTTTGCTATAGTTTTAGCTCCATGTAACATGACACGATGTGTCCTGCATTAAAAACACTTTATTTTAACCTGATTTTGGCGACCAAAATTTTCCAGTGGCGACCTCTTTATAAAAGAAGGTCGCCAAAAGGCAACTTGTGGAAAAATTGAGCTTGGAGCCAACTCTAGAATGCATCAAATACCCTAATCAATATTTGGTGATATGATTGTAACATAAGACTCAACAGTGTAAAACTGACCTCTTTGACCACCAAAGCCTTGAGCATAACTCCAGTTAAACCATTGTCTTGGAGTGACGAGAGAAGAGATGGCTCATGGAAGACGTACACAGTCACCACATCAATAGCTGTTGGAGAAAGAAACCAAGACTCAAGCTCAAAACATCACTTCTCCTTAACCCTTTCACTCCCAGAATCAAGCATCAAGTCTATTACAGTCAAAGCTCGCTGAGCGGACACTCTTGTAAGTGGACAGATTTACACATTCCTGTAAGCGGCCAGCTCCAGTTGGGGATACTCTTTTTGCTTCCCGAGGGTGTCCGTTTACGGGAGCTTTGACTGTATTGTGTTTCTAACTTAAAGTCATACCTGCCATGAACAGAACTGGACCATAGTACTCCACATTGCTGATTATGTACTTCAGTGACGTTGAAGTGAACTATCCATTACTGAAACAAAACAAGTTTAACATTAGCGACCTTTAGATCGGAGTATGAGTACGAGATTGACTATGAGTACGACTTTTGAATTTCAAATCAGTCACGTTCCAGATCCCTCGCTCCTCCCTGTTGCTGACCAGTAGAGAAGGAGGTTCTAGGAACAAGATTGGTGTTAGACGTGTCAAAATGTAAACCCTGCGCACTACTGTAAGTTTGAAAAGTCGTACTCCGATCTGAAGGCCGCTATTGAGAACGCTTTAAAGGGCCTGTAGCACAATACAGCGAAAGTCACTTTCCAGCAACTGGTCAAATTATAGACGTGTACATGTGTTTTTTTTTTTTTTAACCTTGTCATTCACACACATTCAAAACAAAAAAAAGTTATTTTACCATTTCTGATGCTCTCAGAGAAGGATGGATCAGGGATGGACTTCTTCAAAAAGCTAAGAACAGCTTTGATCAGCGCCGCTCTTTGGGGCAAGCACCGGTTCTTACTGACAGCGTTCACTGCAGAACTGGGACCAGCTACTGCCAGCTCGACCTGCAATTTTTCTTTTCCTGTTTCATGCTCATCCACTTCCATTTTGTTATCTTCTGCACCTGTGCTGTTAACATAAGGCTGCTCAGTTTCCATGGGGACCTCTTCAGACTGGTTTGCCTGTGAAGAGGCATCCGACTGGGTGTCCTGGTTATCACTGGTTTCCATGGCAATGGCATCTTGCTGGTTGGAAGGAGCAGAGGGAGGTCTGGGGACAATATGGTTCCATGATGAGGCTGGCATTTCTTTATTTCTTGCTGCATATTTGAAACAAAAGATAACAAATGAAGAAAGGTGCATTGCCACAAGTCAACATCTTAGTCGAGTTACAAGTGCATGTGATCACCCTCTCACTTCGCTCGAGGGCAACCTTCGAAGCAACAAAGTTGCAAGCGAGTGTCACAAGAGGTCCTTTCCAATGAAGAAACCAAAATCAACATAAGGGATAAATAATATTGCAAAGGGCTTTTAGAAAGTCTAGCTTCACTCTGATTTCAATACATTTATGTTAAACAAACAGAGATGGCACTATTGTACATGTAAATTGAAATTATTTATCATTTTTGTTGGTACTTTAAACTACACGTACCTCAAGTCTGTTGATAATAGCGGTTTAATCCACTCTGATTCTGATACCCAGACAGGTCCATGTTGGCAATCCACTCCATGATGCGAATGGCTCTTGTCACAAACTATTGATCAAAATACACAGACCACATCAAAAACACAAGAGAAGACATCTGGGATTCAAGCCAAAAAATCCATACTGATGACATACATGTAGCACTAAGACATGTAAGAAGACACTACATGGATCTTGTCATTTAAGTATGGAATTTTTATAAAAGCGTTTTCTTACTGTCAAATGACTGTCTCCTCCCTGATGTTCCACGACTCTGAGAAGAGCTTCCAACAAACCACAAGACACCAGCGCTTCAGCACCTGAATAACAAAACAAAACAAGGAATTACAGCTTAAAAACAAAATACATTGTATTTTTGGTAGTTCACAATGAGGTTTTACTATAGGAATACCATACAACATGTAACTGAGTATCTGGCCTTCCTTAGGGGAGGGAAGTGGGGAGAGGAAGAAGGCACCCCCTCCTCCTCCCCCCCCCCCCAAAAAAAAGGGTGATTTTCCACTGCTCAGTGGAACGAAATAAGTGGAAAATATTTTTCTCACACACCGCTGGGGCCTGGGCCAGGATAAAATCACAGACACGAAGGGCGGGCAGTTTTTCTTGTTGCTGTCCGCCATTGTCTGACCTTCCCACCCACCCACAGAATTTCAGTACCAGATTTCCAAACATGATAGTGAGAGAGCTTGCAAAATCCCAGAATAATTATATGATTGTACTTACCAATTTCATAATAAGCCAAGTGATAGAGAAATGAAAACAAGCCAGTCGCAAAAGGCAATGGTAGTGAATCTGACAATGGATCTAAAATTAAAATTAAATAAAATATGAACATAATAGTTGTAATAATTTATAATAATCATTTGCATACTGTACATTGTAGCCTCAAAAGAGAAAAGTGTGACTACGACTAGTTTGCAAAAATCTACTAGAATTTAACCTTGAGACAAAACTACATATACATGTACATGTATGACATTAATTTGTGGGACTCTACATGTAGATTTATTTTTATTTTATTTTTATTTTTTATTTAAACAATATTTTTTCTCAACATTTGCATGTAGATCTAGAGCATCATGTTCCACCATACCTGTAAGGGCTTGAATGCAGTTTCTTGTAAGTGTTGGTAGAAATCCATGGTAAGATGCTAACCCTGTACAGTCGATGACAGTGTTCACCCTGAAATTGGGCACAAAAAAATTATTATGTGGCAAAAAAAAAAATCCATCACAAATCAACTGTCCGAGTCTTGCTGACACACACGTCAAGTGGCTACTAAGTGGAAGCTTAATTCCAGCTCCTGGAAACATGAAGCAATCCTGGAGACTTGTCACTACTCCCCCAAGATGGGATGCTACAGTAGAACATTAATTTGTCAGGAGTACATGTACCCATTGGTGATCCTCTGACAGTAAAAGTGTATATGTTGTGGTTCAAATTTTTTTTTGTTTAAAAATTTTCAAACCAGTTTAATTTTTATTTTCCTTTGTCTAATATTCATTACCATAATCTGAAACAAAGGAAAATCAAAATCAAACTGGTTTGTAAAATTTCAAACCAAAAATAAATTTAAAGCACAACATACATGTACTGTATATACCACAAAGTGGATTTTTCTTATTTGCGAGGTCAATGATTTCTTGACACAGATACTGTTACAGGGAAGGTTTTCTTCATTCCTCTGTATTCTTGTTGTATTCCTTAATTTTGGCTGTAACTATTAAAGATCAAGCTGCTCAAAATACCTTGGACTGCATTCCATGTGCACAAGAGCAGTAAGTGTGCGGATAGCTGCTGTTCTAATATCCTATAAAAATAAAGTTGATAATCAACATGGCATTATGTTATTATTATTTTATAATAGAAGGTAAAGCTGCACTCGAGCCAAACTGGCCCACATTTGCTGGAGCTTATCCCGGTTTCCAAAGCATGAAGCCGACTAGGAGTATTGCTACCCCCTGGATGGGATGCTAGTCCATCACAGGTTACCCCCCAGCATTTTGTCACCGGTACCCATGTATTGTATACTCCTGGGCCCGGTTGTTCAAAGGACGATTAAGCTAATCCAGGATTAGCGTGAATATTGATTCCAGTGTTGTTACTTTTCAGTGAGGTTTTCTGTTTATATTTTTTGTCCTTTAGTTTTGACTTTGAGTAATCTCAAACTCTACAAAACATTAACAGTGAAAACACTTTTATACAAGGGAAATTACAACCTCGACTGACTGTTAATCCTGGATTAGCGTTTAAAGGCTTTCGAACAACCGGGCCCTGGATGCTAGGTGGAGAGAGGCACTTTGAGAGCAAAGCGTAACACACTGACCCAGGCCAGGGATCGAACCTGGACCGCTCGATCTGGAGTCCAACACGCTAACCATTAGGCCACCGTGTTTCCCATTATTTATAATGCTACAGACTGTTCAATAATAACTTACCCTGAATTGGGCTGATCAAGTTCAAGCAATTCCACAGTTTCCTCAATTAAATCCCTGATATAACAACGGGTTCACCACATCCTGTGTGCTGTTTGAATACACTATGACAAGAAAAGTACAGATACATTAACTTGTGCTCTACTATGAAAAAAGACAAGAGTGATCAAGATCTCATTTCTCCTTGCTATATCTTCAATACATTGCCAAGCAGACAGGTAGAGAGAATAAAATTTTTTAATATTAATTAATTTTTTGAAGTCTGATGAAATACAAGAAGCAGTCCTTACATAACACTGAGATAGCTTGCAGTCTGGCCTGGATACACTGTAATCTCTTCTCATAGACAGGAAAGTGCTTGGCCAATCGTATTCTACTGAACAGATTCACCTGAAAATAGTAACAAAAAAACACTTAACCTAGCAACTAGACAGTTTCCTTTACTAGCTTTCTGAAACTAAACAGCTTTGAGAGATTGAACATTTACATTAGCCTGACAGTGTACATGTGCCCAGGCTTTGGCTTTTTTCTCAGGGCAAACAGCCAAGAGCCTCACGAGAAACGACCCCAACCACAAGAAGAATGGATAGAGGACGTGTGCGCCCTCTCCCCATTTTCATCGCGGCTCAGGCATGCTTGGTTAGGTATATAAACATAAATCAGCAGTTTTATTATGACCATGTTTACATACATGTACATGTAGATTCATAGAAAACATCTACATGTAGTAGACATCAGTAGCATAATGTTAGAAAGATAATACATTGGATGGAGATTGTGTTACCTGTTTATCAGTGGGCACACTGTAACAAGTCGTCACTTGCTCCATAACTTCTCCTGGATTCTCTGAAAACTAGTAAGGGCAAATAATAGCAGAACAGTTTAATTAACGTGAATATGACTGACACTCAGCTGTAACAATAATAAAAATTATTGTTAATTGTTACAACAAAAATTAGTATTATTGTACATCTATCATATGTGCTGTTACATGTATATAGTCAAATATACAATGTACTCTTCAGTGTCCCAAATAAGACAGGGGTCTCAGGTCTACCTGACAAGGTAGGCTACCTACCCGACAAATTAATAGAAAACTTCTGGGCCTGGTTGTTCAAAGGATGGATAATGCTATCAACTGGATAAATCACTATCCAATGGATAGCGTAGTTCATTTTGTTAACCCTTATCCACTGGATTGCGGTATCCACCCTTTGAACAACTGGGCCCTGATGATTTGGTGAGGTTCATATCTATTGACCCATTGTAATTCCTCATTGACACCTTGCTTTTAAACTTATCTGGAATGCTGTAAACCAGACTGTCATCCCTCCCCTGGTGTCTTGCCCAAGAACACAGCACAAGGACCTGGGCCTAGCCTCCTACGCAGACATTCTTTTGGCTCGTCACGCAATCTCCCTCCCCGTTCGTGACAAGCCAAAATAATGTCTGCATGCAGGCTAACCTGGGCCAGGCTAGAACTGCAGATTTGTGGATGTGGAGACCAGGGCCGGGTTGTTCAAAGGACGATTAAGCTAATCCAGGATTAGCGTGTATTTTGATTTCTATTTTGTAACTTTCTAGTGAGGGTTTCTGTTTATATTTTTTGTCCTTCTGTTTTGACTTTGACTAATCTCAAACTTTACAAAATATTAGCAGAGAAAAACACTTTTATACAAGAGAAATTAAAAGCTTGATTAACTTTTAAATCCTGGATTAGCGTTAATCGGCTTTCGAACAACTGGCCCAGGGCCAGTTGTTCGAAAGCCGATTAACGCTAATCCAGGATTAACAAATAATCTTGGTTTCGATTTCTCCTATATATATGTGGTTTTCCATGACAATGTTTTGTGGAGTTTGACCTTAGTCAAAGTCAAAACTGAAGAGCAAACAATATAAACAGAAAATCTCACTGAAAAGTTACAAAACTGAAATCAAAATTCACGCTAATCCAGGATTAGCTTAATCGTGTTTTGAACAACCGGGCCCAGTGCACTAAAGTCCCCTACTAAATGTACAGTGTATGGAGCTCATTTTGTATTGTTATACAGTTACAGCACATTCAGAGACTTTTCAATGACGTTCGTTTGATAATTATGTTTTTTGTTTCCTATTATTATGTGTAGAGGAGTTTAACCACACAGTATTTTTTTCTATAAATGATTTTGATGGTAAAAGTGGATGTGACTAGTGGATATTATACATGTATATGTTGTGGTTTAAATTTATTTTTGTTTAAAATTTTTTAAACCAGTATGATTTTTATTTTCCTTTGTTTCAGAATATTAGACAAAGGAAAATAAAAATCAAACTGGTTTGAAAAATGTTAAACCAAAAAAAATTTGAACCACAACATATCAGGGTTCAAAATAAAATCACAGCTTTTAGCTTGAATTTGTAGGCTTTTTTTGTCAAGGCTCATTTTTTCCCGGCTGTCAATAATGAATGAGCACGTAGTAGTTGAACTTTTTTTCACTTTCCGCGATTTGCGTGTGTGTACTGCTACACTAATTAACGGGAATCTGCCAAGAACCCGTTGCCTAGCACGTGACCAAAATCTTCCTGAATTGAAATTTCACTTTCTTCCTTGAGAAACCTTGAAATTATAAACTGATTTTAAAAACATTTCGCACATATCGCATGCTTTGAACTGCTAAAATAATGTCAGCGTCAGAATCTTCATTTTAATTAACGTGTTTCGTTCCAAACAAAGCATCGTGAACGGCTCTCTTTTTTAGGTGTTTGTTCAAGCGTAAAATACCGTCACGCTTCTTCACTCACAAATATGGGAAATCCGTTCTGTCGAGCAATATGAATACAAAACTGACTTTAATTTGAACGAGTGAAAAGTCTTAACAACCGGCACTAAACAAGTTTTTGTGCAAAATAAATATTGATTACATGTGCAGAAACATAAAGTCGGTAACGCAACGGTTTGTCTAGACAAACTTGAATGTTTACGTTTCACGCTTGAACGGTGAACGAGAATTCTCCATTTCAACTTTGCAGCACGCTTCAAATTTCCAAACCTTTTTCTACTCTTTCTACTCATTTTAAAACGTTTCCAAAAAGCTTTTAAAACATTTCTTGGCTGCTTTATTGTCTGATATGAAATGTTTACTATAACATCTACAGCGACTTTGATTTCAGTTGGCCGATCAAAGTCGATATTTTCTATTTCTTCGGTGAAAAGTTGCCGGCAAGTGTGGTAAAAGTGCCGGCTGCTGCCGGCAGCCGGCTGCTATTTTGAACCCTGCATATACTGAACAATAAATTAAACTCCCTTACAGAGATTGAGAAATGTCCAAAGTATTACATTGTGTACATGTACTGTATAATTATAAAATTTTAGTGTATTTTGTTCATTGTACCTGGTAAAGTTGCTTGACATGTACAGAACACAAATGACTTCCTGGCGTCTGTACCTGCTGAGAGATTAAAATAATTTTAATTATTTTGGCTGTTACATGTACATGTAAATGAAAGTACACAAAATAAATTATAATAAATTATCAATAATTATATTAATTAATTAAAGATTTCTCACTCATATACATGTACTGTATATCTAGCAATATTGCTAAAGTTATTAATTACATATTTTATTGCCTTACCTGCGAGTCAGACTGCGGAGGTGTGCTAGTGCTTTCATTGTAATACTCAAAGTAAACATCTGCAGAACTAACAGGAAACTCCTGAACAGAAATACAGAGAATATAACATTAAACGACACAAATATGACAGGCTACACCTCGTGCTTCTCTAAGCACTTCTCTCGTGTTCTTAAAAATTCCTGTGTGCTTATATAACTCAACAATGCACTCGGGCGCGTTCACTATTCCCTTAATAATGCATGGCTTTGGCTACTTCATTGGTTACATAATTACATGTAATTATAGTGTTTACTTACTTTGAGTGGTAAATCCTGACAACAGTGAGCGAGGCTGAACCCAGCATTCTTACCTCCCCATGTCTAAGGAGATCAATATCAGTTGAGTTACTGCGCCTTTCAATAACATTTGAGCTCTGCTCAACCAACAGTTGTATTTTTCACTGCCGTCAATCATTTAGCAGACATCTCAGGAAACAGAAGTTCTCTTCAATGGGTTCAAAAGGTCATGTCTGTGGCTTGTCATTGGTAGATTTCAAGATTTCAATCCATTTTATTTTTATTTTTTCAGGGTCCCAAGCCTGCCAAATTAGCGCCGGTCATCGGACATTTGTCTGGTAAATTGAGGTTTTGACTGGCGAACGCTCATCTGGCCGGACATGCTGACCGGGCTCTTCTGTTACGATGTGAAATATGAAAAAAAATATTTTTTCACTCAAGAATGCCAAACGTACTCTCTTGCGAATTGCCGGCTATATAATTTGGTGACTAAAAATTCTGCTTTAGTAGCCACTTTGCGACTACATTTCTCTACGATTTAGATTATAAATTCAAAGATTAAAGTTCAAAAACAATTTATCTTGTCTTGTTTGGCTTTCAGTGCAGTCATATTGCTCCGTCTTTTTGTTTTGCTGTAAAGATATCATCTCTCGACTTCAGAAAACTTGAAAATGGCTGCCGTGTTTAAGTTGCCCTATACAGGGCTCGACTTTCAGGAAAAAACCTTGGGGCCAGCTGGCCCCTAAGTTTTCATACTTGGTCGCCAGCACAAGTACTCTAGTCGCCAAAAATTTTCGGCGGCCCTTCGGGCCGTTTATTTTTCTACATTATAGGCATTACAGCCCTTCCCTAGCTCTGCCACTGCTCACATATGCTTTTTTTAGCTGTAAAATCAACTCCGCCTTCTTTTTCGATGCTATCGTGAGTATCAGTTGTTAGCTTTGCCGCGTTTCGCTAGGGGAATGGGAATACATAAATACAATTTTTGTATCTATAAAAGAAAACCTCAAAGATGCAACCTTTGTTTCATTATTTTTCATTAACCAGCATCGAAAAACATATAGTACATGACTGACTTTTCTACGTTTACTAAATACGCGTTGCGTGTTGTAGACAGGCTTTTCATGTTCAGTGATGCATAGCGACTGCACAGATTTTGTAGATTTCCCATGGCCCGGCGTGTGAAACTGTGAATTTTAATTTGCATGCGTTGGGAATTTTTATAGATCTGCATGACCCTTCGAAAATGTTTAAATGACGTGTCAACCGATGTTTTCCAAAAACGGTCTTTGTAACTTTCGTACATGTTGCCAAACGTTTGATGCGAAACATGTTTCACTGGTCGCATCGAATAAATGCTACGTGCAGTACGATACGCCGTCCGATTCGTTCAATCACTGGTAACGCGCTACAAATTTGTTTTATCGACAGAGTAGTTTCTTTAAGACCCTATTTATAAATCTGCTACAGTCTAACACATTTTGATAAAGTCGGACTGGGCCGAAAAATTATAGCGTGTATTAAAATCGGCCTTCACGCTTCACTGACGCTTGACAGCCAGCGATATCTGATAAACAAACTTGCCAATTTTTAATAGCGGGCTATTTTCATTCGAAATACATTTAATGAAATTGAAAGAGAAAAGTTAACTCTATATCAATCGATCTATGTCCTATTGATATCACAGATATAAAATTACTGATAACGTAACACTGATAAGATGAATATACAAAGATGTACTCGATCGAGTCCTACGGCCACGGCCAGACACGGCGAAATCCGATTTGTTTCAGGACCGGTTTAATACGGCCGGTTGTTTTCAGTATTATGAATACCGTAAGCGACAACTATTCCATTTGTTTCGCATATTCTTTGAGAACTACAGTTGCTAATGAAAAACAAAACAAAGCTGCGATTTAATATTGTCGAGAAAACCACGGCACGCACGCAGTCACTACATCATAATGTACCGCCTCTATTGAATCAAATTACTATATCTTGTTCATCTCATAGAAAGCTACAAATTTAAAATAATATGCGATTATTCTTGAATCCAAAAACCTATAATATACACTTTCATATAGTAAAATGTGTAGTTTTTGCAAAAATCTAATTTTAGAAACACATGTCGCTTTAGGAAAGATTGCGTGACGAGATTCGTAGATCGGGTTTCAAACAAACAATCTGACAGAAGAATACTTTCGGTCGCTTCATACTTGAAAATGAGAAAGTATATTCTTCGGTATTAAATATTCATTTAATTCATTTGAGCGCTAAGAAAGTAAAAAAAAATTCTAAATTAAAATATCTTAGGGGCCAAACTGGCGACCAAGGATGAAAAGTTAGTCGCCAATGGATCAAATCCAGTCGCATTGGCGACCCCACAGGTCGCAACGTCGAGCCCTGCTATAATGCATTGCGAGCCCTGCGTTATTGCGTATGTCATGTATGCCAATATATTTTGTCTCTGGAAATGTGGCGATCGTGTTTTACAAAGCTTATAGTGGCTGGAGAGTCTCAACATGTTTTAATTTAGAGTTTGTGGTAAGATTGTTCGTTCAACCTAGCCTGGCGACTAAAAATTTGCATTTGGGGACTATTTTTTTCCAAAAAAAAATGAAAAAAAATTTAACAATTTGCTCAGAATCGTCCAAAACGCATCTAAAAGACTAATACAGTAGTTTTATTATACTGAAACAGATTGTTCTCTCAAATTTTTAAATTAAGTGTGGGAAAAAAATTTGTCTGACCAGACTGGCTGCATGTCAGGTCAAACCTTGTCCCTGGCCTGACATATGACAGGTTTATAGAAAAAATTATTTGCAGGCTTGGGGTCCATTGGTTGTTGTCGTAATTATGATTGACAGCATTGAAAAATGCAATTTCATTACTTGGGTTTTGAGCTTCAGAGTTCGAGTGAATCAGGAATCAAGCGCTGACTGAAAAATGTCACTGATAATAGTGTTCAATGTTGCTACTTACCTCTCCTAAGCACTGAAGACGTTGTTGAATTGCCTTCCTCTTGTCAGCTGGCAGTCGTGGTATGAAGCTGGATCTCTTACTGTAGATAGGAAGGTCGAGAATACAAACAATGAACATTGTTAACTTGTCGAAGAGCCAATACAATACTCAATTTATTAATAACTAACTTACTGGTACAGTACATCTCCACCCAGGAGTAAATTGGTACCGGCAAATTGCCATAGCAACCTGACAAAAATGCTGGGGGATTATACATGTATGCAATGGACTAGTTAGCATCCCATCTGGGGGAGAAGCAATACTCGGACAGTAGATTTGAGCCAATGGTAGTCAACAGCCCCCTTTTCGGCGGACATGCGTGTTGGGGTGGATTTTAGGGCTTTGCAGTGGCTGCACATGCTTTACGTTCCAGCTGTGTGTGGATGGGCAGTACTGCGGCTTCATGCTTGTTTAATGCTTTACTCTCAAGTTGAGTATACAGTAATATACATACCTAAATACATAAAGCACTCCCAGAACAGACAGAACAACTTCCATGTCACTTGCAACTAACAGTGAAACCAGATGCTATAAGCAAACAAAACACACTTTAATTCAATTCAAGAACAAGCAAGAGCAGTATTTTAACTTGGTTTTCATGTAGTTGAGAGGGAGGTGGGGCTAGTTAAAAATTGAGGTTTTATACAAAATGTAGTCTGAGCCTTCATAATATAAAGGAAATTGACTGAAAATTTGCCTACCTCTGATGAGCTGTACAAGTGTCTTGTATACGAGTGCTCCAACACAAGAGCAGTGAATCGCAAGACATGGTTAACCAGGCATCGACGCTCGCTCTGTATACAAAAAATAAAATTCATTATGAATAACTACACTGTACTCTCACCTTGAAGACCCCAAAATAATGTGACTATCTGAATAATGTTCTGAGAACTTTCCAGTAGTACATGTACAATGTATGTGTATCTATAGCCTTAGAATTTAACAGACATCATTCTTTGTATGCTCAATTCTTCTCTGCCTAAGAGACACGAGATTCGACCCCAAATTCCACACTAATGACGTAGCTCTGCAGAGATCCATATAGCGTTGTTGCTCAGTTGATTTTTCACACACAGGAAACAATTAATCCTATACCTAGAGATTCATCAGTGTGGATTTTTTTTTTTTTGGAGTGGGGGGGGGGGGGGGGGGGTAAATCCCTGACGTCTCTCGGGTGAGGGAGCAAGATTGAGCGCATGAAGAGACAGGCTACTGTACATGTACTTACCGCTATATCAGGTCCTTCAAGTTGATCGAGCTTGTCATAGGTGAGGATCCAACAACTTCCATTCACCGGCTTAGCAACACTTGCCAAGATTTCATCAAATTTGTCCATAACCTCAACCCAATGTTGGAGCTCACACTACAGAATCAACAAATCACAAACAGTATTAAAACATATGCTGTAGAATTTCTATTAGTAATCACTACAGAGACCATGGTATGTTTAGTGGTTGCTTGAAATCCTACGATCAGAAGTAATGTTCTCCCTAATGCTTTCAGACATTTGCAGAAGCCTCTATAATAAATAAATTATCATCACTTCTTTGAAGAGATGGTATGCATCTGGTATTTCTGACGCTACATTGTATGGTCACGATAAGAACGACCTTTGAATTGGTGTAGTCGGTAACTTTTGGGGTGACTTACTTCCGGTTATGGGGACAAAGCTTTGGGAGCATTGCATGACGAGCCAAATAACGGCTAGGAAGGAGACTACTGTCAGGCAGACATTGAATGAATTTAGTCAAAATCATTATTATTTTTTATTGCGTCTTTCAAGTAACATGCCAACTCTGAAGTTCAAAACCCAATTAACGATAGCGTTTTTCACTGCTGTCAATCATAATAATTACATGTACTGTATGACAATAACCAAACGGACTGTGAAAAAAGAAAATGGATCGAAATCTACCAATCACAACCCACAGACATGACCTTTTGAACCCGTTGAAGTGAACTTCTGTTTCCTGAGATGTCCGCTACGATGATTGACAGCAACGAAAAACGAAACCATTGATTGGGCGGAGTTCGCATGTTATTGAAAGGCACAGTTATCTCTGGCATAGCAGTAATGCTCAGCTCATAATAAGGAGTGTTACTACAGTGTACTCTCCTGGCTGGATGGGATAACAAATATATTACAGGTTTGCAACCAATCCCGAGAGATTCAACCGACAAAGACGTGATGGCCATGTTGGTGGAACAAACAATAGAGGCTAATAATTTATAAGAATCTTTTGTTAATGACCACCAACATGGCGGATGGCGGCGATGACGTCACTTAACGCGCTAGCTTGCAAACCAAGAAAAGAGGGTATCTGTGCGTGGGAAAGTCTGAGAATTTCCCCTTCAACTATACGCCCATACACAGTGGTAACTTCTAGTGGTTCATCCACGATTCTATGGTCTTTAACGTCTCGATCATACAATCAACTCTCTCTAAATAGACACCACTGAAAGGTGGACATACAGTGTAAATGGCTGGTCCCGGTCGAATTTCACTTGTTTGTCTGTAACTAAACTCTCTTTAAGGCGGACACCTCTCTAATAAGGCGGACATACAGTGTAAATGGCTGGTCCCGGCCGAATTTCACTTGTTTGTCTGTAACTAAACTCTCTTTAAGGCGGACACCTCTCTAAGGCAGACATACAGTGTAAATGGCTGGTCCCGGCCGAATTTCACTTGTTTGTCTGTAACTAAACTCTCTTTAAGGCGGACACCTCTCTAATAAGGCGGACATACAGTGTAAATGGCTGGTCCCGGCCGAATTTCACTTGTTTGTCTGTAACTAAACTCTCTTTAAGGCGGATACCTCTCTAAGGCGGACAGCTGGAGCTGGTCCCAAGGGTGTCCGCCTAAGAGAGAGTTCACTGTATATCATTTTTGTAAAAAAAAGTACTCAAATTATTCAAGAAAATATTTTTAAAATGGTCAACTAAAATGGTCTGTATGACTAACAATGTTTCAATTAATTACACCATACATTAAAATACAATAAAAATAAAATGGTTTTTGTATATACAATTTCACAACATTTGCACTTGTAAGCCATCATTACATAGCTTATTGACTTTAATTATCTGACTATTTACTCTACAAAGATCACAGTCTTCAAAACTGAACTGTTTATCAGTAGGTAATCAAAAGATGACATCAAACTTCCTGTAATCATTTCAAGCGAATATTACAGTGTACTGTAAGTGAGCTCATGTTTGCCAAACGAAAATCTTTTAACAATACCAAACCTCCTCCCAATATAAAAGTCAGAATGTTAAATTCAACAGATTCACATACCAATGTTATAAAAGTATAAGTGATTAATATAATATTTTTACCTTTCCATAGTACCAAGTATTGATGTCTTTCAGAATACGTATCAACTCGCAGTCACTTGCCTCCTTCAGTCTTTGAATAAGTTGTCTGCATTCTGGAGCCTGCCAAAAAAACTTTGTCAATACTGCAATACTTATAACGATAACCTATTAGTATAGTTTAGTATCTATGCAACGATTTCTCTTACTTCCAGCATGCATTTTGTGTTAAATTTTATACATCGTGTAAAGCTTATAGTTTAGGGAAATGAGAAACCTCTCTTAGACTTACCACGTCGGACTGAGTTTTCCGCAGTTTAGTTCTGTCAATCTTCATTTTCTACGAACAAATCTTGTCTAAAAACTATATATCTTGCCAATCTACGACCATAGTGCTCCACTAAAAGCTAAGGGGGTAACTTCTGTTCTCTGGCAAGCAAAGAAAACTCCTGAATCTTGGAAGCCGAGGGTTTTACTCCCGCGATGACTTGACAAGAGAGCAAGAGGCTTTCTGTGTTCGGTGACTAACTCCTTGATTCTAATTTTTGTCGTGCCTTGTCAAAAGAGGCCAAATAGCGCGATAAATATCACATAATTTCGGCCGTTTTGGCTTTGTACGTACGAAGTGATTCATTCAACATGGCCGACAATAATGGCGTGCGCGGAGCATCACAACGAGGCTACATCGACTGGACTTGAAATTTCCCACAAAGCCTTGCGTTTCCGAGAGGAGAGTTGAATGAGGGGAGACTGGAGAGAGGAGAGGAAAGGAGAACTTTTGTGTCTAAAGGCCATGTGACAGTACACGAGCCAATTTTCCTTGCAACTTGCAACGCAACGATGACGACTGAAAAACATTGCAAGTTGCAGAGGAGGTGTCACACGTTCGCAATTTTTTTTCTTGCAACGCACCTTTCTCCGCCCGCCATCTTGAAATCTGCGCGAGCGAAGGACGTGCTCTGATTGGCTAATTTTAACAAAATTGCGTTGCAAGTTGCGATTGACATGTCACACGTAGCAACTTGTCTCGCAACGTTGCGAAAAGTAGAAGAAAGTTCTACTTTTCTTGCAACTCGCAGCGCAACATTTTTGTTGCGTTGCAGTTGCAAAAATGGGGTGTTACACTAAGCAATTTTTCGTGCAACTTGTGCCGCAACTGAAAATTGCGAGACAAGTTGCAGGAAAAATTGCCTCGTTTAACATGGCCTTAAAGCAAAATATTTTACTGAAAAGGTGCTCAAAGCTCTCATTTCTTCACAAGGTTGGATGAACTTGCATGGTTGCCCCCCTTTCATACTGTGCCTTCATGTTAACGTTGCTGCATAAGTTGATTCTTGCAGCACGGCCCTATAAACATTCTGACATACAACATAGGCCATATCAGGGGCCATATCTACGGAAGCCGATAAGGGACAATCCAAATATATTTTCCAAATCCGTAAAATATTTTTCAAATCCGTAAAATTATTTTAAATCGCAAAGTTTTTTGCAAATCACTGTTGAAGAGTTTGCCAAATCTAAAAAATTATTTCAAATCCTAATAAGATTGTTAAATCCAAAAATAACTTTTTACAAATCCGAAATTAGTTTGCAATCCAAGAATCGTCGTCAAATCCAGAAAAATATTTTGGAAATCGGAAAAAATAAACTTTAAAACAAGGAACGGGGAATGGAAGAACGGGAACGGGGAATGGGAACGGGAATTTTTTAGAGCAAGATGTACTCGTGAGAGTAAAACCATATACACTAGAATCCCGATCTCTAGAAAAAAAATCGGGGAGTTTGAAATATGGGAGATAAAATTACAGTGAAAACGACTATTGGTTCGAGTTAGCGAGGTTTTGGAAATCGAGGTTCGAGAAATCGGGATTCCACTGTTGTGGCAAGACTGGCGTCAGAACAAAGTGGTCAGTACTACGAATATCGAGACGAGATCAGAACACTCAATTGAATTGATGCAAGAAACAGGAAGAAATTAGCAAAGTATATATCTCTTCTCCAAATGCAATAGCCTCTTGGAAGCTACAGTACTCTCTGACGAAATTGGACCAAGAAAAATATTATATCCGTGATCAAAACAAAGCAAAGCATCGGAATTACGGAGGAGGGCGAAAGCCTGACGTACAGACCGGAAACCAACATGACCTCGCTAGAGGGAAGACCCTGAGCACAGTCGAAGGCTTGAATGTCGTCCTCATAATACAACATATACTTCAAATTAATATTGCCCGTTAGTAGTATATATAAGGGGGGTACTGGCTCACTTCCCCACCCCGGTGGGCCCCCCAGCCATTGCTCAGCCACATTGCTGTACGCCCCGGCGTACGCGAACTTGGCCCAGTAAGCTAAGCGGCCCCGGCGTACATGACCTCCTGCTACCCGGGCCCCAGCCCTCCCCGGCCCGGCGTACATGGCCCCGCTGCCCTTCCCCCATGGCTGGCCCACCCCCTCGCCGGCCCACACCCCAGGCCCCAGCCCCTGCCATGGGCAATGGGTTATATCCGCCCGGCAACAAGGCGACTATGGATGACCTCATAGAAGAGATGCCTGTAGAGTATTAAGAGCTCGAGTCCCCAGCGCTACCCACCCGTGGCCCAGCAGTGAGCCCCTATCCACTCCAGGGGGACAATCCGCGTGTGATATTACCGAAGCAATCAAAGCTAAAATCCGTGAGCGCGTTGCCATGGGATAGAAAGCAATAAATGCACATCTACGGGCCGCCCCTGTATATGCATGGCGGGAGCGAATCGTCCGTGCATATGCATCTACATTGTGCCCCATCGGCCTGGAGTGTGGGCCTGGAGTGTGCCTGGGGCGGCAAATGTGTTGAGCGCTACTATAGGGTAGGCGCTTGGCACGACGTTGAAAACTTTGCCCTCTGTGACGAGGAGTACGTGGTCCCCGCGACTTGCGCACTTTGGCGAGGATGAGTGAGTGAGTGAGTGAGTGAGTGAGTGAGTGAGTGAGTGAGTGAGAGATCGATGCCCAGCTCAGGCCAGCGGGAACCGTGGCTACTTGGAGACCCCAGGCCAGCAAGAACTGCGGCCACTTGGAGGTCCCAGGCCTCCGCCCCACCCCAGGGTCTACTGGCGTTAGCGCCCGCCGGAGCTAGGCATGGCAGGTGTGTCTTATGTCCCACTTTTTGTGTTTGCGTGGTTCCGCGGTCCAGTAGGTTCGAGAAAACGTCGCTGCGATCGTGTTGTTCTACACGCCCTCTTCGAAAGACATGAAGACTATATTCGAAAGTTACGCTGGAGAGCTTTCCGCGACTGCCCAGTGGGGAAAGAACTCCTATCAAACTAGAAGTACTCTCGCCTTGTGTTCAGCCTCCGGTACACTTATGACATCCTATTAGACTCTTGCTGTTTCACCTGAGACAGCAGCCATGTCAAATGCGCACCAACTGTTAGAAGACACGCTCTTCGAAGGCGGGAAGACAGCCCCTGCTGGAACGGCAGCCGCTGCCCCGCTACCACCGCCGGGACGGCTCGGCTACCGGAATTGAATAGCCTGCGAATACAGCCGCCTTCCATCGCGCTCCGCTTGCAGCGCGATGGAAGGCGACTGTATTCGCAGGCCACCACCGGAACGGCGCCGGACGATCCCAGAGAGCAGTTGGTTATCCTGGTTGCCACAGGCAAAGCGAAAGAATTCATCGACGTCCGCCGCTTAACCCACGGCGATGTCCAACGCTTGATCGAGGAAGTGGTGAAAAAGTACTATAAGAGGTACCAAGCTGCTCTCGCCAGTCGGGTAACAGAGACTCTCGTCAATAACTTCCTCAAACTCGTCTGCAAAGCAGTGGCTATAGCCGTTCCAATCGACAGCGATAAGTCTCTTCACAAGGACCTGAAAGAAGACTACATCATTCAAAGAAGTTGTGCTCTGCTGCTGGCTTGCTCTCTCTCAAGTTCGGGCGGCTAATAGCCGTAGCTAGTGGCTAACCACGTTGTTCCCGCAGACCCAGCTGACCCCGCAGCTGGAAAAGCTGCCACTTGTGAAGTTGATAGCAGCGGGGCAAGTTCTTGAGCAAGTTCTTCAGCAATTAAAAATATAAAGGCCATAATCCACCTGTAAGCCGTGCCGGCTCTGTGGTGTTGGAGTAAAATCTGCTAAATTCACGCTATTCACGCTTCCTGTTTCTTGCATCAATTCAATTGAGTGTTCTGTCTTTTATCTGATCTCGTCTCGATATTCGTAGTACTGACCACTTTGTTCTGACGCCAGTCTTGCCACAACAGTGGAATCCCGATTTCTCGAACCCTCGATTTCCAAAACCTCGCTAACTCGAACCAATAGTCGTTTTCACTGTAATTTTACCTCCCATATTTCAAACTCCCCCGATTTTTTTCTAGAGATCGGGATTCTACTGTATATGGTTTTACTCTCACAAGTACATCTTGCTCTAAAAAATTCCCCGTTCCCATTCCCCGTTCCCCGTTCTTCCATTCCCCGTTCCTTATTTTAAAGTTATTTTTTCCGATTTCCAAAATATTTTTCTGGATTTGACGACGATTCTTGGATTGCAAACTAATTTCGGATTTGTAAAAAGTTATTTTTGGATTTAACAATCTTATTAGGATTTGTAATAATTTTTTAGATTTGGCAAACTCTTCAACAGTGATTTGCAAAAAACATTGCGATTTAAAATAATTTTACGGATTTGAAAAATATTTTACGGATTTGGAAAATATATTTGGATTGTCCCTTATCGGCTTCCGTACATATCTGATCCGAACAGCATGCAGTCTTCTGATTGGTTGTTACTCGGTTACGATTTCCCGCGCGTGTAATAACCAATCAGAGACGCTACATGGATGAGCTACGTCATCAGTACGGAATTTTTCCGCTGACCTGATCTCTCGCGCGGTGGCTCCATTCACAAAGAGCGAAAAGGGGGCGCAACGAGAGGAAAACAAGACGTCCACGACCAATAACGAATGGTCGTTTGCTGTGGCTCTGACATTTCTGAGAACTTTTCTATTATATTTCCATATTTCCATATTGATAATTATTGATAGTCGTTTCTACTACATCAACAGTAATGGGGCCGCCAATTTGAAGTTACTGCGAAAACTCAACCTCGTCCCCAGAGTCTTCTCGGCGTTCAAAATGGCGGCGCGAAGAAGACCCTGGCGAACAGCAGGTCACGTGTCTCCAAAAATATTGGAGATTATGGCGGGCTCGCGATTGGCTAATTTTGTGGTCACGTGATCTGCTGTTCGCCAGGGTCTTCTTCGCGCCCACCGCCATCTTGAAAGCGGAGATATAGATAGCCCCTGGGGACGAGGTTGGCGAAAACTCTCGTCAAACCGTTCTCGTTTGACCTCATTCTCGTCCCCACAGCCCTTTCGCATCTCTTAGCCGGCGGGGCCTAGGGACGAGAATGGGTTTTTTTTGTGACCTGGCCCTTATCAGTCGGGGGAACAAGTGCCGCTTTGGCAAATCTCCGTTGAAGCAATCGAATAATTTCCCATTCTTTTTATCCAATCAAGAAACAGCGCGAGCACGCACGAGTACTCCGAAAACAGTCACGCCAGCATAGCGCAAATGAGGATACGTCATGTTGCTGAGCAATTTCAGGGACGAAAACCATGGACTCAGTCCCGTCTCGTCATCAACAGGTACTTGTTCCCTAGACTGTTATATCACAAGTTGTCACCTAAACATGGCGCTGACTTGTGTTGCAAAGGAAGATCTGGTGCGAGATCTGCCCCCCCCCCCCCCCCCCCCCCCAATACTTCGATCATCACCTGGAAGAAGTGAGACGATTTTAGAGGGGTAGCGATTAACGGAATGAGAACGATCCTTTTGAACACACCCCCCCCCCCCCCCTTTATTCAGTATGACTAAGTAAAGTGATAAGAAGCAGGCTTTTGAGAAAATATATCATGTATTTCATACCACCGATACAAATACAAAAGGTATGTACAACAACAAAGCGATTAATTTACAATATGGTTTACAAGAGCTTGGTCGTGCATTAAGCACGTGCCAAAGCAGCGGAAACAACACGATAACAAAAACTCCAGGAATAAACAGATTGAACTATTAATGAAACGTTTGACTTTACAAGAGCATGGGCTCCTGACAAGAGTGATTCCTGACGCAAAGTTTTTCTTGACTTAAACCTTTCATAGAGACCATCTTCCTCAATTTCTCATTATCCATGCGCTCCTCATAAATAAGCGATCCAAAATTGGAACTTGGTCATTTAGAGCGCAAAAGGTGCAATGAAACGATCCACCTTTCGAAAGACTGCAATACTAACGAGAAAGCGTGTCCAGTCACGCAAAAGCGGATCAAGTCGACACAGAAGCAGAGAAAGCGTGACTCGCTTTCGTATATATTGTCCAGTCACACAACAGTTAGAAATTGTCTAACAGGCTACAGTGTCTGAATGATGAGCTTTTCGTTTACAGGCTACAGGAGCCTGATACTTCAAAGAGAAAGCGTGACTCGTTTTCGTCCAAATTATCCAATCACGCACAGGTCACGAAGTGTCTTTCGCGTAGTAACGGGCTACAATGTCTGAACGATGAGCTTACGTTTCTTGTCGTGGATAAATCGATTTGAAGTGAACATTGGGCTATCGTAGAACGATCCCAAACTTGTGATGTTGATTTGGCGAGCCTGCAAAAGAAGTGAAAAAAAGATGAACAAGAATTTTTACAGAGTTTATATGAGAGGAGTGTCAGAATGGAGAATGGAATGGAGCAGAGCGCGAGTTTTTAGGGGCGCGTCTCTTCCTCGCGTCTCTTCCCTCGCGAACATTTGAGAGACGTTAAAAACAACGATAGAGATGCCTCTAAACCTGTGTCTAAACATTTTAATCTTCCCGGTCATTCTTTTGAAAACATGATTGTTTGCGGCCTTTCCCTTCATCAAGGCAACACTGAAAGTCGTAAAACTTCAGAACACAAATTTATCTTTCAAATCGGCACCTTGGCTCCCCATGGGATCAACGAACGCTTCTTGTTTAACTAACTAATTTATTCATGCATTCTCCGTTACCATGCTTCCTCCAATCACGGAACTCCTTATACTCTAGTATATAAACACAAACAACCCACAATCCTCCACTTTGCTCCGACGAAGGGCAACGCTCGAAACGTCAGCTTTTAGAAATTCGCTACGGCGGTTAATTTACCTTTATCAACTCCGAGTTGATAATCAACATAGTGTTTCACTTGCCCGCCGACGCAGCATCACAGTTTCATTAGAAACTAATCACTTCTTCCTCGTACGTTGCTTTCCAACTCGCGCTCTATCTTACTCCAGCGGTAGCAGGCTAGTAGATCATTTCCATAGCCTGCCAGCCGGCTGTTCAGAAACGACAGGACGATAGCGAATTCGAAGGATGAGACAAAAAAAACCCGTTTCAGAAACGGCAAATCACAAAATACAGAATTTCCAGTTCAATAGCCCTTTTCACGGTTAACCTGAAATATTTGCATAACAATACAGCTAAACATAGAAGCGAGGCAATTTCGGGCACAAGCTGTGAAACATCGTGATTTTCTTGAGCTCCTTATACTATGTTAGCATAAAAATAGTTTTAAAACGGAGAATAACTAAATATGCAACTATTTTAGTTAAAGTTTGCCGTAAAGATGGTAATCCGATCTCCCTGTTGCTTATGCGAGTCTACTCTTTATTAATAGAGAAAAGTCGTTTCACAATTTTTTCTAAAAACAACGTAAACTAAAATAATTGTAGTTCTTCTACATTTTAAAACTGTTTTTATACTAAAAGAGTTGAAGGAGTTCAAGAAAAACACGATGTTTTGCAGCTTGTGCCCGAAATTGCCTCGCTTCTATGTTTAAGTGTATTGTTATGCAAATATCGCAACTTAACCGTGAAAAGGGCTATTGACCGACCAATAGCCTGCGTGCAGAAGTTCCTTCACTGTTCGGACGCAGGTAGCCTGTTCCACTCTTCGCGCGTCTTTTCGCGTCGCTCCCCCACTATCCGAACGCCTGGAACAGGCTACGACGCAGGAACCTCCGCACGCAGGCTACCGACCAAGAGCCGAAAGGTCTCTGATTCGTATCGTCCAATCGGGAAACTGCACGAGTTCTGGCGAGCAATCAATCCACGAAAGTTGTGACGTCACCTGTTACTTAGCAACCTCTGACCCAGCACAACGCGAATCTTCGGCGCATTTAGCCACAATTTCTCTCAATTTCGTCGTTCGTAATCCATCTTAATCTTCAGCCATCTTAACCATCCTTGTTCCATTTTGGTTTATTCTTACCTCTGGTGTTTTTGTGCCTTAGTAAACTATTATTTTGAGATTTCCTCCGATTGGAAGTTAATTCTGTCCATCGCAAAAATGTAGCCTGCGTGGCAGGCGTAGTTCGTGCGCTCTCCTTGGCGCTCGCGCCCGAATTGTTCAACTCCCCTTCTCCCTCTCCTTTCTAGGCTACAAATTACAAACCAAAATCTCACATTTGTCGTCTGTTTGTTTGTTTGTCGTCTGCCTTTTCTACATGAATTGAGAGTGAGTAGTTTCCCATTTGTTGTGAAGATGAGAATTTCCGACATAGCTTCTTTGAATTTTCTAACGTTTAAAGGAACTACAGTCGAATCTCCTGTAAGCGGAGGGAGGTTAAAATGTAGTGTTTGTATGTTATTGTAGCTGGGAACATCACCAAGTGTCCGCTTACGAGAGGTGTCGGTTAGCGGAGGTTCGACTAATATGCCGCGAAAAATAAGGGTTTTTTTTGCGATGTGCAAAATTGTCTTCAGATTGAAAGAAACCTCTAAATAATAGTTTACTGAGGTAGAAAAACACCAAAGAGGTGATAATAAACCAAAAAGGAACAATGATGGTTAAAATTGGGGAAGATTGAAACGGATTACGACAGACAAAAATTCTGACAAAATTCTTACAGCTTACCCTGTCTGTGAACTCATCCTCCTGAATTTCGATCACGTCGGGTTCACTGCGATATCGACTGCGGAAGAATGTGACTTGTTCCTTGGCCAACTGCTTCAGTACAAACAGCAGCAACTCGTTGTTATCACGGCGATACGCCAAGTACTGTGAGAACGCCTGTAAAAATAAAACAACGCTTTCGTAAGGACTCTCTTGATACGGTATAAACACGTGAACCGTTAAGCCTGGTTTTCACTAGCGACGCAAGCACAAGCGCAAGCAACATACGCAGACGCAGTAACGCGTTGATTTGTCGTAAACAAAATGCACTGATGATCACGCGTTACTGCATCTGCGTATGTTACTTGCGCTTGTGCTTGCGTCGCTAGTGAAAACCAGGCTTTACCAAACCAGAGCAGCAACGGCAACGAGAACGTCGCTAAACAAAATGTTTAATGAGCAGTACAATAGCTCTGCACGTGCGTTATACATTTTGGAACATTTCTTAGCCGTCCCTGCAAAACAACAACGTGAAATGACCAAATATTGCGTTTTGTGGAGAACGTGAACCACATGGCAAGTTCCTGTATGGATTTGAACGCTGCCTTTACATATTTAGCTGAGGATAGTTCCGACACCGATAGACAAACTGAATGGAACTAGAGAGTCGCGAGATTCTGAAGTAAAATATAAATTCATTTTTTAATCAACGTTGTCCTCGGCGTTACCGTCGTGGTTGCTTAAATTCTGGTCAACTTGACCAATCAGAGCGGACTTAATATCAAGGAACCAATCACAAGAAACACTGCCGCGTCAACGTGGCGGGAAAATTCTGCGAGGCTCATAACGTGGTTAAACACTACGCCACAAATAGAAACCATTGAACCAATCAGAACTCGAAGCACAAACACGAACCGATAGCAAGCGCGGAAAAATTGAGCAAGTGAAATCAGGAATGATTTGGTTTCGCATCTAATTGTCGAAGACCACAGTACCTTATGTCTGATTGGATTGGTTTAAGATTTGTTTTAGAGAAGTTTCAATTGAGTATCGCAACTTTGGTTTTGCTTTACTACGCTCTGTGATTGGCTTTAAAAACTAGCGCCACCTACTCAACCAATCAGATGCAAAACTAAAACCAATCGCGACTTGGTCGCACGCGTTTTCCCGCGCTTGGCGTCGGTGACGTGCAGGGCGGGAGAAGGCTGGGCGATGAAACCGGCGGTCCGCTCTTCACGCAATGTGTGATGCGGGAGTAGGACTGGCACGAGCGCTCTTTCCGCTTTTCCGGTGCAAATGACGATGCAAAAAGTGTCTTCGAAGAAACCGGAAATCGTGTTTTATTTTCAATTTTACGAGTCTGGAGTTTCGTCTGCTTCGTATATAATACGCAAGGACAGGAAAAAAATACCTTTAGTCCTCGACTGTAAATATAAATGTACGCTATGTCCATCATAATTTAATAAATTGGCGATGAGTAGGGCAGCAGTAGATGCGTGCAGCGCAATTAAAACATGACCAACTAGTCTTCCGCTGTGTCGTGTAAAAAAGCACCACAAAACACCTCCCCAATTTTTTAATATGTTGAAGGCTGATACATTTTTGACAACATAACTAAAATTTAGCTGGATATATTTGGATATAGTGGAGTTCTATAACTTTAAAGTTGACAATAGCGTCGAGCGCTATGTCGTAAGATCGCGCGGTTTGTTTTGATTCACACACGATCAAATTGATCGTGTGTGAATATTGAAGTTCGCCTTGAAAATAATTAGGTGAATAAAATGTCAATAACAGATCAAACGGTTGCATTTTCATTTCAAAAAGGTGTATACTCTGGTCAACTCTTGCTAAATTTTGCGTTCAAATCGGTTTCAGTTGGCAAGCATAAGCCTAGCAGAAGTAAAATATAAAGTTGACCACACAGCATACTGACTATACTGGCACAGCACAGAGCAGCCAGAACAGCACAGGACGCACAGCGCTAAAACAAATATATGGACACTAAAACATGTTCCCCAAACACTTTCTACTATTTTTGGATAGTGAGTACTCTGTAGGCTAGGTCTATAGAGTCTCTATAGCTTGTCAGAAAGCACTTATTTATATATTCGATAAAAATGACCGGCGTAAATTACTTTTTTAAACGAATTAGTAATGAAATGAAAATTGGTCTACTTTAGAAAACTTTGCGGAAATAAAATTAACAAAATTGGTGACCATAGCCATAGACAATTTAAGTCCAAAACTGTAGTCGCTGTCTTTCTAAAGTTGAACAATGAGTCGTAACTCATACCAAAATGTAAACAAACGAAATGCTTTTCATTTATCAAATTTTTCAGTGGCATCATTTCCCTCACCGAAAAAAGCAAGTGGCATGTTACAAACACAGTCCACAGCTCGCCAAATCTCGACAGCAGCAAAATTATCGACGATTGGTATTACAACCGCACAAACCTCAACAGCAGAAAACGGCTACAGGCAACATATGCTGCAGCACATGCATGTACAATTGTATATAACTATACATTCTGCTCTCAACATTTGTGGTACAAAAGAAGACAACATTTTTTTATATTCTTTTATATTTCATTTGACCATACCATATATAAGATGTAATGCTATTGATTTCGAGGTTTTCTGTTTATTGTTGCCATGGCAATATCGATTTCATACATCATAGCAAACTTCAATACAAGACTAGTAATTGGTTAAAATTTCGCATCTAGTCTTGTATTGAAGTTTGCTATGATGTATGAAATCGATATTGCCATGGCAATAATTAATCTAATTATTAGACGGCAAGCTCAGCTGATAGTTGGTGAGGGATGAAGCCCCGAGCCAACTATCAAAGTCGATAGAAACCTAGAGCGAGCCGTCTAATATTGTTTTAGCATAACCCTGAGTGGCCAGATTGCAAGTTTGCCAATAGTTAGCCACTGGGTTATGCTAATTACTATTCAACCAGCAGTTCAAGAAATAGACCCACTCAGAGTCTTTTATTGTTGTTGGAATGTGTACATAATAATGAAGGGTTCAGGGAAAATGGAGCAGTTATCATTCACCGCTACTTTGCCTAGCATCCACCAATCTCATACCCAGAGTCCACGGTCTCCTCGGTCAGCAGTTGGTCGTCGCCAGGTGGAACTCTGGGGGGAATGGAATTAGAAATCTGTTATTCCGGCCACTTCCGCTCCCTGGCATTCTTGTTACACGAACAGCCAATAAAAAAATTTCATATTTATTCCATTCCTCCAGAGTCTAACCTGGCGACGACTACTGCTGACTGAGAAGACCGTTGACTCTGGGTACGAGATTGAGTAGTCTGAGAAAACATAATATGTTTTGAGTGCGCAAAAAGAAACATATTATGTTTCTCTTTGCGCACTCAATTTTTCCCAGGCTTGAGCGATGTCTGAGATACAACTTTAAAAATTATATACTGATGACATGACTCTACAGAGATCTGTATTTTATTCTGATTGGTCATTACTGGCACATGAAAATTCAAAACTGCCAACAACCAATCAGATAAGAGACACTACACATCCGGAATGGATTTTTTTGGGTCGAATCCCAGTCTCACAAACGGCGCACAAAAAATTAAAAACAGCAAAAACCGCAATTAAAATACTGTATGAAAAATGGCCCGAAACCACAATACCACAAAACCCAATGCCCCCCTCATTTACTTTTCTGAGTTAGCAAGATGTTATCTTTTCCTGTTACTCAGGTGCATTAATAATAATACTAACAAATATTTATACAGGGTAGCCACTTCAGTTATACAACTGTTATCAGTGTGGGCCCTGTAAAATTAAAATTAAAAATGACAATAACATTTATTTATTTATTATTTATTTATGTTTGCATATATATATAAATTAAAAGCAACTGACTCACTAACTGATGGACGGATCGACCGGTCATAGTGAGATGGTAAGATGATTTGCTGTACTGGATTTTTAATGTCTCTAGCTCTTTTTATCACCCATCCAGCGTGCAGTGGTCGATGGCTGCTGCAAACTACATGTAAATGTCATCTGGTTTGTTTGCAGTCACAGCACTTGCCCCGAGTTTGTTCTTTCTTAACGACAGACCCAATTGTACTGCAGAAATGCTGGAGTATATGTTGGAGAATTTTGTCAGACGCGGTATTTTCTTTTTCTATTCCCACCTCCGGAAGAATCTCCTCCCAAACTGGGCCGGGTTCGGTTTTGACCGCAACACATTGAAATTCTTCTTTAGCTAAATCACAGGCAGCCCAGGCTCTGTATGCGAATATAAATATTCAATGTTGATGTTCATGGCGGCGATTTGAATATTTATAGCAAATGTATGAGAAACTCACGAAAGTGTCTTTTTTTGCAAGTAAACAATTGCACCATGCCTCTCCACGGTCGAGGTAAATTTGGTCACGATGACGCTGAATTTTAATTGAGGTGTCTCAGACGTCGGGGACACGCACAACGCGAAAGAAAATATTAAAGACAACAGCTCGAACACGAGCGTTTCTCGAGCAATTAAAGTCAACCTTGGAACCCTGGGGGTTGCGAACAGAAGCTAAGAGCATGGACGTCTGCAATGAAGGTAATTTTGAGGAGACTGGAGCATTTTTGTGGAATTTATTGAGCTTCGAGTGCGGACCATTGGATCCGTTCTCGCATAATTGTCGCCGGCCTTTAAATTATTCATAATGGACGGTCAACTGAAAAAGCAAAACTCGTCTAAATGGCTTTAAACTGGCACCAGGAACACCCAAACATCAAAATAACAAAACACTTGCACAATGTAAGTCAGTTTTAGTTAGCTTCCTTCGAAAAGATAGCATTTAGAATGTATTTCGTGAGTTTCTCATACATTTGCTATAAATATTCAAATCGCCGCCATGAACATCAACATTGAATATTTAATATTCGCATACAGAGCCTGGGCTGCCTGTGGCTAAATTGCTCGTAAATGTTTATTTTTTTTTTTGCGAAGATCGCAAATGGAAGCATTGTTCAAACAAATCACCAACTGACATCAATAAGTCTTTCCATGAATCTGGTTATTTAATTCAGAATGTTTATCGTGGCAGCAACTACCTGCTCTTCCTTTTAATACAAAATTGATCTGAATCATTGTCTGAAAACCTATCTAACACTAGCTTCAGCGACGCTAAAAGCATATATTAACATTAGCAGACATAAAATTGTTTTCGTTGGCACTTACTGAAGTTTCGCCCTCGTCCAAATCAAAATCAAATCGTCATAAGTATAAAGATCAAGGAGAAATAAGTCCTCGAATTCTTGTAGCTCCAGCACACTCGACTCCGCCATTTTGCATTTTGATTTCAATTCGAACCCAGTCCACTGCATCACACCTTTTCGCTCGGACCCGCTCGTTGCACCGCCCTACATTTTAGCGCCCTGGTGACGTGCATTTGCGTCAAGTTCTCATTGGTTAATTTTGTTGTTTAGGTTTTTTGTGATTGGTCATTGAAATTGCTTTGCTTTTGGTTTTACGACACTCAGTTGAAAAAAGGTCTAGAAAATTACCGAACTTAGCATATACAAAAACAAAACAAAAACAAACAAAAACAAAAAACACAACAAAATCTTTGGATCCAAACTTGACTTGCGTACAAAGTATTAACTCTACCTTTCTCATATTCCTCATGACCGAGAACTTCTGAGTATCAATAAAACTCTCCAGCATGACTCTGATCGCCATGTTGACGTCATCCTCTATGACATACTCCCTGAGGTGCATCTTTGCATGTGACTCGGCCATGCGGATCATGGACTCGATATGTCGGACAGTGATGGGTATAGAACCAGTAGCCTAGGATTAGATTGAATGCAATTTTAAAAAGATGGCATACTCTGATAATAAGCTCTCTCCTGAAAATAAGCCGCCCAAAAATAAGCCAGGCTCAAATTTCTCAGACTAAAAAATCCATCCCCACGCATTTAGACTCCAGATTGAACAATGCAGGTTCAAGCGCTGGCTGGGGTTATTGTGTTGTGTTCTTGGGCAAGACACTTTACTCTCACAGTGCCTCTCTCCACCCAGGAGTATAAATGAGTACCAGCCAGTTTAAAAAATATATATTATTAATACTTAATGTGTACTGAAGCTATAAAAGGAATGCTGTCATGAGTTACCCATGCAGGAGCTTTTGATCTCAATTTGAAAAAGTTGGGCAGTTAGCTAAAAGTTGGGCAGTTTGAAAAACTAATTACAGTTAGCTTTCCCTTCTACAATTTACTTGATATTGTCCTTTTGATGTTCTAGGCGCATTTCGTTTATGAGCGAAGGTACTAAGTCATAATTTTAGCGCCGTTTTGACCAAAAAAGCAGCAAATCCCCGTGAGAGTGCCCCTTTAAGCGTCGGCATCGATGAGCCACATGGCTCCGATCCAGTGAATATGAACAGACTTTAACCTTCTACACTACATGTACATAAATATAGCTCTATGCAAAATAAGGCATGGCTTCTCAATTCTCTCACCATGGATTCCTTTCTCAGCTCGGCAAACATTTTGGCAACTTTATCCTGGTCCATGTTGTGAAGTTTAGGATGTATTTTCTCGCGGGCATATATGATGTACTTCTTCAGCATTTCTTGAGGAATGGTCTCCACATCAGGAAGCAGAGAGTTCTACAGAAAGAGTCACAGGAGATATGTCAAGGTTTCTTGATCTTGAAAAATTTAGCACAAGTTAATAGTCATTTGCAATCCAACTTAAATCTTCTCCATCCTCAACCATCCTTGTTCCTGTTTGGTTTATTATTACCTCTTTGGTGTTTTTTTCTACCTTGGTAAATTATTATTTTGAGGTTTCCTTCAATTTGAAGGTAACATCGTAAAAATGACTTAAAATATCGTGACATAGCTCCTTTAAGACTGGATCAAAATTAATGAGGACAACAGTTGAGTAATGAGAGTTGGATGGAGGTTTTCTTTGACTCTCATCGACTATCGTCAGGAAACGACTGCTATGCAGGCTGTATTTTTGCGTGTATGTGTCTTTGTTTGTTTGTGTGCCCGACCTGAACATGTAAAATATATTTTCTATTAACTGGCTGCCTGGCATTTTTAACTTTAAGGTTATTTCAGGTAGCCAGTACCCCTATTATTTTTTTATTCAAAATTGTAAACTACTTATATTAGACTCTGGGGTAACATAAAGGTTGTTGTTGTTGTTGTTGTCAAATGCACTGGGACTATGCCGGACTTGTCAACAACTGCTGCCTGTCAAATAATAATAATAATAATGATTTATATAGCGCTGTTTCTACAAGTATCCAACAGCGCTTTACAACAGCGCTCTACAAATGAGGTAAAACTATTGTTGATTCTCAGGAAAATTTAAACTATCCTCATTGGGAGCTATCTAAGTGCGTCACACCTGTTGCAAATCCTCATCTTCATCATTATTGACAGCATTTGGATGATGTCTGACATGGCTGTTGACGACAAATCTGGCCAGCATTTCATCCTACAAAAATATACACCGCGATTAAGAAAACTGGATCATTAAAAGACCATAACAAACTGACATGTGTAAGTCCAATCATTCCTTTGCCTGATCACGGTGGGCACAAAGTGACCCTAAAACGCTCACCTTCATTCAATTTTTCACGTTTTGATGCAGGCTACCTGAAATTTTACAATAATATAGAACTCGACATTCTAACAAATCGTATGTTTTTTGTTTTTCAAATTTCAAAATTTTTGGCAGGAAAATGATGTCACAAAGTTGGCGCCAATCAAAGTTATGGTGTATTGAAGTTTGCATTTTCTGCCATTTTGTTACTAAAAATAGCTCAAAATGGCGGAAAATGCAAACTTCAATACACCATAACTTTTGATTGGATCAACATATTTCAGATATTTTTTCAGTTTCAGCATTCTTGTGGCATTTTCTTTCAGAAACTGTCATCAAATGTTCCATAATATTTAAAAAAAATTACAAAAACATACGATTTGTTAGAATGTCGAGTTCTATATTATTGTAAAATTTCAGGTAGCCTGCATCAAAAAGTGAAAAATTGAATGAAGGTGAGCGTTTTAGGGTCACTTTGTGCCCACCGTGGATCTGTTATTGAATTTATTAATAATGGTTTGGGGCATAAGTGTTGCTGGCGCCAACCCTCCAGCGATGCCTGGGTTGCCTTAGCTTGGGTGAGAAACGGTCCGGTGGCGACGTCCACTTCCCCTTAATGTTGCAACCTTCTGGGAGCTTGGCATATAGGTACATGTACACTACTGTGCTCCATGACACCCATCTCATGGTCTAATATGCCGTTCCTACCCAATCAATGATTGCATTTTTCACTGCCGTCAATCATCTTAGCGGACCTCTCAGGAAACAGAAGGCTACTTCAACGGGTTCAAAGGTCATGTCCGTGGGTTATGATTGGTAGATTGTGATCCATTTTGTTTGTTTCTTTTTTTCAGGGTCCATTGGCTGCCTTCGTACTTAAATGATTGGTGGCAGTGAAAAATGAAATGTTAGTTTGGTTATACGTTTTGAACTTTAGAGTTTACGTGTTATTGGAAGGTACAGGAAAACACATTCATACATGTACATCAGTCTAATTAAAATGACTGACCTTTTTTATCTAATTTTCAGTGAATAATTTTTTTTATGACACTATGTTTTTTACCTTTACTGGGTCAACTGTATCTTTTACCACACAGAGAATATCAAAACGTGACAAGATGGGTTCAGTGAGATCAACCTACAAAGAGCAGCATTGTTGTTGAGAATAATGTTATGACCTGACCAGCTAATTTGTTAAAAGTCTGTCCACAAGGCCTAGTGGCTTATCAGGCCAGCGCTTAACTGCAGTTTCCAAAGCATGAAGTAACTACTGTAGGAGTATTGCTACTCCCCTGGATGGGATACACGTCCATCGCAGGTTACCCCCCCCCCCCCCCCCCCCAGCATTTTTGTCAGGTTGCCTCAACAATTTACTTGCACCCATTTATACTCCTGGGTGGAGAGAGGCACTGTGGGAGTCTTGCCCAAGAACACGACACAGTGACCCCAGCCAGCGCTCGAACCGCTCAATCCATTAGCAGGGCTCGACAAAACCCCCGTCCGGTTGTCCGGGGCAAGTGGATTTTCCTGTCGGGCAAGTAACTTTCTCTGCTCACTTGCCCGACGGGCAAGGGCCCAGGCAAGCCTTCCGCCATCTACATTGTTAAAATGATGATTTTGTGAACAAAACAGTAAATTTTAGGCACATTTGGTCGGGGTAATCAAGGTTTTAGATGAAGCTGACGAAATTACAGGAAATAGGCTGAAATAGGAGACGTTAATGCAAACAAGGCTGTGCGACCGTGATAAACTTACCGTTCGCCAGGCTAGGAACCTGCTTTTTCAGTTCTAACTTTGCCATAAAATCAGTCACACAATAAATTAAAGATAAAAAACAATTTATCTGGTCTTGTTTTGCTTTCATTACGAGAAATATAGGCCAAAACACGTCAACAAACTTAAGATTATTTCGGCTCCACAAGCGGCCATGTTTTAAAATCGCCCCATGTATGCCGATGGATTGTGTCTCTGGTGAGAGGCACAAGCACAGACATTTTTCTTTGGGACAACCCTGCAAACCAGTTTGTAACTTTGGAGGTAATTAAACCAAAAACACATTACAGTACACGTAGGTAGAGAGCCAAACTGAAGGCCTCAACCAGTGTATTTTTGTTTTCTTTGTTTCATGAATAATTAATGAGTTGGAAAACCTGGGCAAGGGGGGATGTGCCCCGGGCAAGCAAAATTTGAGAGTTGCTTGCCCAAAGGGCAAGCTTGGAATTTTTTTTGAGCCCTGCTGATTAGGCCACCACACCTTTCTTGACCGGCTAATTGAACCCTTTAATCCTAAGATTGATCAACATTGATTTTCTCCTTGATGAACAGCTAATTTCTCCATACAATATCAGTACATTTTCAAGCAGACAGGTGATGAGAATAAAGACAATCATCAACTGAGGGATATCGTCTTGATGTACAAACAGGCTCATGCGACACTTACATTTTCAGAAAAAGTCATTGAAGGGTCGTATCGTCCACCAATAGGATTAGCAGCAGCTAAGATACTACATCGAGCCTACAAAGAATCAGAGAACAAAATTATTAACTTGGTCAACAGCTAAGAGTGCCTGTAGTTGGTCAACAAGAATAATGGTATTAGTGATTGTACTGCATGTTATGACATATTTACCTGTAATGATGTAACAATCCCAGCTTTGGAAATTGAGATACTCTGTTGCTCCATAGCTTCGTGGATACTTGTCCTGTCTGCATCACTCATCTAAAGTGAAACAAACACACTCAAACGTCCATATTTCTAGAGAAATATATTACGCAATATTGCCAAAAAAATTGTATTTCTCCCGGTTCTCGCCACCTTGAGAATCCCACTTCCTGCCATCTATACTCCCACTTTGCGTAGACTTCCCGCCCGTGTCTCCCCCCCCCCCCCCCCCCCCCCACTTTATCCCTATTATCGCTGACTAATAGAAGCAGAGGTTCTGGGAACAACATCGGGTCACTGACATGTGATGATCATGAGCAAGCGCACTAGGTTTGAAAAGTTGTACTCATTCTCATGATCATACAGTCAACTCTCTCTAAGACGTACACCATTGGGACCGGCACCAACTGTCCGTCTTAGAGAGATGTCCAGTTTATAGAGAGATTAGATACAGTAAAATGTCTGTCTTACAGAGGTGTCCGTTAAGGGAGAGTTGACTGTACTTCAATCAAGGAAACAGTTTTATGAGATCAAAGACTAATGTACAGTACAGTGTGTTGATGATTGACTAAATTCTCACAACTAAGTTTTTTTTTTAAACATGACAATCGGCAAGGAGAATCTGGATTTTGATCTTGATACTTATAACTCACTTTATCAAATTCGTCAATCAAACAGACTCCTTTATCAGCCAACACCAGTGCCCCAGCCTCGAGTGTCCATTCTTTAGTGACTGGGTGTCTCTGGACGTATGCCGTCAATCCAACTGCAGATGCACCCTGACCAGTTGTAAACACCGCCCTCTGAGCGGCCTTCTCAACATATTTCAGAAACTGAGACTTGGCTGTTCCTGGATCACCACATAGGAGGATGTTGATGTCGCCACGTAGTTTGTGCTTTCCACCTACAAACATTTTGACACAGGTGAAGGAATTTAGGTTAAAGATTAAAGTTTGTCTTAGCTACAAGCCAAGTGGCTTATCACTTATATCAGGCCAGGGTAACTCCAGTTTCCATAGCAATAAAAACTGAACATTAATTTTTAACCCCTTAACACATACAAGGTGGAGTCCATCCAATCCTGAGGATCAGAGGAGCCAGAGGACTCATTGGTGCCCTCCAGTTTCTGTAGCATGAAGTGACTAGGAGTATCACTACTCCCCTGGATGGGATGTTAGTTCATCACAGAATTTTTGTCAGGTTACCCAGACAATTCACTGGTAACCATTTATACTCCTGGGTGGAGAGAGGCACTGTGAGAGTAAAGTGTCTTGCCTAAGGACACAACACAATGACCCCAGCCAGCGCTTGAACCCAGATCGCTCGATCCGGAGTCCAACGTGCTAACCATATCACAGGGCTGCAAATAACAGTCGGTCATCGGACAATGACCGACCCAAATTTGCTATGTCCGATGAAATCCAAACTGTGGTTGGACATAATGTCTGGACAATTTTTTTTTGCCTTCCAACGTAAACGCCAACGAGTTTTATTCTAAATGCAAACTACATGTAGTTTACTCTGCGATGACAACGCGTTAAATTAGCAGGTTCGCTTATCAAGCAATACTGTAATATGATGTCCGACCTCATTTTTGTTGTCTGACCAAAATTTTCCTTAGTCAGACACATGCATGTCCTTTCAAGAAAATAAAATTATTTGCAGCCCTGAATATTAGGCACAAAGTAGAGTAGAAGTGAAAGTTCCTAAGAGACAGCAAAGTTGTTCATTTACATAACATCTAATGTCGCTGCCCTTCATACAAGATTCTCACCTGGATCTTTAGCTACACCTCCAAACAGAGCGAGGGCTATTGCTCTCTTCATGTCTTCATGACCATATATGGATGGTCCAATACTATTAATAAGCTGCAAAATAACAGTAAAAAGATCATTTCCCATAAATTGACAAAGAATGAAGATGAAACCAAAATATATGTCTACAGTACAGCAGATCTCACTATTTTTTTAGGTAAATGTGGCTAAATGGATTTAACCGGTGGTCAGCGGCTCTCTGTGTTGGCCACACGCATGGCTTTGCATAAATGGGGGTTTGCATTTTGTGTTCCATACATTAGTGGACGTGCAGTTCGTGTTTAGCCTTGTGCTTGTTGTGTGCTTTTCTGTTCCCACTCTGTCCCCCTTCTTTGTCTTGGTAAGTATTTGGGTTGGTAAGTATCTCCACTGATACTATCAGTATCAGTGTGATGGTGCCTGGTGGTTGCCATTCTCAGGGTTACTGTGGACACCTGTGTGCTCTGCTCAAATCACAGGGTTGTCATTAGAAGCCGGTAGCCGGCGGATTTCCGCCGGCTGTCAGGCCGCATTGCGCCGGCTACTGTAGAAATAATTTAATCATAATTATTGATTTCATATTTTCCCTTACCGAATTACAAAGCATCCTATATACAGGCCTTTTAATCTGGCGACACTGTTTCTTATTAAAGTATGAAAATGAAAGCCATCTTCATCGTAAAATTTCGACGAAACATGATGTGATGTATTGTTCACTTTCGCGGTAAATTGCGTGACGCACGTGCCAGATCTCGGCGTGTTGAATTTTTCGGGTGGAAGAAAGCGATCAGGCTCTCTACATGATAAACTCATCAACAGCTGTTCGGAAGTGAGGATCTAGGAAAAGTCAAACACTTTTTTTGCCTTTTTTGTCGTAATATTTTTGTGCTATTCAATCGAAGAAGACGCAAACGCTTGCGAAAATAAACTTCATCCGAAAATATTTTAATTTGTACACAACATGTGGTCAGAAGTAAATAAGTCTAGCGGCTGTTTTAGTTTGTTTTGTTTATCGAATCATCAATGAAACTTGTTTTGATTTACTTTATGTAAGCATATGAAACTTTTATCTTTCTTTTATTTCTTCTCTTGAAAGAAAAACGCAAATGTGATTTCGCAAGATCGAAACTCGGTGTTTACACACGGTTAATTGGACGACAAAATGTCTGGTAATTCGAGATGTTTATCTCCGTTTACTAAAAGATTTGCGAAAGATACCGTAAAGCGGTGAATTAAACTTGTTCTGGTTTTAATACAGCAACGAAAGCATATGAAATTTTTGCAACATTTACTGTTGAAACGTGAATGCGAAATGTGCCGTGAATTTTTAATACGTCACGCGCGATAAATTTGACTACAAACCGGAACCTTGCATTTGCATAAAAATTTTCAAACAACAAAGATCAACCATTTTTTTGACTGAATTTTACCTCAATATAGATATGAACATTTCCATTGAGAATGTGCCCCAGATTGCAGGAAATCACATCTGAGCAACTGCACAATTTCAAAATTTTCCTGGACCCCCCTAGGAGACTCGTTAACCACGCTTCGCATGGAAGTAATTTAGCCGGCTACTTTCTATCAAACAACCAGTTACTCTAAATTCTAGTGACAACCCTGAATCACGCATGGCTCCACCATATCAAACTATCAAAGGCACCTTCCCCAAGCTCATCTATTGGCGATAAGTTTAAGAAGTTTATAATATTAATTCTCAATAATTTCATCCAAAATTTGGTTATAATACATCCACTAGGTACCTCTCAGAGTATTGAACCATGGTTATTGTACTTTCATGTGGTGCTGTTTGTTTCTCAGTATTTAAAAAAAAATTGAGTTATGATTTTGGATGCTCTTGGAACTGAATTAGCTACTGCAGTTTAAATTTCCCATTAATTAACCTCTCACCATTTTTACACACGGAGGTACGGTGGAACCCCGCCTTACAACCACCTCATTAATACGACCACCTTGTTAATACAACCACTTTCTTTTGTCCCGAACTGACGTTCTCTCAGTCATTTTCTTATTTAAGAACCCCATTAATACGACCACCCCGTTAATGTGACCAGATTTTGCTAGCCCGTTGGTGGTCGGATTAACGAGGTTCCACTGTAAAAGAATCACGATAGTCCTTTCAGTTAACTAAAGAATTCAGTTCATGTTTCAGATGCTGTTAATTCGTGGAATAAATCAACACTACCTTTTCACCAATTCTCTCGTCTTTTGACAAATCAATGATTGCCTTGATATCCTCATCGGTCAGACTTGTCACAGCTAACTTGTCGTCCTGTTTAGTGATGTAATTGGCTTCAATCACTGTAGCAAATACTGGAAAGCCATTAGAGCGGTTAAGGTTAAAGTCATAATTGATTCTGTAAATTCCTGTCAGTTCCTGAAATATAAAAAATAAATAATAAATAAATAATTGTCACATACAAGAATAATTATGTATACAAGATGATTGTAACAAATTCCTGTTTGACGCATGTCCTAGACACAGCAGCGAGGGAGCCTAATCATTCAGTTACCGTTACATTAAAACAGGAAAAATAAAGCACTGAGAAAGTGAGGATCTCCGAGTAAGTCAGACCAAGAGTCATTGAAGTAGTCATTAATCAGATCACCCCTCTCCTAAAATATTATGCAAGCCATTGTGAATGTATTAAAGTCATCTGCACCTTTTACAAATCCATGTTTTACAAATCCACATTTTAAAAATCCACATTTTAAAAATCCACATTTTACAAATCCACCTTTTACAAATCCACCTTTTACAAATCCACTGTTTACAAATCCATGTTTTACAAATCTACCTTTTACAAATCCTCCTTTTACAAATCCTCCTTTTACAAATCCACCTATTTACAAATCCATGTTTTACAAATCCACCTTTTACAAATCCATGTTTTACAAATCCAGTCCAGTCCATGTTTTACAATATGCCAGTTTTTTCGTTAACACTGATTAGAAATGATTAGAAATGGTTGGTTTTCAACAACTTTGATTGTTTTTCCATCAATTTTATGGTAAGTTGTTACAACAGTGGAGGATTCCTTTAAAATACTCTATCCTCCTCATCATCATCATAATCATCAACATCATCACCACCCTCGCAAGCAGCAATATCATCATCAACATCATCACCATTGCCATCATCGTCATCATCATCATTATCGACAACAACCACAAACTGTTCCACCATTGTCTCTTTGAACAGTCAAAAACAAGTCAAACAGCACTTACGATTTCATCTCCTGGTTTGCAACTATCTACAAGATCACCAGTAAGGATAATGTCCTTGTATCTGGGAAGTCTGCCTGCGGCAACTTTACTGGGACTTTCTTGAATCTTGATCTTTTGGAAGTTCTGATAAATGGTCTGTAAGATAAAATGAAGTAAATAAATCAAAATGAATGAATGACATCTTTTGGTCAACTGTCATTACAAAGTTTTAACAGAGTACTAAAAGTTATGACGTCACAAAAATTAAATTTGTGAAATTATGAAATTTGATCAGCTATTCAAAGGAAGCATGCCAAAAAAATGTCCACTTGCCAAAAATTAGCTCTTTATTGCAATTTGTGGCTGAGATGTGGGCAGTTCAGTTCAGTTCCATACAAACCCTTACAAATTTTTCATCATTTCTTTCAGTTTACATGTAGAACTGGCGCAAAATTAGAGAGGTTTGTATGGGACGGTACCAAAATTTGAACTTCTATATCTTCTGTTCTATTTGTGCTAACAAGTTGAAATTTTATGACTGATCATACAGCAGCACTCTTTATCTAATGATGGGATTTTGAGGCTTGATAAAAATAATTTGAAAATTTGTGACATCACACTTTACCACTCTATGGGGAACTATAGGCAAGAACAGAACAAGAGGATGTAAACATCATGATAAAGTGAAGTGGATTTGAAATGGATCGGCCATGAAAACACCACCAGAATGGCCTTGGAATGGAAGCCTCAGGTAGGAGAAATATAGGAAGACCAAAACAGTCATGGAGACACAGTGACAAAGGATCTGGAGAACATCAGCAGGACATATGGCAAGGCCCAACAAATAGGGAACAACAGAGTTTGATGGAAAGCTATCATAAAGGGGAGCAGGGATGGTGCAGTGGTGAGAACACTCGCCTCCCATTAATGCGGCCCAGGTTCAAATCTCTGACCCGGCATCATACAGTGTATGTGGGTTGAGTTTGTTATTGGTTCTCATCCTTGCTCCGAGGGTTTTCTTACCGGGTACTCCGCAGGCTGTGGGGCTGCCCTGAAGTCAAATTCATATTTCACTGGCACCTCTTTAAGACAGTTAAACCTGTATTAAGAGGTCAGTTAGCCATAACCCGAGGGTGAGCCGTTTAATACAGGTTTGACTGTACTACTACATGACTGTACTGTTGGCTGTTAATCATACCTGGTCCATGTTTATTTCAAAAGGTCCTCGGGATTGGCACTCCGGACACGACCCCGGTTTTACCTCCTGATTGGGTGACTGAAAGAATGGGCCCAGGATAAAGGAGCACTTTTGACAGTCATACTTCACCATACTGAGTTGTGGAAGTATTCCCGTGCTACTCGTCACCACGCCACAAGTCCGAATCAGTTGGTTCACATGCAGCTGCCTGTAAACATGATAACAATTTACAGAAGACTGAAGATCTATCATAAAATATGTCACAAGAAGTTGAAAAAAGAAAGGCAATACATGATATTTTGAGGCAGACCATCGCGTACTGATTGACTTAATTAGTCCAGTTTATTTGGTTGTAAGCATACAAAGGTGGGTAATTCAGCGAAGCAAACCATGCCAGTTTTGAGTTTGAAGGCTTGCATGCGCTTACCAAAACAATTGAGTTTTCAAATGGTAAATTTAACCACAAAATAATATTATTAGTCTGATAAAAAAATCTGCAAACAAATCTGCACAGCATACTGTACCTTAATGATCTTAGTTCCTCCATAAGTGGCAAGTCAGCAATTCGGACATGAATATCGCTTGCGATGCGGTCATAGTTTGGGAACATTGCAAGTACCACTTCTTTTGCTCCCTTAAAAATAAAAAGTACATAAAATTATAAATTTTCATCTATGCACATTTTCCTATGCCAGGTAAAAGCTTGGAACAGTCTTCAATCTTTCACAGAATATTGAAAAGAAACACGACTTTCAAAATGAATCATGAAAAGGCTTGAGTTGAGTCATCACTAGCTCCCAAAAAATCTCTTAGCATGTTTTTGGACAAAAAATCCTCCATGGCTGAAATTTAATCTGTCAATTATTTTGAGCAACCCCCCCCCCCCCCCCCCCCCCCCTCCCCCCAAAAAAGGAAACAATTCAGATACAAATTGCTGGAGATGTCATTTGATTTACTGTCCTCCCATCTGGTGCCATCCTCTAAGTCACCTTTGGATCTCCTCGTGCGGGCCGCGGGAACACTCAATACTCAAAAGAGAGGGTGAGAACGACTGCATGACCGTGCTAGGGTGGATGCCAGAGGGTCGAAGGGTGAGAGGAAGACCAAAGATGACTGTCAGAAGGACCGTTGAGAAAGAGAGGAACAAGGCAGGGTGGACGGGATGGAATGTGGCCAAAGTGGAAGCGCAGGGAAGGGCGGATTAGTCAGACAGTGTGATGGCGTGATGGCGTGACAGCGTGGAGAGAATAAGGTTAACATAAGGAGATAAGGAGATATCATTTACCTCATCAAAGATCTGCAGGACCTCTGACGGTGCTTCAGGAAGGAAATATGCCAAAACCTGTTGCTCATTGGCCAGTATGTTGTAATCAACGACAAGACTTTGTTTATTTACTACAAACACAAACAAAGAAGAACAATATAAGCTGAGAGGTTTTTTTTCAAGGAATAACAAACATTTGCATGTACTAGTTCTTTCTACATACCTTCACACATCTGTGAAATTTTTTCCCTGTAAACACTTTTACCCTGATCGTCAACAAATGAACGGAGAAACTGTTTGAATCTGTTCTTGATCTCTAGTCGTGGAGCTTGCATGGATACCCACTCGCGCACAGAATGCCCTTTCATGTCCTCCAGGTTTTCTATACTTTCAATAAGCTAAAAAAGAGAGATTGCCTTTTTAATCCTTTCACTCCGTGTGCTAATTAACACAAATCTAACTTTAAAGTCTATGGATGAAACCCTACATGTACATTGTAGTGTGTGATCGACCATTCAAATGAAAGCTATTGTAATGAGCAGTACTTTCATGTGGTACTGTTCATTATGTTGTACAAGGTGGTTCTAACTTTAAGTATTGTTTATTATGCTGTACACAAGGTGGTAATTTAATTGTATGTAATTTAGTTAATCTCCCATACCTCATCTTCATCTTGCAGATCTCCATCAGCCGCTCTTTCTGCAAGCCTGCGCCGGCGCCTGGGTTGCTCTTCATCCTCCTCATCTGTTTCATCTTGAAATAAATAAACAAACATAGATTGAAACCAATTCTTATTAATATACACTGTCTCTACCTTTATCATCTTGCAAGAGATACAAGGTGAATACTCTTTTTCAGCAACACTTTTCCAGAACTTTTCTCAGGACTTTTTCAGGACTCCAAAATTATGCATAAGCTATTTGTTCTTCAACACATCTTTTTCACATTTTGCAAGAATTTCCTCCACCAGATTTAGTTTGTAAATTTGTGACTGTTCTTTCTTCAAATTTTCTGGACCCTCTTCCACACTGAGCTACAAGAGACTAGCGGGAGCTTACATGTAGGTCATGATAACTAGGTTCATATGTAACAAACATCCCGCAGTCATACTGCTTTGTCAATGAGTGAGAATGTGTGGAAAGAAATAACGGTATATTTTAAGCTTGTTAGAAATAATGAGAAAGATGTTTAATCAGTCAGTGACACAAGCTACTCGGAAAAAATCCAATTTTGTTTATACCGTAAAGAAGACCCCTGTGTAGACGTCCTCTGGAGGCAGCCTCTTCCCGATCTCTTTTCCTCATGAGCCGCTCGGCTTCCTGCCGCTCATCTGGTGCCATCTCATCAAAATCTTCATCGTTTAATGCAGCGGGATCATAGACATCAAGTGCTGCGATTGGACGGTAATCCCTGCAAATCAGAATAGTTGTGACTTTTGTTGTTTGGCATTAATTTTGTGAACTTGTTATGCTCATCCATTTTTATTTTATTTCTAATTTTGGTTAATACAAGTACAAGTCACATTTTAAATTCAATAATAAAAAATTGCAAATTTTACACCTAAAAAAATTATCCTCAAGTACCTCCCCTGGGAGATGCAGTGGCCTGATGGATAGCACGTTGGACGCTGGCCAATGTCACATTGTGTTGTGTTCTTATGCAAGACACTTTACCAGTCTCTCACTCTCTCTCTCCATCCAGGGAGAGAAATGGGTACTGGTGAAATGTTAGAGCAACCTGACAAAATGCTGGGAGATAACATGGTTTTGGACTGGCATCCCATCCAGGAGGAGTAGCAATGCACCCAGTTGCTTCATGCTACGGCAACTGGAAGGGGTCATGAATGGTGCCTCAAAATTAAGCATCTGCTCGAACTGCTCGCAAAATGTTTGTGGGTGCTCATTTGCTTGTGCTATGCTTGCATGCTCGGTTTATAGTGAAGGTAGTTTTTTTGCAAAGTGCTTGTTGCTCGCAAGGTAACTTTTATCAATGCTCGTGCTCGCAAAGAAAAATGCTGTGCTCGCATCCTCGCAAAGACCATTTGACACTGCTACTGGAGTTAGCACTGCCTGATAAGCTACGTATCTAGGCTTAACCTCTTTCTAAAAAATAACAAATGAGCAACTTACTGTTCCATCCTATCGCCAAACAATTCCTCTCCGTCCTCCTCCTCCACCACATCATCGTTTCCAAGAACTGCGTCAGTTTCATCTTCAAATGGCGGCAGATCCCTTCCTGGACTCGATGTCAAGCCATCTGTCCGGTGAGGGCTGCTGGGTACACCAATACTACTTGAAGATTCCTGCACAGAAAAAGAAATATCTTGATCAACTTCCAAACTCTCTTCGCTGTTTCTGTGCCTTTTCTATCATTCACATTGGGAGAATTTCATGTTTAGTCAATACGATGATCAGGTTCTTCTAATCAAGATCCACTTTATATTTCAATTTAGTATAAAGGAAAAGAAAAGTTAGACATTTTTACCAATTCTCGAAGCTGTACAAATTTTTAACTAATTATTGCATGACTCCGGAAAATGTGTACATTTCACTCGACGACCACAATCACAGTTCGTGTATATCTGAATCTTAACATTTCTATCGCATCGATAGCAGCATTGATTGGTGTGCTCAAAGCTACAATAGGAGATAAGAAATCAAGCTTGCCTTCGCATATTTGCAACATAAACTCGACCGAATGAATAGATTTAATTTTCTGCAAGCTGAAGGCAAATGTACGAAGCAAATAATTTGCTGCACTTGCTTCAACAGCGATCAAAGCGAGAAAACCTTGAATGAAGCGAATATTTACTGCAACCGATGTGGAAATTAACTCCCCGAGAAAGAAGAAACGTTTTACTTTATCAAAGTAACGTGAATTTCTGCGAAAACTCATCGAACAACTGATCACAACTTACCGCCATGCTGTCTTCGTCGGCTGATCTGTTCACGTGACAGAATTTTCCCGCGTTTTTCAAGCGATAATGAAATCGAGGCAAAGCGATCAGCTGACATCATATTTGCATTTTTGTGACACTCTCTTCAGTCGTCACGCAACGCTTACATTTCTCACGCGAGAAACAAGACCTGACCATATTTTGTTATTTTACTTCAGAACGTCGCGGAGTTTTTTGCCTAGTTCCTGTACGGAGGCCTGGGAACTAGGCAAGCTGAGTTTATCAGACCACACTGTCTCGTCCCGCAGCTCGGAAAAAAAGAAAAAGAAAAAAATAGGAGAAATAGAGAAAGAAAGATAACAGAAAAAAACAGCAAAAGAGCAGCAAGGCCGAGGTGACGGGGGGGAGGGGGGGGGGGGGGGGGGGATCCCATATAAAAATGGCGGGGATCTTCAGGACATTTTGAAAGGGACCCCTAAATAAGGCGGGAGTTACCTGGATGCCATTTTTCCGCCATGGGTTTAATGGAAATATCTCGTTCACGTTTTCAAGCAATCCAAAAAACTCTATGCTCAAAACATGAATCTATGTTATGGAGTGTTTTGTAAATTTTTGGGTGATTTTTGGGTATTTTGGGGAGGAAATAGTCTTTCTCAAAGGAACCGTAAAATTTATGGAAATACGAAATATTGAAGATTTAATGTAGTTTTAAAATTAGAATTTGAAGTTAAAAATTAGTAGATGGACACCAACATTGACAGTTGATACCCACACAAGAGCACCCGCGTGGGTATCAACTGTCTGTTGGTGTTCAAAAAATCATTTTCTTTATTCTATCCCTTCTTTAAACCTCTTAAAATTTCATTGAAATTCAGGTATACCCCGCCTTCAAATTCTTGCATTTTTCAGGCCACTTTGGGAAACGTTTAACTAAAAAATCGTCCTGCCATATAAGGAAAATGTTTCTAATTAATACAAAAACAGTTTTCTTTTGTTCAATGTTTCATAAAAGAAATTCGGTGAAATGAGTTCGTGAACGGTCCATCTTATGGCAAAATTCGGACCGCCTCAGGGAACCAATCAGAATGCTCCGTTTCCGACTCCTCGATTGTAACTGCAGTAGAACCCCGCTAACTCGAACTCCCCTCTATCTCGAACTTAGCCTGAGATCAGGCTCGGAGAGAAATGGCCGCGCGCGGACTGTGGCGAGCGAAGCGAGCCGAGCGCCGACAGGGGCGGTCTCGAACTCAAACCTGGCCTTGTTTTTCAGTCATTTACTATCGGCTAACTCCGAACCCCCACTATCTCAAACTATTTTTGTTTCCCTTGGTCATAGAGTTCGAGTTAGCGGGGTCTACTGTAATTGTAAATGGCCACCAATCCAGACCTTGCCTACTTTCACCCCGGAGGGGGCGACGGGGGGGGGGGGGGGGGGGACGGGGGTGATCGCAGTACCTTTTAGGGGTAAAATTCGTGGTTTGGTACCGCTTAGGGTGTTAAAATCTAAAATGACTGCCGTTCGAGTTATTCCGGTACCTTTTAGGGTATTCAGCTGGAAAAAATATATAACAGGGACTAGTGTTGTCTTAGAATTGGTACCTCTTAGGGGTGAAAATGAATTCGAGCCACACCCTTTAAAACGAGATTTTGGTACTTTTATATGGGAGTCCCCCCCCCCCCCGGGACTTTCACATTGCATTGCTGCCAAGAGAATACCCTTCATCTGCTGCTATATATTCCCCATTGGGTCGCTTTGATTTGATTTGACTTTAGTATAAGAAAAGGGGAGACAAAAGAAATATTTTTTCGGATGACTCAGCCTTTATTTATCTCACTGCTACATTACATTCACCTTTATAATGTTTTGCTTAGGTTACAAGCAAGGCGCCTTGACTTAAAAATACCCGCATTTACTCAATTTCTTCAGCATTTCCCAATTGATTCATTTGTTACTAAGTTAAGGCTGTCATTCTGTCGTCATCATTGCCGCCATCAATAACTGGAAAAGAAAAGAAAAATTACCCAAGGTCAGTTCACGTGAGGTTACAAGCGCGCTTAGTTCAGTATAGCCTGCAAAAACAGGCGTATTTTGGGCGAGCGAGCGCTGAATATTCCAGGAAAACATTGGAGGCCTGGGGCGAGTGCAAAAGAACGACGAAGGGAGAGGTAGTCAGGCAGAAAGGCGAAGGAAGGAGGGGGAGGGGGGCGTTTATGAAATTTCGCGCCAAATCCCAAATCGAGTAAGCGGGAAGGGAACGCCTGGGTACTAGGCTGGGCTGAACTCATCTGAATGAGTTTCAGTTTCAATCAACACGAAGCGTTTGATCACGTGATCTGTATGGAAAAGGCGACAAAGTGACTAACTGTGACGTGGTGTTCATTTGGCAAGTTCATTGAAAGGAAAAACCGAGCGATACAAAATGTTCTTCGGAGATAATCCTCGCACGATTTCTAAACCGCGCAGTGTATTCTAGAAATGCAGGTATGCGCTAGGACATATAAAAAATAACTGATAATGATACGGAAATTTTACTGACGGGGTTTCAATCATGATAACGCTATTGTTAGTTAGGTGTTCGCTAACTGTTCATAGTAGTACCCCGAGGGGTTACTCAACAAAGTTTTATACGGGGAGGCTCCGCCCGAGGTCCAAACCTTTACCATTTTAATTACCATTGTGACAGAAAAGGCAACCCTTTTTATATACCTTCCAAAGAAAATGGTACCCCTACAGTTGAAACACTGCATCGTTTTTACTACTTTGATAAACTTTTCGCTTGAGTAGCCCTTCAAAATATTGGATGAATCAGCCGTTAGGTGCGTCTGTTCGAGATATTTTGAAAGGCCCATTTAAACACCTAAATGGCAGTTTTCCCTATACTACCCTTTTCTATACTTCAACTCGTGAAATCCCTACCCTTTTATATATCTCCAGCCTGAAAAAAGCTTCCCCTTTCGGGCGGAGTCTCCCCGTATAGTCTATTATAAGGAGTACCCCCCGGGGTTCATACGTACATGCAGCAACAAAGCGTCGGCTGGCCGACTCCCTGATCGAGGCAGGTGAAACGGCAAATTGTGCCTTCGCATTCATCGCGATCATAAACACAATACTTGTCTGGCCTGCACAAATTACTGAAAACAGGAAAAGATTGTTCGCTAATGTTAGCTTTAAAATGAAGACGCCACTATAAAAGGGAGGTTACCTGGAAAATACAGGCCTCATTTATCAATCATCAGCGAACGAGACAATCGCTCCAAATTTAGCAGCGAATCAAATGTTCAGTTCTTCTTCCGAAATTATTCCAAACATGCAGTAAAAGAGTAAAAATATTTATTTATTTCACCATGAAATAGTTTGTTTCCCAAGATATAGCAACCACAAGAAGATGGAATTTTTAGGCAAAATTATTACTAGAAGTCATCCTCTCTTGTAGAAGTAACATGCGCATTTACGCAACTCCAAACCGCGAAATTCAGCTACATTTTAATTTTACCCCATATTTTGTTCATAATGGTGCTAATTCAAATGTTCGTATGGTCAATCGAGCAAGCTTTGAGAAATTGGTTTTAGCAAAGCTAAACATTTCTAAACAAACTGCAAGAGTGTAGCAGAAGTTCCACGTGCAAAACTAAAATGAAAAGTAGGAGGAGCTAAGCCCCTTTTATAGTGCGTCTTTGTGTTGAAGAGAGTCATCTGAGTCATAGATTAGATTATATTCGATCTTACTTTTCATGTTCACAAATAAGTTCTCAGTTAAAGTGCCCCTACGACCAAATTGTTGATATTCATTTTTTTACATTTGTGTGTACAATATGACTTTTTACATATCTTGCCAAATTTCAATCCATTACGAACATTAGAAGTCATTGTTTTTGGACTTTTATTTCCGAGAATTTACGGCCGCCATTACTTGACCTTGTTCCAAGGCTTGGTTGCGAATTAGAGAAAATGGCGTCAGATGCTCAAAAAATACCTCACGGGTTGAAATTATAATAACAATAAGTATAGAAAATTGCATGAAGAGCAACAAAAACTTTGGACTTTTCTTCCTGCAATTTTCTATACTTGTTGTTTGGGGGGGGGGGGGGGGGGGTGTCCGTACCCCCTATCAGACCTGAGGGGTTTTTTGCTTTCACCACTGATTATCCATAGCAAAACCATCTCCAGGATCCACCAAAAATGCTCTTTTCAGAGCTTGAAATCTCAATTTTTTTCTGGGTAAGGCCAAGGGAATCGTCCCCCATCCGCCCCCCTTCGGTGCCCAACACCCCCACCCCCCCAAAAAAACATTATTATTTTACTTCACATTTTCGGGTAAAACCCTCGGACCCCCCCCCCCCCCCCCCCCCCCCCCCTATCAAAAATTCCTGGATCCGCCCCCGCAGAACACTTACATACGATATTGGAATCATGCTTGGGGTTCTCCTGGGTCTGCAGGTAGTGACCCTGCACAGTTATGGTCCCCAGCATGATCAGCAACAGACACAAATAAAACTTGGCATCCATAGTTTTACTGCAACAGAAAAACAGTACGTATGTTACCTCGTGGAATCACACTGAAAGTCAATTTTGCAAGCCCGGCATGAAAATCACTTCAATTTTCAAATGTATGTTCTGTTGAAAAAACAGCCACGAGTGTGATTGTTTTAGCCACGCTCGTGGGATGTAGCATGACAATAGATATCAGTTGCTTCATACATCAGTCTTTTATTTATGAACTACAGTGAACTCTCTTTAAGGCGGACACCCTCGGGACAGCTCTAGCCGACCGCCTTAAAGAGCTCGAGGTGTCCGCCTTAAAGAGAGTCTAGTTACAGATAAACAGGTGAAATTCTGCCATGACCGGCCAGCTAAGTATGTCAGTCCGCCTTACAGTGGTCTCCGCTTTTAGAGAGTTGGCTGTGTGTATTTATCATTACTGTGTGCAGTCGATCTTTAAAATTTACTGATTTTTGGGAAAGCAAACATTCACTTTCTTAAATTTATAACTCCAATTTAATTTGTGACTAGCTTTTACTTTTGGGGAAAACCAAGAGCCGGCAACTGTGGGTGACGAGCCATTTCGCCATGAGACATAAAGCTCACAACTCAATCGTATAAACGGATTTTAAAAATACCATAATAATAAAAAGGTTTGAAGAAAATTGTTACCTTTAAACTTAAACCTGATTATCACCAAAATTAAAACCTTATTTGGATAAAATAAACCGTTACTCTGTGAGTATAATTTTGTAGTACGTTTTTGGTATATGTTATGGGTGTGTCGGCGATCTACGCAGCACCAATTGCAAGCTCGTACATTTGGAAATCCTTAGCGAGAAATATTAGTGTGCACAGCATGGTCAACTGTTCAAGAAACTGAAGATACAAAATACATAGCAGCACGTCTAATACACAAAATATCAATGCCATTTGATCTCAATAAAAACGTACTTTCTTCAAATTTCCAGTGAATTTCTGTCGTCAGTGCAATTGAAAAAAAAGTTATCAAGATCTCATTTGTGTTTTACTTGTAGAGTAGAATAGAGAAATTCAACTTAATTCAACGTTGTATTAAACTGAAAACTTATAGGCTCAAACAACTGAAGTTAAAATTCTTCGTTTCCATTCTGCAAGATGGTTGGTTTTTGTTGTCTAAGTTGCCCCGGTTATAGTAATCGCACTCTGTAAGACGTACCTTTCTTTAACTGCCCATGTCACGTTGTGTCTAGCTCAAAAATGAAGCTACAGTCAACTCTCTCAGAGCGGGCACCACTGCCAGGCGGACATCTGCCAGTCGGACATGCTTAGCTAGCGGGTCTTGGCCGAATTTCACCTGTTTGTCTGTAACGTAACTAAACTCTCTTTAAGGCGGACACCTCTCTAAGGCGGACATGGTTGGCTGGTCACGACTGAATCAAGTTTCTCTTATTTTTCTGTTAGGAAACTCTCTAAAAGGCGGACACCTCTTTAAGGCGGACAGCTAGAGCTGGTCCCGAGGGTGTCCGCCTCAGAGAGAGTTCACTGTATGCAATATATCGTTGGCTTTCTTCAGTTCAAGCTAAAACAATTCTGAAGACCATTCACTTGTCGATTTACTTTTTAGCTTCGATTGGGACGCGCGCGCGATCCATGCACAGCCCTTCCAACTAACGTGCTCTTTTGATACTGATCTGGCTATTCCTACCTTTTTCTTGGAAATTGTGACCGATCAGAGTGCGATGACAAAATACTTTCTTCAAGTACAGATGAAAATGGCGAGAGTTGCTCGTATTTATGTGCTCATATTAGCCTAGTATAATGTATGCCGTTTTTGCGTGAGGTTTGCGACAATATCTTCGAACGATCTGCCTACATAGTTACCGATTGACTACGAAACCATTTCTGTCGGCGTGCCGTAGGGAACGTTTTAAAAATTACATCTCGAAACATCTGAAAGAAAACATTGCAATTAACGTGATATATCTAACTGGGTTTATAAAAACATGGTCGCAGAAATTGCACCATTTTGACACTTTTGGGGTTTTTCTTGTTCAAAATAACATCTCCAAAGTAGACGATAATAAGATCAGGTATGCCAGTTCTTTTTTCTCTCTTCCCTCTCTTCATTCTCCTTTTCGCTCTTCTTTGCTGTGGTTTTCAGTCTTATTGGAGTGATAAAACTGGGCTTTTGGAGTAGTTGCAGAAAAAATGCTGAAATTTTCTTCAACCACACGTTCTTATAAATTCAGTTATATATATTTTAATGTTTATTGTTATGGCTTATTAATCAATTTATGTGTCGTTAACCACTCCGAAATTAACATGTAATTATGTTCGCGTGAAAACCATTCTCTTTTCATCTTCACTAGCTATGAGCATATGGAATTGTTTTATTAAATTTGAAATAATGCTTACAAAGTGCGCTTGAAATAAATTTTTTGGCCTTTCTTTCAGCGATTTTATGTTACGAATTGAAAACGCATTCATCCGGAGTACAAAAATTAAAGATAACTGAAAATGTTGAAAGCTGTTTTAAACACGAATATCAGTAAATGTGCGTCGCAAGACAATTTTAATCTTGCGTTCAAAATTGTAAAATTCAGTTTCTTATCGCTGTCTCAGTCCTCATGGGCCAGAATGGATAGAAGAAATCTTTTAATTTAGCAGTCGTTGCATTTTGTGTTAGAACTGCACCGGCAAGGAGGACAAATTCTTTGTCGAAATTTGGGAGTTGTAAGAGAACAGGTGCATTCAGCTTTCGCGACTATTTTCTGTTATATTTCTTTAAAAAAGAACCGTAAATATATCTTAGGATCTACCTCTTACCAGTTATTTTCGTCCGTAGTAGAGTGAAACGTTTTCACACCATTCGAGGAACATTCCAAGCCGAGAGAGTTTCTGCCTATAAATATTTTTTATGACGCCGTATAACGCCGCATCCGATTTGAAAGGAAAACATCCCGTAGACATAAGATATTAATACTGCCGTAAGAAATATGCTACAAACTGTAAAATTAACGGTTCAAATCATTACACTGATTTTGATCGATGATCTCGTGCGAAAACACTCGATGGTAGAGAAACAACTGATAACCTACCCGTTTTCGTATGTATAGAGTGTAGACATCAACGTGATCAAACGAAGGTGAATCTATCTATTGCATCCCGTCAAGCGACATTTTAAAATTCTTTACAACAACTACCCAGCTACAGCGATGTAATTTGTTGATCCACACCGGCGCAGCGCACGTAAGTCGACTTGAGTTTCGATAACTAATGGTTTTGCAGCAGTCTTATTTGAATCCTTTCAATTTACCGATGCTAAAGTCAAGTGCGTTCAGTTTTTACTTAGGCCTTCACATACAATTTTTTTGCTAAGTAAAACTTAGGTGCTCTTAAGCCATTTTAGGAGACTGCGAGACTTTAACAATAAACGTTACACCAATATATGTTTCTGAAACTGAATGTAGAAATGGATGTAAAGACGCCGTCGGTTATGTGATGGTTATTAACCGCGTGAAGAAAGAAAACAATGTTAATTTTCGATATCTTTCTTGATGCTTTGATTTTTTGATTATCTTCTATAATGCCTCAATAGTAGTATAGCCGGCTACACATAATTGTCTTAAGATGATGTGTCAGTGTTTGAGAATATCAGAGTAATAATGCATGTTAAAATACCTATATTCGTAATTGTTTTGTCTAACTAAAGTTCATGGCGTCAATGTCTAGAAACAGGTTTATGTTTAATTTTATTGCTCAGTTATTAATTGAGTAGCTATTTTTGGTTCGTTATAATAACTCTCTTCGTTTCCGTTTTATTCTAAAACCTAAACAACAAATCCTCGTTTTCAGAAATAAAACATCACTAATAATTTAGCAGTGGAAGTCGTATTTAGTCGGGTTATGTACATTTTCGTCATTAGAATTTTACTGAAAGTGCACGCAACGTACTTAATGCTTGAACACTCAAGCATTTGAGCGAAAAATACGAGACCAAAACCTGGTTTTCATCCAAATTCTCAAACCAAGACTATTTTCGCGCAATTCGGCATTCGACATTCGTCGCTCTCAGTTTAATTTATTCTAGATATCAGTGTGACAATAGTCTTCATGGGAATTTTTATGTCGTTTTAGAAATATAGCCTTTTGATATTTGTTTATTTGGTAGAACAATCTTCTTCTAAGTCCAGATGTAATAAATAAATCCTGGAATAGCGGATAGAGGGATTGGACAAGCCAGATGTAAAACTCATTTGGGTCACCTGTTGTCAGATGCAAAGAAACGCACGTGTCATGGTTAGGGGAGGGTTTCTTCTCAGACTACGTTTACACTAGAGGAAACGTTGTTTCCGGATTTATCACATTTGGGGTATTCGGATTTGTCGACGTTTATACTAGAATTGAATTGAACTGTTTACACATGCACATCAATCCGGGGATATTCATGCGGGAACGGTTACCAAGCCGTTTGTTTGCCGAGGACCTGGAAGTCCAGAACGGATCCAGATGCTATAGAAAATGTCAGTTGGACAGACGATGATGTAGAACTACTTCTAGGTGTGATCCTTTCGTATTCTTCACAAAAGGATTACGAAGTTAAGCGATTTGAAATATTTTGTTTTCGCTCATAGTGTACATCTAATTATATGGAATTAGATGTACAGTAAACAGCGAAAATTCAGAAAATTCGCCGTTTTGAGCCACAAAAACGAGAGTACACAGCAGTTAAGGTACATCTACGTTTATTCAGCAGGTATTTGTTCATAGTTTTCGTGACTATTCACAATTCTACGGACCATTCAGTAAATCCCATACATTCACTGTAAAAATGCAAAATAGCACACAGTCAAAGTGTATGTCTGCGCTTCCTGTGGCAAAACAAGCAAGGCAAAACAAAATGGCGACCGCTGGAGTCACATGCAGTGATTTCTTCCGTTCGAGAAGGACTGAGCACAACTAGAACCAGTTCCAAGACAAAATACCCGGCCAACATGGCCCTATAGTTTTATGACCGAGCGCGCGCTGTTGACGAAAGCTTTAGTAATCTGCGCGCGCTCAAAGGAAAAACCTCGAACCGCGCGTGTTTTTCTGATTTTTATGATGTCAGCATGGCCAAATCAAAATTAACCGTAGACTGCAAAACAGTCGTATTTTTCGCGTTACGATTCATACGCGCGCGGTCTTCGAATGAAAGGTCTGGAGCGAGTGTGAAAACGGAGAGTAGGACTGGGGAGAGACGCTGAAAAATGGATTTTCTCGCGTTTCCTTCGGTGAATTTTTTGAAAATTCGCACCATTCAAGACAGAAACGCTACCTATCACATAACCGTTTTTTGAAGAAATTTCTCAGAGCAAGTAAGTTTTATTGTTTAAAATAACAAATGAGGTAATATTGGCAAAATCGTCTGAACGACCACATGTTTTTTCCTCTCCAAAATGCCAGGCAAAATCAGTAACATAAGATGGCAAAATTTAAAGAAATTTCACCGAAGGAAACTAAAAAAAATAAGGAATAAAGATAAAATATAGCAAAAATGTGCCATTCTTTAGATGCTATGTTGCCATGTCAACGGCCTCTACCAAAAAAGTAAACAATCTATAAATAAGTGTAATTATATAAGTTTCCTTACTGGTAAATATCGGGAACGAAAAATCAAAGACAAAATAAACTAGGTTTTCCTTTCTAACTCATGCCAGTTAGTGTAGGTCATTGGTAGATATTGTAGGGAGCCACCTTAAAGTCCCTATTGATTCGTGAGTCCGCTTTCTGAATTGTGAAAAGGTTTTTCATTTGAAAAGCCTTAGAAATTGAATTAATCTGAATTAATTAATTAATTAATTAATTAGTCTGAATTTCTCCGGGCCAAAATGGCCCGTGTTTCCAAACTTGTGCAGGCCAAAGTGTTATTTGTACTGGCCAATGTCCAGTTGACCACCGTTAGTGCATGTCGAGCCCTGTATTCGGATACAAAGTTTTCACTTTGAATTCCGGATTCCAAATCTCCGCACGCGCGACCAAACTATGGCATTTTTATTCCGGATTCGCCACCTGTATGTAAACGGTAAAAAAGTCCTCCTGCTTCGCGCTCGTCTAAAAATTATTCGCGCGTCATACTCGTCTAAAAATTCCTCGCGCGTCATACTCGTTTAAAAATTCCCCGCGCGTCATACTCGTTTAAAAATTCCTCGCGCGACAACTCCCGCGTCTCGCTCCTTTCTGCGTTAACTGCGCAGAAAAAAGTCAAATCAAACTTGGAATCGATTGTAAAGCTTCTTCGCTTGTCAGAGTATTTATCGAAATAAATCAGCGCGTATCACAATAATAAACAACAATGATATAATGAGAATATATTCTTGAAGTCCATTAGTTGTTTATTCAATGGACAAATTAAATTTACAAATAACAATTAGTCTTGATATTTGTGTCTTTGCCTTGTGTTTGCTATTACAATGTTACTATCTTATATTGTAGATCAATAGTGTTATAACAGTATCTAAACTTAAATGGATAATTCACAAAGGGCGCGAACCCATCACAGCGAATAACAACTCTTATATAATTGAGTTATTTGTAGGAAATACAAAAAAGTTATATTTTATATAAAGGAAACCAATAAACTACTTTTTACGTAAACGAAATGCTGCATACAAATCTATGGGCGGCTTGAGCCTGCGAAAGAAGTTGAACAGGGCAGAATCAATGAGAGTTTGAGCTTTTTTGGTCAAAACTGTGCTACAATACCTTACGTTATTTACAAAATAATTCTAGAGCATCGAGGAAGAAATCAACCGAATTCTTGAAAGAGGAACAAATCATAATCTGTTCTGGCGCATTTTGGAAACGAAAATGTAAGAAATTTTTCAAGTTGCAATCCATTCCGACCCAGTCCATCTATGGCCAGAGGCACTCATCGACAGTTTTAGTACACTAGGGTGGTAATTTATAACAAAACTGGACCATTATTTTTAGGTTTCTGGGAAATAAACATTCATTCATTCATTCGTAAAACCTTTTTTGGTTTTTGAAATGACACCAAATCCCCGTGATACTGCCCCTTTAAGCTGACTAAGCTGGTCGCTTCAAGGCGAGATTACATGTAGTGGAAGCTAGTGGAAGTAAACTCATCACGTCACGAGTCTACTTACTTCAACTCGCTCTTGCTGACTGACTCAACTCTCCTCCAGACTATACTCGTTCAAGTTAACTTATTTTCGACCTATATTTATACCGATTTCTTGGATTTCACAAGTTCCATTGAAAAGCAAATGACATTGGAGTGAGCGGCTGAGAGCTTGACGATCAAAAGTATCTAAAACCAAGGCTAGTTTGTTTGCTTGCATGTGCAAAAATTTGTAATCTCCGAAATACGGCCGCCCTTCACTAAAGTTTAAGGTTTAAATTCAAGTTTAAGGTTGAGGAAGTATCGCAAATCCAGTTGAATTAGGAACAAAGGGCTTACAAGACTGAAGAAAACGAAGGAATTAGACTAGATTTTTATAAGATTCAGAAAACCTTCTCCGAAAAGTGTGCGAGCTCACCACAGCTCAAAGTAAACTGCACTAAAGAAATAATTACTTCTTTGCAGAGCTTACATGTAAAAGCTGAAAACCTTTTCGGAAGATTCTAAGATGATTTCAGATTATACCCAAAATAATCTCAACTGTTTCTCAGACACGTTTAATTATGTTTCAAAGCCGCGCTAAAAAATAATCATCAAACAGTGGCCGTATATTGGATGACTTATAAGAGCAGATCTGTACTGTATTAAAACCTGAAAAAATATAGCTGTAGTTATAAGTGTCATATAAAACATTTCCGTTTAGTAATATTACAGATAATTAATCACACATGGTATGGATAAAATTAAAAGTAATATTATGGAAACTACGTCCATAGCTACCAAGAAGTGTATATATGTTTTAAGAGTCAGTTTTTTCTCAAGGCATTTCAGCTTGCATTGAGGTAACCATGTTATCATCAATAGGCAATCCACCAAGACGCGGAACTTTGTTTTTATGCTGGTTCTTGAATTCAGCCAGGGACTTGAAGCTGCTCAGCACTGTCTGCAAATTGTGTTCAATGGCGTTTATTTCTCCATCGGTAACAGGTTCCTTCTTAAGGTTCTTTTGGGAAATCTGTTTTGAAAGGATTTCAAGGATTTTTGCAGCCTGTATGATTTAAAAAGAATGTATTAAATAAATGTTACCTGTGACCACTAGCTACACAAGGCATGCAATTGTTTTTATTAGGCTCTATTACCAGCCGCTCTACCGGACACGAGAGAGCGGCGGATTTTGCTTCATCTGACGCATGGGTGTTGATAAAAGAAGACCTCAAATGTTTAGTATTTCATTCGAAATTTCATTCGATCGATTTAACATACGAGTAAACATTCATTGGCACTTACCGCTCCTAGTTGCGGCATAAACTTTGATAGCACTCCTTGAATTGTAACAGTGATATCATTTATATCAGTGGTGTCTTTCGAATGCGCCTTGAGCCAATCCGTCAAATCATTCAAAAGCTTGGAACTTTGGTTTAGTACTTTGATCAATTTCTCCAGCTTTTTCGCTCGGGCTTGAGCTGAAGGATCCGAGAATAGCGCCACCAAGATCTCCTTTGCTGCTTTGAAAACGGCATCGATAGCAATATACTCAGCCACTAATTTGCTCAATTTTACCAATCCCTCAGTCAGTGTTTCAAGAGCCGACGCTAGAGCACCTCCTCCAGATTGGGCCGCACGGGCTGCTGCTTCAGCTGCAGCTTTAGCTGCAGCTGCTGCTTCATCTGCTGCTGCTTCAGCTGCTGCTTCAGCTGCTGCTTCAGCTGCTGCTTCAGCTGCTGCTTCAGCTGCTGCTTCAGCTGCTGCTTCAGCTGCTGCTGCAGCTGCCTGCTTCAGCTGCTTCAGAAATCCCTACGACAGCTTCTATTCCAAGTACAATTCCCATTATGCCTTGATGATGACCTCCACTAGAAGAAGCTGCTGTGAACACGACAAAGCGTTATACTTTCAGGATAGGAGCAACAACACAGAGCCAATTCAACTGAAGTGCTGAAAACGACAACAAAAAATTATCACAAGATGGTATTGTGGTTACTAGCTACTTGGCGCCGGGTTTGGCGCAAGCAGTGGGTCGAGAGAGACCTGCCTGTTATGACGCAGTTCGGTAGTATAGCAATAAGACTGCACACTATTGCCTTGTGATAATCACAGGTAAAACAGAAATGCACAGTTCATACATATATGTATGACAGTCACAGTTGCCAAATTGAAGGGGGTTTTTGTAAGAGTTTCACTCGACTGAAACTGAGTGTACTGAAGTTGTACCCAAAAATAAATAACTACGGAATGAGGTCTTTAACACAAAGAATAAACCAAGGCGGATATCAAGTTTGTGAATAAAATAAGGCAAACTGACACTGAACTGAGAAAGAGCTAGAAAGCAGATCAAGCTCGCGACGAGCGTATGAAATCGCCTAGTGTGTCGGGGGCTTTAGGAGATGCACCTGATCAAGCAAATCAGGGACCTTACGCAACCACGACGGTGACGCCGAGGTGAACGTCGATTAAAAAAATGAATTTATATTTTACTTAAGAATATCGCGATAATCCAGATGCATTCAGTTTGTCTATCGGTGCCAGAGCTATCTTCGGCTGAATATGTAAAGATCGCGCTCAATTCTAAACAGAAACTTGAAAAGTTTGCCATGTGGTTCACGCAAAATTTGGTCATGTCACGTTGTTGTTCTTTGCAGAGCACGGCTAAGAAATGTACAAATAATTAAAACGCACGTGCAGAGCTATTGTACTGCTCATTAAAACTATTGTTCGGCGACGTTCTAGCTCGTTACCGTTGCCGTCGTGGTTGCCATAATCGACGGAACGGCATCTTCATCAAGCAAATCGGCGACCAGTGGAAATTGCCCGGTATATTTGCAATCGAGGTGGATTCTTTCTTCTTCTTCATACATTTATTTAATATTCACCATATTGTTACAGGACAGATTTAAAAGTGTCTTTCGCTCTGCTCAGGGATTGTTGACTCAAGGACTAGTAAGACTGTTTTTGCGCTCAAACGTTTTTAATCAGCTCCTAGCTCTAAGGCTCAAGGAAACCGACTCAGCCTTTTTAGTTACATCAAAGCATAAATGCGAACGCACAGCTGAGTCCCTGCCGCCAGCTGTGATTGGTAGAAGTTAATCCGAGCAAAGCCTTTGATACGCTAAAATTGCGCATTGGTTTCTAAATCATAAACTTATCATAAACCGATTTCGGTCGGAATAATGAAAAACCCCAAAAAAACAAAAGGCTAAAGCTTGCGCTAGTAAATATTTCGCATACTCAAACGTAATTTTAGTGTTCGATTGTTCGCAGGTAATGAAACCAAAGGTTTCACAGTTCTTGTCGAGCTGGCAACAGGGCCAGTAAACGTTAACCGATAAACTAAACCGAAGTAAAAGTCTAATTAGGCTGGCGTTATAACACTCCGCAATTACGAAAACAACGGGTTAGGTTTCTCTTCATTATCGTTCACATTTGGCTGATACCTAAGTTGGTATTTTGCCTGTGAATCGTATGTTGATGCTTAGGTTTAATCCGGGTCATGACGGGATTATATTCAGTGAGAGTATTTCAGTTTCTCATCACGAATGTTTTCACTTGTGATTATCTTTTTTTTCATCACGGTCCCTTTCAAACCCCGTGTGCTCATTGCGTGCAGGTCAGAAGAGACGTGGTGTTTTTTTCCCGTTCTTTGGAATTGCCTCAGGTACGTAGTCGAATACAACCATTAAGGATAATGCAATATCCCGGGTTGGTTTCCATCAAGTGGTCGACCTCGTACTCGAGGGAATTATTCCAGCTGTAGACTAACAATTTCAGTTAACTTTTTCCGTGACAACATTGGTTGGCGTGAAAGAATGCCATGTGTGCATTATTGACAGGATTGGATGAAAAAAATAAACCTCTTCAAACCGTCTCGGTACAACGTGCCAATGATCACAGCTTTGATTCCTGTCATGGCTCGCCGTCCGGTCCCCTACTACTGTAGCGTCTTCAGAGTGGATTGCCGGCCAAAGGGGAAACATTTTGCACCTTCCCGTTTCGAACGCTCCGTATAAAACAGCGAACAAATTATTTAATTCCACCGTGGCTGGATTCATAATCACCAATGTTTTAAATGTTTGTCTTGATGGTAGGGAATGATAGCAACTCAATGAAGCACGCATATTTTAAAATCGCATTTTTACGATTTATTGATCGTCTACTACAATACTACTCAGTTAAAAAAAAGCGTTCAACGAAAAAACCCCGATTACTTGTTCAGTGAAAATAAAACAGCAAAATGCGGTTCACTAGTGTTTTAAAAGTTTCCTTTTTCACAACTTTTTGTTTATTTTTAAAGACCTCATTAATTATGCATTTTTAGCTGTACAGATCGGAGTACGAGTACGAGATGACTACGAGTATCACTTTCGAATTTCAAATCAGTCATGTTCCCAGAGCCCGCGCTCTTCCCTGTTGCCGACCAGTAGAGAAAGACCAGTTCTAGGAACGAGATTGGTGTTAGTCGTGTTACCCGAGGGTGTCCGCTTACGGGAGCTTCGACTGCGATTGGCCTCCTTGCTATACCAGGCTAGCAGAAAACTTGTTCGCATTATAGATGAGGAAGTGATGTCTAAATTCTAGTAACTCACCTCGTTCGCGATCTGCGCACTAGGTTTGAAAAGTCGTACTCGTAGTCAATCTTGTACTCGTACTCCGATCTAAAGGTCGCTAGTACTAATTAACGAGTAGCAAAGGAAGGCAGCAGGACTTGAAAAATAGACAAAGATCCCTTGCAATAGCTGAAGAACTCAGTACGGGCAATGTCTCATGCAAACTTACTATAGTTGAGCTATAAATTCAAACACTTACCTTAATTAGGAGATTGAAAATAAAATTGTTTGATAACTGCTCAACTTGGGGTCCAACTTGGGTTCCTTTGCTAGGATTCTTTGAAAAGCGAATACTCCGCGTGTATATGACTTTGCGATGAGTGCACTGGCCACTACGCTTGCCCTTCGTTTAGATCCAGCAGAACGTATTGTCATGGCGACTTGACGTCAATCTTGGAATCCGCTATGATTGGTTGAAAAGTGTGCATGGGGTGTGATCGGACTACAGATCCAGATATTTTCAAGTTGTTGTCGGGGTGTGTACAAGCTGTAGCTTTATCAATATATTTGAAATGGCAGGGATAGTGGAAGAAGCAGTTGAATTGTTAGAAGAAAGCGAAGAAGGAATTGAAGCAGAAGCAGCTGGGGAGGCGGAGGCGGAGGCGAGTGAAGAAATGGCGTCAGAAGTAAAAGAGGCAAGCAAGAGTGTCAGTATGTTACGTCGTAGTGTTGATGCTCTGAAGGAGCTCCATGTGCCACAGGCAGTAAAATCTTTCACTAAGTTCATTGTGAAAAATGCTGCAATTGGAGCTGTTTTATTCGGAGTAAATGTAGCCCTGCAAAAATTGTTTGACGACAGAGGTACATGTAAGCCCGCAAGTAAGACAATCCAGCAAAAGCAGAAAAAAGTCAAGGCTATCGCAAAACTTACTTCTGACGTCGGCAACACTTTAACCAAACTCGCCAAGTGGGCCAAGGACAACGAGGATGTCACAGTTGATATTGGCGATGGAATCACCGTCCCTCTTCCAGATATGATAAGCAAATATACGAAGCCAATGGAAAAGGTGAGCTCATTTGGAAATTAGTGTAGAACGTGACGTATATACATGTATGGTAAGAAATTGCATTAGTAATACAGCTGTTCTTATTTACTTGCATAAATACAGGATGTGCAGGCAGCTTTTACCGTGGCACAACAGCTGATCAAGAAGGATGGCGGTGCAAAACCGACATTTGTTGTTCCTACTACTGAGCAAGTCGATCAGCTGATAAACAGCACGGAGGCAATTATGCAAGTCTTACAGAAAATAGTCACCTTTGCTAATGCCAAAAAGGAGAAATTTCCGGCCCTGGGAACCTTGCCAATTAAGCAGTATGATGTTGACAAGATCAACGACGAGCTGGAGACCATCAAGAAATTGCCATATGCTTGACTTCCAGTTTACGGCCATGTTTGTGCCTTGATTCAATGACATAGTAAAGTTAAAAGTAGTTCTGTATGAGGACATCATGGCGGCGAAGCATGCGCGTTACGTTCCTTTACTGTGCTTTAAATATGGCCGCCATTAGAAGGCTTAGAGGGCAAAATTGAAAACTTTGAAAGATTGCTCAAGTTAGAATAAGAATTACCCACCGCCCAATGGCTGAAGCTTCATGAAGTGATCATAGCTTTAACTCCTGTTAATTCGGCGACATGACGAGCTTGCTAAATGGGTTCGTTGGTCACCATTTGAAGAACGGCTCCTTTTCCCATACAGGAGTCTCTAATGTTGCTTTAGCGCCTCTCTTTAGGTGAAAAATAAGGTCACCATCAAGGTCATCCAGCGTGACAAGTACTTTTAGGCATTGCGCAACCCTTCACTTGTGGAAAACACGGTTTATTCACATGTTTCCTGGTTTGAAATCGCCTTTAAGGTTAAAATAAATAAATTAGAGTTTAATTCCTTGGTTGAAATATTAATCTCCACTCTATTCCTACCAAAATCGCGAGGGAAAATAAATTAGCATGTGAGCCCGCACATCACCCGCTGACTGTCCCGAATTTCTGGCCATGTCACCTTTAATAATTTAGTTTGCTGCATGTGAGTTCGTTAGTTGCCATCGGTTAGAGTATAGGATCATCAGCCAGTCAATGCGACTCCAAGAAGTTTTTAACTTATTGTATAAACTGTGTGACTGAGAACTTGTTCGAGAACTTGGTTAGTTTATATAATGTCAAAAATTTCAGCTTGAAACGACCATGACAATATTCATAGAAATTTGCATAGTTTGTCTCTCAAATACCGTTTTTCATATACGAATATATCTGTTCACGAATGAACAGACCCGGCCTTCCTTTTCTGTCTTATAGAGGAGTTTGAAACTTTGAGAATTCTTAATCATAAGAATGGATTTATAATCTTTTCTACAGTAGTTAGATCTTAAAAGGTCTTAAAAGACTTTGAGACTCGAATACTCAAAAGAGTAAAGAAAGTGGTATAGCTTCAGTGTTAACTCATTGTAAGATGTAAACGTTTAACGTAATTGTAGAGTGTCCAATCGATTTTGTTTAGTTTTCTTTATTAAACACGTTACTCAGTAGATTTTCACCTTGAGCGCAGTCAAAAAATAGGTACCCAATGGGGACATGTGTACTGGCTGGAAAGCCGGGGGGACTTTCATATAAAAGGGACAGGGATGCTCGTCGGAGACCAATGTGTGTGTGGCTCAAGCTTTATTTGACCCCTAAACTGAGACAGACAAACAAGGGTTATAGAGATATGTGTCGATGTCAGGGTTTGAACGTCCCGGCCGCACCTCCCCATACCCGAGCGTCTATCGAGTACCCCTCCCCCCCGGGACATTTCATCACTCACTACAATGGTGTCTCTCCCGAATTGTCTGCTTACGATTCTTCCCTTGAAACATATGGCGGTTGGCGCGGTGTGCTTTGGCGAGTACTTCCCGGCATAGTTAATGAGATCAAACATAGCATATAGTAAATGAGGCCAAACACAGCATTTATTGGTATTTCGATCTACAATCGTCTCCCGAGAAAGATTATAACCGCCCAGTCACGAAAGATCACGAAATATTAAACTCACTTAGGCATTCACGTCAACAATTTGACAATGACTCTCACTGTTCCCGCTTTTCGACTCTAGTGAGTTATCTGCTAAGTCTGGAAGTTGGCTTTCGTTTCCTGTGTTCGACCTGGTCGAGCTTTTAGTTCAATGTCGATTAATTATCGCGTTATGCTCAGGTTTCACCGCTTCCAGGCATACAGACAAACCTTGCCCTCAACTAGAAGTTAACTTGTACTACGATGTGTAAATACTAGAAATCAAACCACAAATGAGGTCAATCGTGAGTTTAATATGGTTCACTGAAATTCTAAACCGTGTAAACAAGAGAATCTACCTATTGTTCACAAAAAAAACAACTACAGAGGCCATTGTGTAAACAGCCAAGCTGACAAACGTAGTTTCGTGACTATCCTGCGGTTAAACTGTTTGGGAAATCAGTAGCTATCAAATATGCAAATTTCACAGTCTAGCTTGTTGAACGAAAAGCCGTCGCATGAAGTCATGGAAGCAAACCCATCTTTTTTGTCTTTTTCTTTTGTTTTCCAGGTTTACTATCACCTACCCTGGGTACCCGAGGGTTTTTTTTTCCTTTAGCGAGGAATGCTGATGCCACGACAGTTGGGTCACAGTTCGCGCAAAGGAAAAAACCCTCTGGCACCCAGGGTAACTATCACCTGTCTCACGATGGAAAGATATATTAATCAAATGGTATGCCTGGAGGCGGTGAAACGTGAGCGATCGCGATAATAATCACTGACAGAATCTGTTGTTCACAAAAAAGCAACTAACAGAGGTCTTGGCAATAGTGTATTGGCTATAAATAGCCAGTACAATCTTTCAAACTTCTGTTGAACTTTTTTTTAAATAAATCTCGCTCAGGGCAATTCTTTCTTCTTCTTCTTACATTTATTTCATATATATTCACCATATGCACGGGTTGGGTTTCTCTTCAGCATTCATATCGCGTATATCGTTCATATTTGGCTGATACCTATGTTGGTATTTTGCCTGTGAATCGTATGTTGATGCTTAGGTTTAATCCGGGTCATGACGGGATTATATTTGAGAGTATTTCAGTTTCTCATCACGAATATTTTTTACTTGTGATTATCTTTTTTTTTTCATCACGGTCTCTTGCGTGCAGGTCAGAAGAGACGAGATGAGTTTTTTCCGTTCTTTGGAATTGCCCCAGGTAAGTAGTCGAATACAACCATTAAGGATAATTCAATATCCCGGGTTGGTTTCCATCAAGTGCCAGTCGACCTCGTACTCGAGGGCATTATTCAGCTGTAGACTACGTGAAAGAATGCCATTGTGTAATAGCTTGAGCAATCTTGCTTGGCAGGGTTGGATAAATAAAAACCTCTTGAAACCGTCTCGGTACAACGTGCCAATGATCACGATATTTAGCTTTGATTTCTGCATAGATTGTAAATAAAATAGACAGGCCAAACACGACTCCCATTGGTCAATATTTGTAATCTTTGACCTTCAAAGTTTTGCGCATGATTGCATGCTAATTGCTTTGACGAGTATACATGTACATGTATCCTTCAAAGACGTCCCTTTTCTGTACGAAAGTAGGGGAGGGTCTTTGTATATTTCTGTCAGCACTGGTTGATTCAACCTCGTTCCCAGGGTCTCTCATCTTCCCGCCCCCTGGGGCGCGATTGGTCTAAACACGTCACGTGACGCAGCCAAAACTGGGGAATATCCGGGTGATATTCCCCAAGTGATATTCCCCAGTTTTGAAAATTTGCGTTTCACGTTCGCAGGTTCAGTTTTCGTCTCAAATAAATTGCTAAATTAAATAAAACTGATTGTTTTGAACAGACTAGAATTATTTTTGAACGCCAACAGAATTATTTTGATGTTTAACAGCTTGGCCGACCGAGATCTTCCACGGCAAACAGAGCGGCCTTGTGAAAAATATTTGAAGGATAATAACTACAATAGCCTCCATTTGGCTTCAAAAATATGCTCGGATATTTTTCCTTGGACATTATCTGTTCCTCGAAGCTCACAGTTTCTCGAGCTTCGCTCTCGAAACTGTGAGCTTCGAGGAACAGATAATGTCCGCGGACAAATATCCGAGCATATTTCCTCGCCAAATGGAGGCTATTGTTTATATATTCCCCAGTTTTGGTTGCGTCACGTGACCTGTTTATAGACCAATCGCGCGCGAGAAAAATTTTGATGGATTATAACTACTATTATATAATTGAGTTATTTGTAGGAAATACAAAAAAAGTTACATTTATATAAAGGAAACCAAACTACCTTTCACGTAAACGAAATGATGCTACGAATTTATGGACGGCTTTTTCAGAGAAGCAAGCCGTCCATACAGTTTTATTTTATTCACAAAAACTGAAACTTGGAATGATATTGCCAAGGGGAAATTAAAGACATCACTTGAGTTCTCTTGCATGTTTTGTTTTGGTTAGCCGCATCAATGACTCTGTTTAAAGCTATGAAATGCTCTCATTTCCAATGTTGCTACGGTTGAATCCTGATAACTCGAACCTCCCGCTAACTCGAACTTTTTTCGATTCCCGTTGAAGGTTCGAGTTATCTGGATTCAACTGTATTATACTTTTGCAGTTTCCAAGTGTTTTGTTTTTAATCTAAAATGCAGTCCCGAGCTTCACTGCTGATATCACTCCTTCTTTAGGGACGGGTAACGGGACGGGTGGGGAACCGTTTGCGGGATCTGGATCGGGATCGCGATCGTTTACAGGGACAAGTGCAAGTACGTTTACGACCATCCTTACGGCGATGTTTTAGCGCAGGAGTTTTGGCTAAGACAGGGATACTGGAGGGGGGTTGGGTAGAGCTAAAGGTAAACATGGTAAAGTTGTGACACACTTCAAGTCCGGTCGCTCTGGAGTTGCGGTTGTTTGAACAGAAGGGATTGTGGTCGCTTAAGGTCAAATTATTGGCTTCCATCACGGTTTCCGCATCTAATTTGCATTCAGAGGCCAGGACATCTTTGACGCACTTCTTTGCCTTTGCAGCTTCACTGTTGAGAAAAGAAAATGGAAAAGAAAGGGAAAAAGGAGAGTTTTAAGTTAGTAGGAAGTTGAAGCAAACCACGACAGCAACGACAAAGAGAACGTTGCTAAACAAAAAGTACAATGGCTCTGCACGTGCGTTATGCAATTTTGGTACATTTCTTTAATTGCCGTCCTCTGCAAAACAACAACGTGAACTGATCAAATTCTGGGGAGAACGTGAACCGAAACGGCGAATTTTTCAAGTTTATCTTTGGATTGAAACGCTGTCTTTACAATATTCAGCTGAAGATAGCTAGATAGACAAACTGAATGGAACTAGAGATTCGCGAGATTCTGAAGTAAAATATAAATTAAGCAGCCTCGTTCCCAGGGTCTATTCTGCTTTCAAGTGGGCCGCCATCTTGGGCCTGGGTCTATTCCACTTTCAAGTGGGCCGCCATCTTGAAAGCGGAGTAGACCCTGGGAACGAGGTTGGCCACGAAGAATACAGTCTCCTTCGCTTCCGTTATTATATTGTGCAGAATTAAGCAAACGCAAAACCGCCGACAGATAGATTCATTACTTAAAAACGTTTTAACATTTGTTATAAAATTTTGGTCATATATATAACACGCGCTCTGATTGGTTGGCATGAGTAGTCCAGACAAAGGTTTTTGATAGCAAATCTTCGTTGAAGCACTCGAACAGTTTCCGATTGTTATTATCCAATCAAGTAACAGCGCGAGCACCCACGAGTACTGTATAAATTGTCACGCCAGCATAGAGCAATAAGGATATGTCATGTTGCTTATAGCAACTTCAGGATGAATCCTAGACTGCAAAACAGTCGTATTTTTGCGCAATCTCGTCCCCAGAGCCAGCGCGTTTCGGTCAGCGGTGACCGAACGCCCAACGAGATTCCTTGGTGCTGACCAAAAGGATCGCGGCCTCTGGGAACGAGATTGATTTTTGCGTTGGTCTGTCAAACGAATGCGCGCGGTCATTGGACGAAATGTCTGGAGCGAGTGTGAAAACGAAGAGTGGGACTGGGGAGAGACGCTGAGGAGAGACGCGTGTGAGGCTCGCGTGCGAACTACGCTTTCGGCGCTTCGCGCCTTACGACCAGCGATTTAGAAAAAAACCCGACTGTCACGCCAGCATAGAGCAATAAGGATATGTCATGTTGCTTAGCAACGTCAGGACGAATCCTGTCTCAGAGACTGGATTTCGCCATCAACTGATACTTGTTTCCTCGACTGAGTCGTTTTGCATCAGGCTATAACTGCTGCCTCGTCCCCAGGCGTCGCTCCTTTTTTGAGCGCGGTGCGCGTGAGGTTGTGGGACTGTTGCATGCGAGAAGACGCCTCCTAACCATCAAGCCCCGCGCTCCCTGTTTTCCCGCTCGCAACGGCGCCTGGGGACGAGGCAGCTATAACTGTCTCTCGTGTTTGCATCTGTCCTATGTAAACACTCTCGCCACTAATTATAGGCACGCAAGGCGTGACAAAAATCCCATGTGGAGTAGCGAGGGGAAGGCTCACCTGGATAATGAAGAGTCTGATGACTGATTGGTAGCAAACTTCTGACAAAGAGTCTCTCCATACAGAGGAGCCTTCTGAAAATAGGCGCTGCTGTCCGACAAATCGTCGTTTCTTGGGGGGATGACTAGATTGGCATCGCTGCAGAATGTCTTCTTCTTGAAAATCGAACGAAGAGTATGAAGTTGAAACGCAGATACAAATATTGGCTTCTGACCCTTACAGTGGTCGAAGTTAACTCTCAGGCACCGTAACATTTGTTCATACCTGTGTCTGTGAAATGAAGGAAAAGAATGCATGGAATTGTATTTCGCAATCACATAAAATACATCAGTACAGCTTAATGGTGGGGAAGGTGGGGCGGGGGGTGGGAGGGGGGGGGGGGGGGGGCAGGGAAAACTGAACTTTCTGTTACCCTTACATTTTATTCCCGGTTCCCATCTCTTTGATCATTTTTTCTGTTGGGAAAATTACGCAATGTTGCGCAATTTGTTCCTTTTTTCCCCCAGTTCCCGCCAACTTGGAGTCCCGCTTCCCACCCTAGCTCTCTTTTCCAACCTGTAAACTTCCTGACCCCTTAATTTACTCCCAGGGTAACGCCCCTTGTCCCCCACCCCCCTTAATTAAAGAGATCGTTGATCAAAAAAACAATTAAAAACCTTCAAAAATCCGACACGATTTTTGAAAATAATCTTACCGCTTTCCAGGGAGAGAGATTTCAAGGGGTATCCCTCGGAATTTTTCGATGGGGTTGTGTTTCAAATGATGACCTATTTCACACTAAAAATGCTTACCCAAAGAGCTTATATAATCGAGCACCCCCGGGGGAAGGGTACTCAGGTATAATAGTGACGGGGATGTCCGAAGACCTTTTGGGGGTTAGAAATTTGCGATCTGAGGACGATTTTGGGGTTATAAATTTTGTGGTAACTTTTTTTGTTTGACAAAAAGTGTAACCCAGGGTTCTCATTTATGCAGAGAAAAAAATGGACTTTTGGGGGGTTACGTTCTGGCCGTTGAACCTTTTTGGGGTCTGGAATTAGCCTAATAGGACTTTTTTGGGTCTAACAATTTGGCCTCATTCGGACATCCCCGCGCCGTCACTATTATACCTATGCTCCCCCCCCCCCCCCCCCCCCCCAACCACCGGGCGAGCTGCACAATGAACCTAAAGAGAAGTAGTGTTTTGATTTTGGTCGAGATGTACTTGGACTAGACAATATCTGTAGTTGATCGTGAGGTTTTTTTTTATATATCTCATCACCTGTTACGAGTTTGAGTTGCAGTGACTTTTTAAGGGGAAACTGAATTCGATGTTGAACCTACCCGCAGTCAGCTGAAGGATCTTGATGAAGACTTTTATAAAACCAAGTGGTGCATGTTCTTGCTTTACAGAAATACTCCACGAAAGAACACTTGAAAACATCAAGAGCTGCACCAAAACTACACAGACACACTGGAAGATCAAGAAACAAAGATTTCAACTGATTAATTATCCGTTTTATTTTTCACTGTAGACTGTAGATCAGTGGAAGACGAAGACGAAGCTACTCTGTTTTGCGGTCAATTTCGTCTAGACGAAACTGTTTGGACTCATCATCCCGAGATGAAACCTATTACTACACATGTAAGCAAAGAAAAGAACGTATAAAATTCCTTATGTACAGGGGATTAAACGCGAAAGCTGAAATTAAATTGGCTTCCTTTTCAAACGGAGTTTAAACCCATTTAAGGACCTTAAAAGCCATCACTCAGAAAATCATTAACTTCTTATTTCAAACTACTTACCAAAAGCAAGGGTTTATCTTAAGAACAAGCATTTCCGACTCGGCAATCTTGTCTCAACCTGGGCAAAGCAAATCGATCTCAAAATGCGCTGTATTTGTCGCACAGCCGAGTGTATCGCTGACACTGAACAGACTACTTAATTCTAACATTTCCGTGCAAAGTATTTTATTCGTGAATTTATAACAACCCGTATGTATAGGAGTTTGATTTCAGAGCATAAATTCGTCAGCGAGTTCTGACACATGTAGCTAAAACCGGAAGACTTTTAATTTTAAAATAACATTTCACCAGCATGTGGCAGTTATTGTATGCGCAAATATGTATTCTTCTGCCAGTTGTTTTTGTAATCTTACAATAAAACATATAACATATGATTTCATTCATATTAATCACTTATCAATACATACAAAGTTTGACGTTTCGCGCCAAATAAAACACACCACTTAACTGAGAACCTCAAAGAAACTCAGTATTTTCTGTTGCACACCGATCAGAGAGAGAGAGAGAGAGAGAGAGAACTTATTCGATGAAGGGCGTTAAATCGTGCGTCTTTACGGTAATAACAGTTGTAATTAATTATCACTGATAAACAAAATATCATCAAGTCTTTTTAAAGCTGTTAGTGACACAGCAAAGAAAATGAAAGCAGTAAAGTAAAGCAAGAAATCAATATATAAATGGAGATTTAACTGCATGTGGTTTAAATACCTAATGTCATTGTCAAATTGAAAGGAATTTCCATTGAATTCATTCATATTTCACGATATTTTTTACAATTCATTTAAAATGTATAAATGCCTCGTGATAAACCTATCCCTGGGGAGAGGAGGAGGGGGCAGAAAGTGACCTGAGTGATCGTCGGAAATCAGTTGAAGTCTAGTTGAAGAAACCTCTAAAATGTCCAGAATCTCTTATTTTGTGGGCGTGGCTCGAATTCATTTTCACCCCTTAGATCGAGGTACCAATTCTAACGACAAGTCGCGGGTCCTGTCATATTTTTTCGGCTAATACCCTACAAGGTACCGAAATCACTCTAACGGTGGGCATTCGATCACCCCGTTACTTTCATATGGGAGTCTAGTCTCCCTGGAAACTCGTTATGAAGACGAGATGGTATGTTATAACTGCACCGATTGTTAAAAATTTGCTAGCCTGCGTAGCTGGCGGTCTTGTTGGCGCGCGAAGGCAACATTCGTACAAGACCGCCAGCTACGCAGGCTAAAAATTTGCGAGCTGGGAGAGAGAACTTGCTCACGAGCTAGACTGATGTGCATATAAATGTTTTCTTTTTCTTTAATTTTCAGTAACAATTCAACGAATGTTTAGCGGAATGCACGTTTCTGAACTGTAGCATTGACCTCAATTCTGGTTTGAATTGTCGCGTGATTTTTCCGCGTATCAGCAAACAATAGAGTCTGCTAAGATTTGACGTCCAAGTAAGTGTACCGTCTAATTAGAAATTAAACACTTGCCGAGAATAAAAACACTTTTCCACATTGAAAAATGAAAAACATTTTCCAGAGTAATATTGAAAACACTTCTCTTATCGAAACTAAATTGACACTACCCGAGATTGGGAAACGAACATGTATGGGATAAAAAAAAAATATAGTTTCACTCCTCGTGAAAAAACATCTGGTAAAATATGTTTTGATTTGTTTTATGAAAATGGCTGGTTGCCAGTCAGTCAATGGTTCTAGAAACAACGTGTTTTTTATTATTTTCTTAAGGTTAAGATTTGATTTGCACCTGTGCAGCTGACGCAGAAAGGAGAGAGACCCGGGGGGGGGGGGGGGGGGGTGACTCCCATATGAAAGTGACGGGGATGCTCGTCGGAAATTGCAAATTACACTCCTAAAAGGGACCAATCTGGGCGTGTCTCTAGCCTTTTTTACCCCTAAAAGATACCATTATACACAGTATGACGGTGTTTTTTATTATTTATTCGCGTCTCCTGTTCGCGTGCAACCCTAAAAGATAAATTGATGGCTGAAAATATCGCCGTTCCGTCCTGAACACCCTAAGGGGGACCAAAATCTGTAATTTACACCCCTAAAAGGGACGACGAGCATCCCCGTCACTTTCTTATGGGATTGTCTCCCCCACCCCCTCCGGGAGGATTTTCAAACGAGAAAGGCGCGCGAGGAAGCATTACACGAGCGCGCGAGCACGACACGCGAGAAATCTATAAGGGGTGAAAATGAACTCAAGCCACGCCCACAAAGATTATGGTACCATTTGGGGGGTTCCTTTTAAAATGTCCGACGATCCACACAGACACTTGTATATGGGATCCCCGCCTCCTCCCTCCAGGGATAGGTTTATCACCGTAGGAATTTATACATTTTTAAATAAATTGTAAAAAATATCGTGAAATATGAATGAACTCAATGGAAATTCCTTTCAACTTGACAATGACATTAGGTAACCACATGCAGTTAAATCTCCATTTATATATTGATTTCCTGCTTTTATTTTCTTTGCTGTGTCACTAACAGCTTTAAATATGTTTATCAGTGATAATTAATTACAACTGTAATTGCCGTAAAGACGCACGATTTAACGCCATTCATCAAATAAGTTCTCTCTCTTCTAATTGATGCTTTTACGTGCAACAGAAAATAGTTTATTTGAGGTTCTCAATTTGCTTGGATGGTGGTGTGTTTTATTTGGCGCTAAAAGTCAAACTTTGTATGTATTGATAAGTGATTAATATGAATGAAATCATATGTTGCATGTTTTATTGTAAGATTACAAAATAACTGGCAGAAGAATACATATTTGCGCGTATGATAACTGCCACATGCTGGTGAAATGTTATTTTAAAATTAAAAGTCTTCCGGTTTTAGTTACATGTGTCTGAACTCGCTGACGAATTTATGCTCTGAAAACAAACTCCTATACATACGGGTTCTTATAAATTCACGAATAAATTGCTTTGCACGGAAAGGTTAGAAGTAGTCTACTCAGTGACAGCGCATTTTGAGATCGATTTGTTTGCCCAGGTTCAAGTGATACAATATTTCCGAGTCGGAATGCTTGTTCTTAAGATCACCCTTACTTTTGGTGAGTAGTTTGAAAAATAAGTTAATGATTTTCTGAGTGATGGCTTTTAAGGCTCGTTTAATGGTTTTAAAACCGTTTGAAAAGGAAGCCAACATAATTGTATGCTTCCATGTATTGCAACTGACTCAGCAATTCATGCCTGTGTTTACTGTAATCTTCAGGTTTAAATTGATGAAAATCAAAGCAGACAAGCTCTAGACTGATTGCTGGCAGCTGCAGTCTGTTTCTCTCTCAAAACCATGAAATGAGCATCGCGCGAGGGTTTGAGACAGGACGGGACGGGACGGGAAGGGACGGGATTGAAGCGAGACGAGAGTCTGGTCACTAATCAGTTGAAATGTTTATTTGTTCCTTGCAGTGTGTCTGTGTAGTTTTGGTGCAGCTCTCCCGGATGTTTTCCCAGGATGTTCTTTCATGGAGTATTTCTGCACAGCTAGAGAATGCACCAGTGCGTTTTATAAAGGTCTTCATCAAGATCCCTCAGCTGACTGCGGGTAGGTTTTCTCAATAGTTCACTTGACCAACATCTAATATCCCCTTACAATATCGATACAACTCAAGTAAACAGGTGATGAGAATTTCAAATAAAATCATCAAATACCGATAGTGTCTAACCCAATTACAACTCGTCCAAAATCAAAATATTACTTCTCTCCCGGCATTATGACACCCTACGGAGATTGTTGCGCCAAATCCCAGGGGTACTCGCATCCCCATCGAAAATTCCGAGGGGTATTTCTTTCCCCGCCGGCTCCTTGGAAGTGATGATTTCCAAAATCGTAACGAATTTCTGAAGGTTTTCTAAATATTTTTCCATCGACGATCATTAAAGGGGGGGAGGGGGGGGGGGGGGGGGTCAGGGGAGCAGGAATTAAGTCTACGGTAGGTGGGAAGGGAGAAGCCGAGAAGCGGATTCTCAAGGTGGCGTGAGCCGGGAGAAATACGTTCAGACCACCCTGCCGACCCCCCATTCCCCCCCCCCCCCCCCCCGCGGCCCTCCAATAAGCTGTACTGATGCGATGTTTTATGTGATTCAATACAAATACAATTCCATACATTATTTTCCTTTATTTCACAGAAAGAGGTTTGAATCCATGTTAACTTGCCTGAAGCTGAAAATCTTCGTTTGTGCGGGGAGACGTCAGATGATAATGATATGGCTTACGGTTCAAATTCCTAAGATTTTCAAGAAGGAGACATTCTGTAGCGATGCCAATTTTGGCATCCCCCAAAACGACAATGTGTCCTGCAGCAGCACCTATTTTGAGAAGGCTCCTCTGTGTGGGAAGACTCTTCGTCTGAAGTTTGCTACCAATCGCTCAGACGCTTCATTATGCAGGTGAGCTTTCCCTTCCCTACTCCATACGGGATTTTTGTCACACCTTGTGTGCGTCCATAAAAATACAGTCGAAGCTCTCTGAGCGGACACTCTCGTAAGCGGACAGCTCTACTTACGGCCACCTTGGCAAAACACGTTTGAACTTTAGCTCATACAAACTCTGTATTTACACATTCCCGTGTTAAAGCGGCCAACTCCAGTTGCGGACATGCACTTTTTCTGCTTCCCGAGGTTTTGTCCGCTTACGGGAGCTTCGACTGTATAACAAATGTTACAACGACTGTCGAAAGAAGTAATGTGTTTGGCGGTTTGCCTTAATTTAACTCCCGTATGCGTGAGATATTACTACTACTAAGGACCGTACAATTGAACTGCACGTGCGTTTTACGGTTTGGTACATTTCTTTGCCGTCCTCTGCAAAATGAAAACGTCAAAATGACTAAATTCACGGTTTTATGGAAAACGTTAACACACGACGGTTAATTTTCCTTTCTCTATCTGGACTTGAACACCGTCCCTACGAATTCAGCTCCTAAAAGTTCGGCCATAACTAGGACAAATTGGGCGGCGTGGGCCTCGGTCTTGTTGGCGCACGAAGGCAAAATTCGTAAGCGGCGAAGCCGCTGTCGCGAACGGCGGAGCCGCAAGAGTCTGGGGCGGGAGGGTCTCTCGCGGCTCCGCCGCTTTACGAATTTTGCCTTCGCGCGCCAACAAGACCGCCAGCAAGCAGGGTACTCCCCATTAAACGTCGCGTGATGGCCAAAAAATGGGATAAAATAAACTAACTCTCCTTTTTCCTTCCCTCAACAGTGAATCTGCAAAAGCAAAGAAGTGCGTCAAAGATCTCCTGGCCTCTGAATGCACATTAGACGCGGAAACAATGGAAGCCAATAATTTGACTTTAAGTGACCACAATCCTTTCTGTTCAAACAATCGCGACCCTGGAGCGACCGGACTAGAAGTGTGTCACGACTTTACCAACCCCCCGTATCCCTGCCTTAACCAAAACTCCTACTCCAAAGCCCCGCCGTAAGGGTGGTCGTAAACGTACTTGCAATTGTCCCTGTAAACGATCCCGATCCCGCAAGCGTTTACGGCCAGCCCGTCCCTAAAGAAGGATTCTCGGGGACTGCATTTTAAAGATTTAAAAGCAGTCCATAAGTTTTTATGCATCATTTCGTTTACGTAAAAAGTAGTTTGGTTTCCTTTATACATGTATAAAATGTAACTTTTTTGTATTTCCTACAAATAACTCAATTATATAAGAGTTGTTATTTGCCGTGATGGGTTCGCGCCCTTTGTGAATTATCCATCTAAGTTTAGATGCTGTTATAACAATATTGATCTACAATATAAGATAGTAACATTGTAATAGCAAACACAAGACAAAGACACAAATATCAAGACTATTATTGTTATTTTTAAATTTAATTTACCCATTGAATAAAGAACTAATTAACTACAAGAATATTCTTATTATATCTGATTATTATTGTTATTATTGTGATACGCGCTGATTTATTTCGATAAATACTCTGACAAGCGAAGAAGCTTTACAATAGATTCCAAGTCTTGAATTCACATTTTTAAAATTTAATTTGTTATGACTAGACATGCATCTGCGCAGCAGACACAGAAAGTTGACAGATATGGGAGTTTCAAACGAGCGGGACACGCGAGAATTTTTTAAACGAGTACGACGCGCGAGGAATTTTTAGACGAGCGCGAAGCGGGGACTGATATACAAATTTATTTCGTTATGTGCGATTACGTTTTGTATCACGTTACTGTTTCTTGTATGGAGAGTGGCGAGACAAGTTCCTGACTGCTCCTTCTATCTAGATGAGAGAATGATTCAAAAGTCTGCGAATGGGAAAAATGTTCGCATGAAAATTGGGGACGAAGGGCGAGGAACCCATTCTCTTGTGCCTCGCCCCAGTTTTTGCGCGATCTATGAAGGTTAGTTGAGACTGGTGCACAAACTCTCAGTCTGTTATGCGTCGTGCGTTATGCGTGTAATCAACCTCGTTCCCAGGGTCTCTGATGCTTTTGGCGGGAAGAAGAGAGAACCTGGGAACGAGGTTGGCGTGTAATATCCTTTTTAGCCCATATTTAAAAAAAAACGTTTTGCCCAATTTATACAAGTACGAAAAAAAAAAAAAGATAAATACAAAATCATCTAAGAAAATAAATGTTCGAGTTCCTCCAACGATTTCTTTTTCGTTTCTGGAACGTAAATAAAGAAAAATACCCCACCACAAAACGAGATTCCCCATAGAGCCAAAACGCTCCATAGCGAGTAATCCATTCAGTTAACGAGAGGAACGTCATGGAAATCACCAGATTACACGTCCAGTTTGTAGCTGTAGCATAAGCATTGCCTGTACTGCGGGCCCACAGAGGGTAAATCTCAGAGTTGATTGTCCATGGCATTGGCCCCATCCCGGGAGCGAATGCTGCAATGTAGAGCACAAGTGCTACAATAGCTAGCCAGGCATACTTGTAAGGGCACGCCGCATGGGACCATGTCGTTGGGTGATGCTCCTTTTGACTACATCTGCCGTAAGCCGCCATGTTTGCGCTGGATGACGCATTGATCGGAACACACGAGCCATTCACAGGATTGTTCGTGGCATCGTTTGACGAAACAAAATCCGCATTTGGCTTGTAGACAGTCTAAGCAATACCCAGAGACGGGGCAAGTATTTCTGATATACGCAGGCGTTTTCTCGTGTATAGATATCGAAGCATCGTGCTGCTTAGCCATGTAAAAGGCACCTCCTAGCAGAAACAAGCTAAAGGTGACCCCGTGAGGCTGCCTAGCAACAGTTTACGGCGCCCCATCTTCTCCACGAGACACACGCCTATAATGGTAAAAGCGAAGTTTCCAAACGCCACCACCGCCGCTAACCAGATAGCGAGCTGATCACCTTGTATTCCTGACATCTGTATGATCGTTGCACTGTAGTACCTGGTGACCAAAAATATGAATTCTCCTCACTGGTTGCTATATATTTCTTCTAATGTTAGTATTGAGAATTGTAAGGTACATCATGCAGTAAGACAATGTCCCCTAGTTCTTTCTTCGCGCGCTCACTTCTTACCCTGCTCGAGAGGACGTCTTTTCATTCCATTCATAACTTTACTGTATTTATACATAACACGGTTATAAAATTCATCAGGATACAATTTTTTAACGCAAATTAGTTTTAGAAAGGAAGCTGCTGCAACCAGACCGAAAACTGAGAGTACTGTACTTGCCGCCGCAGCTCCACTGGTAAACCATTGCAGAGTCTGCTCCGCTATAGTGGAAACTATTTTTCATAAAGTTGGGACAGGGCAGTGGAATAGCATGTTTGCTCTCAGTGTCTCTCAGAGAATAATGATACTACTACGGTCAATAAATTTCTGAGATTCGACCCCAAAAATTCCATACTGATGATCACTATTTAAACGAGCTACGTCACGGATGGCACATCTTGAAAAAATTGGCACCGCCCGCAATCCGTCTTAATCTTCTCCATCCTCAACCATCCTTGTTCCTGTTTGGTTTATTATCGCCTCTTTGGTGTTTTTCTACTTTAGCAAACTATTATTTTGAGGTTTTCATCAATTTGAAGGTGATTTTGCACTTCGCAAAAATGACTTAAAATATCGTGACATAGCTCCTTTAAGAAAATCAAGTTGCACAGTTATAAATTTACTGACATGACAATATCATTGACATAAACCTAACATGACATAACAGTATTACATACATGACAGTGTTAATCCCTGAGAGTTGTTGTATTGCCTGCAGCATGCAGCCAACCAACAGAGCTTTCCTTGTTGTCGCAGTAGTTAACATCTGATACGCTGTGCTTTGAGTAAATGAACATGATTCTGGAGAGAAAAAAAAAAGAAAAGAAAGAGTGTGAGATAAAATTGGAGCCTGTGGCTCAACAGCTAGGCAGTGCTTACATTATAACTTCAGTTTCCATAGCATGAAGCAGGTAGAAGTATTGATACTAACGCTGGATGGGATGCTAGTCCATCGCAAGTTACCCCCCAGCATTTTGTCAGGTCACCCTAACAGTTTGTTGAGAGGCACTGTGAGAGCAAAGCAACCTCGTTCCCAGGGTCTCTCTTGCCCAAGAACACAACACAATGATCCAGTGGTCTGCGCTCGAACCCAGACCACTTGATAAAGAGTCCAATAAGCTAACCACTAATCTACACTGTCTATAAGCGTAGTGGCTTATCAGGCCGCGCTTACATGTAACTCCGGTTTCCTTTATAGCATGAAGCGACTAAACTTTGAGTATCGCTACTCCCCTGGATGGGATGCTAGTCCATCACAGGTAACCCCCCAGCATTTTTGTCAGATTGCCCTCACTGACAATTTACCAGTTCCCATTTACTCCTGGGTGGAGAGAGGCAAATGCGAGAGTTAATTATCTTGTCCAAGAACACAGCACAATGACCCCAGCCAGGGCTCAAACCCAGATCATTCAATCCGGAGTCAAACGCACTATCCATTATTACATGTAGGTCACTGCCCCTACCACATGAACCGGCAGAGATAATAACAGAGAGTAACAGTGAGAGAGCGTACTTACTATTGTCACGCAAGGATTCTTCTTCATCACAAACATTTTTCATGGCTACAAATTCTGAACTCACATCTGATGTTCCCCGTAGCTTCATAAGAATTTTCTTAGCTCGTTCAGATTGGCCTCTACTAACAAGCCAACGGGGACTTTCTGGCAGTACTAGACAACCAAAGAACATTACGATTGACGGCACAGCACCTAAACCAAGCATGAGTCTAGCAAAAGAAAAAAATTATAGTACTACAAACATCTCCTAGGGGGGGGGGGGTTTGCTAAAAGCAGGCCCGGCAGCCCATGACCTGCAGCCCAGTTCCCACTTCACAGTCCACGGCCCAGTCCTCGGCCCATGGCTCATGGCCCAGTTCATGGCCCACGGCAACCACTTCATGGTGACAGTTATTACATCGAAATACACAATGTAGTAAGTTACAATTCCTTGGTTCCTCACTGGGCCACTGGGCCGCCAGGCTGCGGGCCTGCTTTTAGCAAAACCCCTCCTGCCGGGGGGGAGGGGGCTCCCAAAAATAAGCCCCCTGATAATAAGCCCCCCCCCCCCCCCCCCCCCCCCCCTGATAATAAGCCCCTCTGAAAAAGCCCACCAAAACACCTTTTCAACAAATATAAGCCCAGGTTTTATTATCAGAATTTTACGGTATATGATACGCGCAAGCACCAACTATTGGGGAGTAGTAAACAGTGGTTAGCCAATTACATGTATCAGTTTATAATAGATCACAACAAGCTTCTACTAATATACAATAAAATATCATAAAAGAACTTATGAAATATTGCTGTACCTCCATCCAGTGCTTTTGTTAGAGCTGAAGATGCCATCAATTACCGCAGCAACAAACTGACCACCAGTGATAAAAAGAGTGTTGATAGTCACCAGACGACCTCTAGTGTTGGAAGGTGCTGTTTCAGCAATGTACACTGGGACAGTAACAGATGCTCCGCCTGTGTACGATCAAATGTAGCAAGTATGTAAACAAGCCCCACGGTAACAATCATTTCTGGTACCATGTCGTTACTGTGTTCGAGAAGTATTGGACCTAATTAAAAACCGTTTCCCATTGACATATTCATTAATTTGATATGAGTTTTTTTTCCACTCTGATTCTCAACTAGTAAAGCAATTCTTTGGTTGACTCCGGTTATTACGAAACTAAATCGTTGTTTCGCATCACTCATCCGCCATCTTGTATCATTCCCAAAGTGCATTGCATGGTACTGGTAGTGCATGTGTTTAATATACATGTATAAGCCCCCCCCCCACCCCCCCCCAATATAAGCCCACCGTACCTAGATGACGTATAACTAGCCTGCATAGCTGGCATCTTGTTGGCGTGCGAAGTAAAAAATTTGTAAGCGAGCCGCGCACCAACAAGACGCCAGCTACACAGGCTTACGTATAACAGGAGCACACATGTATTTGAATGATAACCTGAGAAAATAGAGAGGCTGTGAACAGTTTATTTGTCACTATACACATGTATATGTCACTAACTGTTTATGCCCTTTTATGGCCCTAGTAGAAGTACACTCAACCTCATTCCCAGGGTCTTTCATCTTCCCGCCCCCTGGAGCGGGAAGATGAGAGACCCTGGGAACGAGGTTGAAGTACACAGTACATGGTCTCAAAATCCCCTCCCAGTTACACACGTATTTCTTTAAAACAAAAAAAATACCAAAAGTTTCAGAGATACTGTTAAAAAATACCCACTCCTAAAAAAGTGAATCTTCCAATTTGATAACCCTCCCCCTGCCCCTTTCTAAAATATCCCCCCCCCCCCCCCCCCCTCCCCCGCACACCCCAAACCTGGGAAGTAATAAATGGCCAGTCCAAACTCGGACATGTTCTGTTTATACCTAAATATACGACAGCGTTTTTGACATTGATCAAAATGATCAATGCGAAACACAAGTGCGACTGAACTATAAAATTGGACGTTTGAATCAACTGTGAATCATTGCGTGACGATAAAATATGCGTAATCTAAACAATTTCTCAGTCACAACCATAATAACAATCACATCATTCGATTCGATACGTTTCTACCATAAATGAATGAAAATCAAGACTCAAACTAAATATAATACTTCAGTGTTTGATTCATTACCTATTCCAAAGCCCACAACGAGTCTTCCAACGAGTAGAACTTCTCTCAAATGGGCAACTCCCATAACCACAGCTCCGACAGTGAACACCATCGCGGAGACAATAAGCATGGGTTTTCTACCAAAACGTTGATTCAGAAAACCTCCTATCAGAGCGCCCAGTATAGCTGTACCAATAGTAGCGCTTACAATGAGCTCCTGCCAGAAGGACGATAAATGAAACTCCTGTTTTATAAGAATCATTGCGCCGGACACGACACCGGTGTCATATCCGAACAGGAATCCTCCGATGGCGGCGAATTACAGTCAAGAAATACACGTATAATGGAGTTGGTTGTATCGTCGGAGGATCCGAGCTTTTGATCAAGGATTCATGCTCGGTTTCCCTGTCAAGGGATGGTGATTGAAGGTGTTTTGTTGATCCATTTCGCTTCCTGTTTCGTCTGCTCGTAGAAGCAATGAATGAACGAGCTAAGCCAGGCCTGTTTGTAGACCCGACAGGACTGGGAACAGGTCGAGCCGAGGAAGTTATGGAATCGGACTGGACTGTCGACCGGACTTAGACCTGTCGAACGGACGGATTATATCCTTGTCGTTTCGCCCGCGCCAAACTCGTTCCAACAAAAATTTTATTGGAACTGATTAAAAAGATTATATGAGCGTTAATTTTGGGAGGTGTCCGAAAGTAGAGCTACTGTACCGAATCTGGAAAGCTGACGTCCGCTCAAAATGTCAGCTTTTCCAAATTCTCTAGTTCATTTTGTGATTTGTGCAATGGCTGGAACAACTTCGTTTATAGAAACTAATCTTTATTACTCCTGTTGGGGGATTTTGGATCCTTTTTACATATTTCAATTATACAATGGCATGTGAAAAATATGCTTAGCGTGCGAACAAAAGAGCACACAGTCGGAACAAGTACTGTTTTTGGCAAGTCTTCGTTGAAGCAATCGGAGAGTTTCCGATGTTGTTATCCAATCAAAAACTAGCGCGAGCACTCACGAGTACTCCGAAAGCAATCGCGCCAGCATATAGCGCCACAAAAATACGTGTTGCTTAGCAATTTCTCATGATAAATTACAGGGGCCAGAGTACATATTAGTGACTAAGCCGAAATGTTTTGTTGCTATTATGTTAGTCAGGGACAAAGCATAACAGAATGAGCAGTAGCATCCAGTTGGATGGCTGGTAAAAAAATATATTATTCATACATCTGAAAATCAGTCGAGTATGCAGCAGGAGCAGATCCATGATTTTATGAATGGGGTGGGAGTTAGTCAGAGAGGGGAAAGCTAAAGTCCATAGGCCTGGGAGGGGTCTGGACTATGGAGGTTTATTTACCCAGAAAATTTTGAAACATGTGCATTTTGCATTTTTATTTCATAGCAGTTTTTAAAATGTATTATTAAATGGGACTGTGGATAGCAACGATGGCTGTTTATTTTACATTCATACGTTTTCAATTGAACAATGTGGCTTGTAATTAAAAAGGGGAGAGAAAAAGAGAGGAGTCATAGAAGTTTTAAAAGCTTCTCAAAGTGGGGGTTGCAACCACCTCAACCCTCCCTTCAGATCCACACCTGTATATTTGTCAGCTGGATGCTTATGCTAAGATGGTTGAAGGCCTTTGTATGTTGGGGTAATGTCAGCCAATGGTTAGGTCTTTTGAGTTATTGAACAGCTAGCTAGCTACCAGCAAACTGCAGTGAGTGTAATTTTCTACATTGTAAAAACAGCCCTTGTTCTTACTACTGTGAAAGGCCCTCATTCTGTATGGTTCCATAAAAGGATCCTCACTCATATAAAATGGGAGACAGAGGGCAAAGTGTTGCTGTTAGGTGTGCACAGGCCATGTTTATTTCCTTCCCTTTATTGCTGCTGCACTGATTATAGAACTAGTTTATAATCAAGTTATTTGTTGTTCTTTATTCAGAGAATAACAGAAACTGAATGGAAAATGCCCAGGTGTGTTGGAGGAATAATTTGGGAGGCAGTAGTTACTTTACTCAGAGAAGCTTGAGCACCAGGATGTGAACAGTTTTAAAAGATTGACTGACCAGATAAAGCAGTAGTTGGCATAGTTTGAGATGACGCAATCACAAATTTAGATGAATATCAATTTTCTTGAGGTTGTAAAAATAAAACATATAAAGAAACAATGTGCAACTTTGTGTCATTTCATATCTTCCTATTTTCCAATTTGACATCAATAATTTTATTGCTAGAAAGCAGGACAAATCCTTTTCCTGATACCCAAAGCTTGACAGAATACTTTTATAAAGCCATTGTCACAGTAATGAATAAAACCCATTTGGTCTTTTAGAACCATTTTATTGAACTTCCCATTCCCCTCAATAAAAGGTTAATTAGCTGTCCTGATGAGAACCATGAGAGGTTGAAAGTTCTTGACAATTCCAAAAATGAGCTGTCCATGTGTATTTTCTAATATGAAGTCTACACCTTCTGGTTTTGTTGTGAAGTATAACATTTATTAGTAACAACAGATAGAATACCGTAATTCCTCGAATAAGCGCCCCCCTCGAATAAGTGCCCCTCCTATCGGCCAAACATTGAAATAAGCTCCCCCCCCCCCCCTGTTTTTTTCTGGGTAAGAACTGAGACAACAAAGGTTGAGTATTGTGTCAGTCATGTTTCACTCATCATTTTGTGAAATTATCGGTAATAATTATTCAGAATCAAAGTTGAACTACTCTTGCCTTCCCACGGCTCTGAGTCCGTCTCGTCATCAACTGACATTTTTTCTACCGACTCAGCCTAGTCCCTTTAGTCGTTCTCTTTCTCTCTCGAGCGAGCGCGAAGTACACGTAAGAACCTGGGAACGGGTTTGCGTGCCATGAAATTTCGCGCCACTCCCAAATCGAGTAAGCGGGAAGGGAACGCCTGGGTACTAGGCTGCTACCGACTGTATAAGAGCTGTTTGAACCTGGAACTTATGTTCGACTTGATAGGAGTTCGCGGGATCAATTCTCACATAAGATCTCAACATAGAGCTTGTGATTCGTCATACAAAAGGTGATACACAAATTGGCCGTTTTTAGAGACGCAAAATCCGTCTGGACAAACAAGCAAAGTTTTTTAGCGCGTCTGGTTATGCGTGTCTCACTATAAAGACGGGCACAAGACAAGTTATGCGTTAAGACAAACTATCTCAGTGCTCTAGTTCATCCTGAACTGTGAACTAAGAGACGAACTTGTCTGTGTGTATAAAGACGGGCACAAGACGAATAATACGTCAAACTACAGTCGAAGCTCTCTGAGCGAACACTCTTGTAAGCGGACAGCTCTACTTACGGCCGCGCGCCTTGAAAGCCCCGTTTGAACTCTAACTCGTACAAACTCTGCATTTAGCGATTCCGTAAGCGGCCAGCTCCAGTTGCGGACACTTTTTCTGCTTCCCGAGGGTGTCCGCTAACGGGAGTTTCGATTGAATCTGCTTTTGTGTTCTTTAACGACGAACTAAGGGCTTTGTGTGTCTGATAGTTCGTTATGCGTCTCTTGTATAAATAGGACCATTACACCTTTCTCCAAAATGGCCGCCGCAAATTCAAAATGATTAAAATTAAACTGAGCGGAAAATCAATGCCAGCACCTAAAAGAACACCTCTTGTTTGGTAATCGTACGAAGTTTCGTTAGGTTAGGTTCCATCTGAGTCGAGAAAACGGAAGTTGAAAACTGTAATATTTAGAGACGTTTTGTATGACTGGTCCGCCATACAAACAAAGTCACACAAACGTCTTTCAATTTTCCAGTTTTCAACTTCCGTTTTCTCGACTCAGGTAGAGCCTAACCTTACGAAACTTCGTACAATTACCAAACAAGAGGTGGTCTTTCAGGTGCTGGTATTGATTTTCCGTTCATTTTAATTTTAATCATTTTGAATTTGCGGCGGCCATTTTGGAGAAAGGTCTATTCAGTTTTGTTCATCTTCACAGTAAGCTTGTCCCCAGCAGCACCTCAGCTGATGCAGCCGGCATTCCGAGGTCATGCACCAACCTTCCTCATCGGAACACACACAGTTCTGCTTGCAACTTCTTATAAGATCCATGACTTCGGTGGTTTGCCTGCCCGGGAGGGTCTGGTTCAGAAAGCAAGTTGAAAAGATACTGTCTTGACAGGCGGTGTCCTGGGTAAGAGTTTCCCATGCTGCACCGAAGTCTTCAGAATCACAGAAGAAACATTTCAGTTTCAGCGTCATGTACACTCCTATGAAAAATATACCCGTTATAAATAGGAACGACTTGTCAAGCACATAGCGTCTATTTGTATGGAAAGTTACGTTTCGTTTGTCGCGCGAGTTGGGACGAGAACTGAGTTCTGTTCCGCTTACTGTAGGTTAAAGTAAAGCCAGCTTTTCGGAACTTAGTGGCCCGAGGGATACCATTTTCAGACCAAAATATGCGATTTTTCCTGCCAATTTTCATTTCCCCCTTTTCAAGCCAAAATGACAAAGATCTATACCCTATCTCAGACAAGCAGCCGAAAACATACCCAATTTGAGACCAAAATGTTCAAAATCTATACCCGTTTTCAGTCCAAAACGCGGGCTCAAAAACCATACCTTTTGGGTTGACACATGCCTATATGACCTATATAGCTTATACAGGGGAGTATTTCCCCCACCCCCGGGCTTAGTAGCTCAAGAGGTCGGCACTTCCATTGCCTGAATAGGAGTATTGGTACTCCCCCGAGCTTATAAATTTAGTTTGCACTCACCGTCCCCTCTCTGTTCGTGTACCAAAGAAGATGACACGGGTCCCTCCAGGGACATCCGGGATCCTTTATTCCATAAATTGTACCACACTGCTAGAGTGAAGCCTGGGAAGCAGAAACAATAGGTCTAATGTGTGCCTTATAACGTATGAAAGTAACGAATCACGGTGTAAGTAAAAAGGTTAAGTCTACAAGCCTAGTGGCTTATCTTCAGGCCGACGCTTAACTCCGGTTTCCATAGCATGAATCGACAATAGACCTTTCCCAAAATGGCCTCCGCAAATTCATATTAAACTGAGCGGTAAGTCAATACCAACACCTGAAAGATCACCTCTTTTTTGGTAATCGTACAAATTTTCATTAGGTTAGGTTCTACCCGAGTCGAGAAAACGAAAGTTGAAAACTGGAAAATTTAGAGGCGTTTGTATGACTGGGGTATGGCGTATACCCCCAGTCATACAAACGTCTCTAAATTTTCCATGCAGTTTTCAACTTTCGTTTTCTCGGCTCAGGTAGAACCTAACCTAACGAAACTTTGTACGATTACCAAACAAGAAGTGGTCTTCAGGTGCTTGTATTGATTTTCCGCTCAGTTTAATTTCAATCATTTTGAATTTGCGGCGGCCATTTTGGAGAAAGGTCTATTATAGAGTATCCGGCGCTACTCCCCTAAAAAACCGCTAAATACAGCGTTTATTTAGGCCGCGACAAGCCTGCGAGAGCAGCCGGTTTTTTCAGCTCGTGAAACAAGAGCCGAAAAGACCGGCTGCTCTCGCAGGCTAGACCACGACCAACCATATCGACCGAAAAACCTGAAACAAGATTGTTATTCACTCACACTCAAACTAATTCCTCTTCCACTGCAGTAAAAAATAACGCGTAAAAAATAACGCGTTCCCTGGACAAGAGTTTGCACTGTGCTACTGCAGTGTAAGGTACTCAATCGAAACCGGTATTTTAATTTGTTTTGAATATCTCTATAGAATATGCTAATAACAAGAACAGTCGGGGGAACAAGTGCCGGTTTTGGCAAATTTTTCGTGCAAGCACTCGAAGAGTTTCCGACTCCAATCAAAAACTAGCGCGAGCACTCACGAGTACTCCGAAAGCAATCGCGCCAGTAAATACGTCATGTTGCTTAGCAACTTCGGGGACGAACACCGCGGGCTTTGTCCCGTCTCGTAGGCGGGAATTTCGCTATCGACTGGTACTTGTTCCCCGACTGAAGAACAATTACCCGTCACTGGAGCTCGAGAAAATCCACGCGTTATTAAAAATTCATCTCCGTTCGTCATTTAAAAGAGAATTGCAACAGATCAGAAACTAACTAACCGAATGAAGCAGTGGTAGTTCAAAAACTCAGCTCACTCGGTTTAAAATGAATATTAAACTTAGGAAATAGATTAACAGATGATTTTTCTACGTTTGTTCGTTCTTTACTTACCTAGAAAAGTGCTTACGGCGAGAATTTGTTGCCACTGTGGCTTGGCGTGGAAGCGTTTTACCGTTTCGGTTTGTTGGTGCATTGCATAGATTTTAAAATCACCGTGATGTTCTCTGGGATAAACTAATGGCAAGCCTCGACGATACAGTCCATGCAGTCTAACTCAAGGTAGATATGGCATTTGTAGACCTTTCTATGTTACATCGGTGTTGCTATTTTCGATCGAATTACTGTTTTCAATAACCGTGAAATTTCTCGTCCCCTCATTGGCTAATTTTTATCATCAATAAGAGATATAGACAAACTTGCTCACCCTGCTCACTCAGTAATTTCAGTTTGTTTCATGTGAAAAGCAAATTATCATGGCATTAGTTTATTATTATTTTAATGTTTATACATACTAGGCTTATTTTCGGAGACGCAGGTGCCGATAATCGGGAGGAAAATAAAACGGGCGAAAACGGTGCGCGCGCGCAATCTCGTTCCCAGAGTCCTCGTTACCCTTATCCAGCGGCAGGAACGGGCAACAAAGACCTCTGGGATAAAGCGTTCCGCCATGACAAGATTCTTGGACTTCCGGTTCTACAGCGCATGTATTCGACTCCATGTTTCAAAGGGACGCACACAAGATTCTTGGACTTCCGGTTTTACTGCTTATGTCAGGCTGAACGCTTTATCTCAGAGGTCCTTGTAGCCCGTTCCTGCCGCTGGATAAGGGTGACGAGGACTCTGGGAACGAGATTGCGGTGAGCGCGAAAGTTGCCCGCGCGTCAAGTAAACTTTCGCGCGCAACGATTTCGCGCGTTTTATCCCGCTTCCTCTCAATTATCTGCCGGCCTGTGTCTCCGAGGACTCCGGAGGCAGTACCCTGACAATATACCGTTTTGCTCGATTTTTACTGTTTTACATAAGTTACTATAGCCGAAGGAATTCACAATTAGTGAGCGGTTTCAAGAAAGTAAATTGATTGGAACGTGGAAAAAAAAAAACCGAAATCGTTCTCCAGACATTTTGATGGGCGGAAGTTCAGAAAGAATGATCAATCATTTGCCGTTCCTCTTAGCAAAGAGAAATAACATTCGTTTTGGTTAGCTTTTTTTGAAATACGACTGTATGCGAGCAAAAGAAAATATTTTCTTTAATTTTTGATGCGAGCGGATAAATCTCTTGCATGGATGTCAGATAATGGAGTTTTTGTGCCATTTTTTTGTTCCATTTCGTTGTAAATCGAAAATTCACACTTTAATTTAATATAAATTTATAACATGATCACAAGAAGCTATATGTTGTACAGCACACGATTTACACTGAATCCTGTTTGAAACAAAAAAAGCCTCGCTGGTTTTTGTGTTGTCTCATAAAGATTATCTCGATTCCGTTAAGTACTATCAATTTTATCTTAGAAGGCCTTACATCGGTCGCATTTACGACGAAGGAAAATAAATATCAGATTCAGAATGAAAGTAAAAATGGCTCAAAGGGTTTTGTTTAGAACAAGCTGATGAATTATTGTCCAACCAATGCAATAGCTCTTCATGTCGCAAACGTTTTATGTCTGGAAAACAAAGCAGTTAAGAAAAACCAACTTGTATTTCCTGTCGTGAAATATTAACGCAGTTTATGAAGAAAGAGCTCGTTTTTAAGCCACTTAAATCATCTCATTTCAATAATGTTGTCATTGTTGAGCATTTTACGAAAATGCGTTTGGCATTAACAGAACAGAGCTTCCGCTAATCACATATATAAATCCAGAAATAATTATTTTATATTCTTTATATATTCATTTACCAAGGAGAATCGAAATCGAAAGGCTGGCGGCTAAGTTGAATGAGATTTATTGAACAAGTGATGTACCAGGATTTTGGTTTACGAGCCAGAATGCTTGTTGACGTCATAGCAATAAGACATTTAAATCGTCTGTCTACGACTAGTAACTAATCAAATCAAATAAAGCGCTTTCCCCTCGATAAATCGGCATGAAACATGGATCTTGTCCGGGAAAATAATATCCTGGCCATTTAATGAATCGGAAAAAGTGAAGAAAAGCCAATTGAACATTAAGTTTTTATAGTCAAGTTATGGAGGATTAATCTTATTGGCAATGGCTTTATTTTATCGGATCTAAAAAAACCGTCTCTCTTTCAAAGTTTTTTTTTCTCACCGCTAATCTCATTTAGCCATATAAGAAATCAGATTCGAGATAAAAGGCAAGACATCGCTAATTTATAAGTGAAAAACGATATCAAAGTCTTTTGCCTTTCTGATTGGCTTTTAAGAATCAACAAAATTTTGTCTGATCACAATTGATCTTCCGCGCATGCTTGTGACTTGTAAGTTGATCTGGCAGGAATCTGGCAGTTGATCTTTGATCGCCCAATGCCACAGTGACTTGAGAAGTCGCGCAATTGAGCGCGCCGGAAAAAAGCAGGAAAAACTCGAGTGTTTTTAACAAGTCTGAAGATGAAGCAAGGTTAGAACTCTAGGTTGACATGGCAAGACCAAGGCGCGCTTCGCCAGTAGCTTCTGAATCCACCATGGCGAGTCGGAGATCGCGAAATGCCGAGAAAGACACTGAAGTGTCTTATACACAGGTAAACACGATTTTAGCTCACGTAAATGACAGAAAGAGCAGAAAAAAGACTAAACCGGCTGGCATGTAACACGAAATCGGAGTGCTAGCTAGCTCATTTCAATCGCATTTGCATGATCGTGTTTGAGTTTTGTAAACAAGTCGTTTATTTATCGTAATCATGCACATCCATACATTTCCATGATACCCCAAACATTGGAACCCTCCTGGCGAAATTAGTTTCAACGCAGCTAAAAAACTGTGTTCTTGTCAGAAACACCAAACAAACCTTCCTTTCGAGTTCCATGTAGCTTTTCTGGGTAATTTTTGCAGGTAGGAAAGTTTTCAAGGAGTCGATCTCATCGTCGAATGTTTTCGTGTATGTAGACGAAACAAATCATATATGATATGGCACGCGCTTAAAATTCTCATAGTCTGGGCGCCTACGTTGCTTTGAGTTTGTGTAGGTTCTGATTTAATTCCCTAATTTTTTCATGTCATTGAAATATTCTGAAACCTGTGACGGCTTATTTTCTACGCCCGAGGGCTTGTTTTAAAATTAAAGGATTTACCCTGAAAAGCGCTCAGTCAAATGCTGTGATGTTTTCGCTTGTTGAAAATACATAAGCATTTAATAAAACGAGAGCAAAATTGGAAATATTTCACTTAGCTTCACTACGGATGTTTATTCAAAAGAAACAGATCGGATTCTAGCAATATTCTATAAAATTTCTGATCTACAAACCGGTAGAAAAGATTAAACATTGGTTTCATTGGAAATTTAAGAAGAAAAACATTGTTTTGAATTCTTTCATTTTTTTAATGTATCGACTAGCTGTTTTCGGTCAATGTCGTACAATTAATAAACCAAAGTGAAACATTTATTTTTATCTCTCACGCGTTTTTCCAAAATTAATATATATTTTTTCGGCATCGAACGAATATTTTGTGATTTATTATTATTATTATTTTTTGCTAGCATGAAGAAATTGATTTTTACTTCCCGGCCACTTGGACACATAAGAAGCATGGACGGAAATTGTGTATACGACTATACGGCGAGATATTATGCGGTGCACAGAACCGAACGATTAAAGTGGCTTTTATCGCGAAGCATCGTCCAATCAAAACTAAGAATCGCTATCAATCAGACTGCACCCAGCTGGCTTTCCTTTCAAATTTTTCTTTATTTTTCCGCCGGGTCTAGCAAGACTTAAATTATTCACAAAATCCTTCCGAGAGAACACAATTGTGAAAAGGTGAAAAGCTGTGGCTTGCTTCCGTATTTTAAAAAGAAAAAAAAAAATATTATGGCAAAAGTGCGTCAAATTTCATCGGTTCGCAGTCAAATTGCATGTCCGCGCGATTTTATTTGAGCTTAATTTTCCGAAGCTAAATTTCATTGTTTTCTCATTCTCGAAAAATATCATCCGATTTCGAATATTCTGTCCGCGGTAAACAAAGGCAAAGGTGCGGAAGGACTCCGTATGTGATAAACAATGAATGAATTCATTGTGCAAATGTCTCCTCCGACAACTTATGTCACAGACCAAGCAAATTTGAGTGTTCGTTTCCAGGCATGCTATTGGCGCAGAGAGAGTAGATAATGACTCATGTAGGTTTTGTTAGCTTAGGCGATGTTTACTGGGTCGTATAAATACACGTATTTATCATGTTGCCCTTGCGCTGACATCTTGAGGTCTAGTGTGTGCTGTTCTATATATTTTTTTATGCTACCAGGTCGGACAAGACGAGCGTCAACGAACTGAAGATCAAGAAGACTTCTTGGAAACCGGCGAGCAGGAGAAACTCATTGGAATCATGAGCGATACAGCGAAGCGATTCTCCTCGCTTCTGACAGTTATTTGTCGCACGGCCAAGAGGTCCGCGAACAAGGTGGCGAAAATACGAAAGAAAAAAAACGGCGGGGAGGAAATAAGCAACTTATCGCCCAAAACGGACGCGGTTGGAAGCCCTTGTAAAACGCACGTAACTAAAAATTCTGCTCCAAGCGTCGTCGAAAAAGGTAAGGGCCTCGTAAAATGATTTAAGCGATTTTTTAATTTTTCTTAAGTCAAGTTTAAAGTGAAAGTTAGATTTTAATAAGCGTTTTATTTTATTATCCACAGTCGAACAACACTTCAATGAGACTTATGAATTGCACCATCTTCTCGGGCAGGGAGGATTTGCTGTGGTATATTCTGGAACAAGAGTACGAGATGGATTAGCGGTAAGGACGTTTTATTTTCCTTATCGATTCACTGCTAATCTACATGTCTAGCGGGAAAGACGAGAGATACGCGGTAGTGCTGATTTTAAGAATAAAAGCCGCAGAAACTAGCGTAGATTCAGCATTAACTGTTTATCGATGCAGAATGTTCCAATCAAGTGTTCCGATCAAACATTCTGATCGTGTGTTCCGATCAATGTTCTAAGTATTGATGCTGTCGTGTTGATCAAACGTTCTAATCCAACCCTGGTATCAGATGTTTGTATATTGAGGATTCTGGACACGTTTCATCGTCTTTTTATCGCTGCTTTGATCAATCATTGAAAGTTTTACACAAAATTGCACACAACACCCTTTTACGATCGCGCATTTATTTATTTTTTCGTGGCAGGGCTTTTAAACCCATTTAAAAACTCATTTGGTTATGCGACGCAGAACTCGCCACTTTGAATACTAGTTCAAAGTTTCGGATTTGATTATGTCATGAGGACTTCTTGAATTTAATTACTACAATGCTTGATGCCCGGGCTTGATGATCAGAAAAGCTTCTTACTTAAAAAATATTGGCACTAAGTACGGTTAATTCTGTATGCGAAAACACCGAATTCAAGCTAAAAGACGGCGATGGTTCCTGAATGAACACTGTTCAAAAACGGATGCGTCAAGCACCTGCAAAGGCCCTAGCATTCAATCGGTTTTCTAAGCTTTTTCAAATGCGGCTATCGTACGCATGCCCGAAGTTATTTTGCTTACAGCTGAACACTGATGTTCAGTTGGTATACATGTATGCTTCAGTGGACTGGCATGGCCGTGCCATACAAATCGCAGGCTAAAAAATAAATATTGATATCAACCCGTACTGCTGTAAGTTGTACCTGCTGCTGGTCAATATGACAATTATCTCCCTCGGTGAGCAATCAACTAGTAGAATCCTGTCACCCGAGGCGTCAAACGCTATTATCTAAACCATAACATTGCGCTTCGCGATGATGCTCCGAAATTACCATATTAAGAATTTTGCTGGATATTTTACAAGAAAACTCTAGTCTGTGTTAGCTAAGTAAATCCACAACTATAGGAGCGTTTTATGTGATCTTTAACCCGAAAGTATTGTCACCAGCGAGGCAAAATTGAAAACGAAATAAAAACAATTTTCTCTATTTTACAATTTTATTCGACTATTCTACTTTAAGTTCATGCATGATCAATTTTAATTTTATATTTTTAGAAATATTTTGTTTTCCATAATCGAAACGATGGTTAAATTGAATTATATTTTGGCGACTGAGCAATAATATTTTTATTTGATTTTATAATTGTATTCGGCGAATGTTTCTGTTTTTAAATTTTTTTCTGCAATAAGAAATTATGATTTGTTAATTATCATATAAAATCCTTTCGCAACATCAATATATGTCTGTAGCACAACAACAATTGATCGAAAAATGACAATTCGCCAGTAATTCGCCATTTATACTCCTAGGTGGAGAGAGGCACTGTGAAACGTCGGAAAGAGGAAAGCCGGCAGTCCCTCTTCTTTCGCTCATTCGTGCCTCACTTCCGCTCGCTCGCGCTTCGCGCTCGATTTCCGCTCTCTCGCGCTTCGCGCTCGCTATCGGAAAGAAAGATGGACTGCTCGTAGTCTGGCGCTCGAACCCTGGAGTCCAACGCGCTAACCATTAGGCCACCGCTTCTCCAACGGGTTATTGAGCAATTATTTGTGTGTTCTTTCGCCTATTTCCCAGGTTGCAATCAAGGTGATACCCAAATGCAATGTGTACTCGTTTGACGAGGTAAGGCAAACGTTTTGAACCATCTTAAATTTAGAATTATTTTTTTATGGAGGCGCAGATTCACGTCTGACCACGGAAAAAATGAAAACAGACTCTTCGTTCACAAGGCAAATGAATCACCCACCATAATTAAATAAGTTAAATTTAACAAATAAAGAAGCCAAAGCCATGTATTATACTCTGATAAAACATGTTTTTTTTAACATAAAAATTTACAATTTTAGATAGTTTTTCAAGTTATTCTACTGACGCACTCATTTTGAATGGAGCGGTTTTCAATTGAGTGTCATAAAACCACTTATTTAAATAAATAAAAACCCGAAGAAATTACAATGGCCAATCACAACGTAAACAAGACAATGAACCAATGAGGATTCAAAGCAAATACACGTGACCGGCGCCAAGCGCGTGAAAACGCGTGCGACCAAGTCGCGATTGGTTTTGGTTTTGCATCTGATTGGTTGAGTAGGTGGCGCCGAGTTTTTTCAACCAATCACAGAGCAAAGTAAAGCAAAACCAAAGCAATAGCACACTTGCACGATGTCGACATTTGACTACAACTACCAGAATTCATTTCGTTTTTCCTTTATTATTTCCGTAAGGCCAGCAGGCAGGAAATAATCTTCAAGAGGGTCACGACTTTTTTTAATTTAGTATACATGTTTCGGATGATCCTTCATCCATCTTCAGTACAAGTAACACAACACGCTGGTGGGTGTGATATAAATATAAGAAAAATACAATGGTATGGAAAATATAGCTAATTACAACGTGACAATAAACGTAGAACATATAACTAATTACAACTAGACAAGAAATATAGAAAATAAGACTAATTACGGCGTGACAAAAATAAAGAAAAAAACAGAACAGAGAATATATTGGCCCTTTCCGAGGTCGCGCGGGAAGTTGGGTCGAGTTTTCCGAACGTGCCTGAATTATGGGGCTGTTTTTTGGGGACGCTATTGTTATATTACATTATATTACAGAAATGTCAACAATGACGTTCCCCCAAAACAGCCCCATAATTCCGCACGTTCAGAAGCTCAACCCAACTTCCCGCGCGACCTCGGAAAGGGCAATACTGATAAACAAACAAAACTAAAATAGCCAGTGAAAGATTGACATGTAAAATTTGCCTATTGAGTGTGGTTTTTCCCAATGGATATGCCTAATATGTAGTGCCTCCTTGATTTTAAACTGGAAGGAGGTGGAGGCGGTGTCCAGGATGGAAAAACAATTTTCAGAACATAAAGCTCGGCAATTATCCGAGCTTTTGAGGTGCTGAAAAATGTGGGAATTCTTGTCAGTGGAAAGGTGCTCCCGGATTCGTGTAGCGAGATATCGGTTAGTCTCGCCGACATAACAGGCACGAGATCTTTTCAATCTTTCACTGGCTGATTGGAGCATAATAACAAGGTACTAGGCAGGTTCTGACTGAAATGCCAACTCAACTCAGCTGAAGCGGTTTGGGGAAGAGAGAGCACGAGGACGAGACCCCAGGCTCTACTCCGCTTTCAAGATGGCGGCTGGGACACGCTTGATCCCAGAATCGTTGGTCAAGTGTAGGGAAAACGAGTTTCGATCGTGTGCACGTGACAAAATACTCCACGATTCATGGAGTATTTCGCCAGCGTTTCCCAGGGTCTTCTCCGCGCCCAACCGCCATCTTGAAAGCGGAGTAGACCCTGGGAACGAGGTTGAGCACTAGACATCGTCCCCAGGTTCTCTCTCTCTTCTCCAAACTGGCCCCAGTCCCTTCTCAAGCTGTATGCTGAAGGAAGCTAACTCGTTCGTCTTTGATTCTTAAAGGAAAGTGAAATCCCAATCCCAATGGAAGTCCACCTTCATCGCTTCCTTGATCACCCAAACGTCATCAAACTACTCGACTATTTTGAGCATGCGCAGGCCTACGTGATGGTGCTAGAGCGACCGCAGTACCACAAGGATCTGTTCGACTACATCACGGAAAAGCGTCGATTGGACGAGAACGAGGCGAGGAGTATCTTCCGTCAAGTTGTGGAGGCAGTGATGTACTGTGAGTCCAAAGGAATCTTCCACCGTGACATAAAAGACGAGAATATTTTACTGGACTCCGTGACAGGCCAGGTGAAGTTGCTCGATTTCGGTTCAGGCACGGTACTGGAAAACACTTTATATACCGATTACGAAGGTGAGATTATAGTGTCACGCATTTGCCATGAAAATTGTAACGCAAACACGATGCAAATTGTAACGCAATCGCGCAAATGAAAACGTCCCTGGGAGGAACGGTTTTCCGTATCACGTAACCTGCAACTGTTTGTCAACCCATTGAAAAGGCGAATCTTCGGAGCTAGGCAAGTTGGAGAAAAGAAATAGACGTGGTAAACGAAACACAATAAAAATAAAATGATTGCGCGAGACGGAAGATTAAGAAAAGGCTGCCGCGTTTGTGAGAAGTTATTTATTTTCTGGAAAAGTTACTGTTAACGCTAAAAATCTTAAGCTTAATAGAAGCAGAACATTTTTTAACAATTGTGCATTTTTCTGTAATTTTCATGAATATATGCTCGTCTAAGATTTTTTCGGAGTTAACTAAAAAAAAAGGCGTTTGTCTTTGACAAAAGCAACAAAATGACGTAATTAAATACAAGATGGCGGCGCACGCAAAACACGAACGGTGTCAAAAATTTCTCCACCTGGGTTATTGGACTTTAATATTGGCAAGAAAACTGGAAATCAAATCTATTTATTATCTCTGGGCACCATTGATTACTCAACACAACGCAACGCACGCGAGGACGCAACCTCGTTCCAAGGGCGAGGACGCATACTGAGTAAAATTATAATGAATGCAAGCGATCAGTCGATAACAAGCAAGTAATAGAAGCTGGTTAAAATTAGTAGTTAACTTACTGAGTTTTCTCCGGTCTCCGCGGCGGCGAAGGCGCATAAGGCAGTCTCGCTAGAGTGTCCAACCCAATCTCGTTCCCAGACTCCTCGTTCCCCTTATCCAGCGGCTGTAACGGGCAACAAGGACCTCTGGGCTCTGGGATTAGCTCTGGGATAGAGTGATCCGCCTGACCTGCGCAGTAAGATCGGAAGTCCAAGAATCTTGGCGTCCGTTAGTTGAAACATGGAGTCGAACACATGCGCAGTAGAACCGGAAGTCCAAGAATCCTCTCATGGCGGATCGTTTCCCCCCAGTGGTCCATGTTGGCCGCTCCACCGCCGGACAAGGGTAACGAGGACTCTGGGAACGAGATTGTGTCCAACCCGCCCTGTTCTGCGCCGCCGCTTTGGCCACATTCCAGCTCCTCCACCCTAAAATTAGTTAAAATAACTTAATAATACGCCAAACGCACCTCTAAGTGTCCCAAAATGTTTTCCTGCTCCAGGCACTCGAGCGTACTGTCCGCCAGAGTGGTTCCGCTTCCATCGCTACTACGCACGCCCGGCCACCGTGTGGTCACTGGGAATACTGCTGCCACAACATGATCATGGGCGACGTTCCTTTTTCAAACGAAGTAGAGATCGTGCGGGCGGAGTTGAATTTCCCGGATGATGTTAGTACAGGTGAGAAAAAAGGACCAGTCAACCTCGTTAACAGGGTCTGATCAGCCGCCATCTTGAAAAACGAGAAAACCTGGGAACGAGGATGAGTACCAGTTTGACTCAGCCGCGGTTTTCGTCCCGAGCTAGCAACATGACGTATCCTAATAACAATACACTTGAACATAGAAGCGAGGCAATTTCGGGCACAAGCTGCAAAACATCGTGTTTTTCTTGAACTCCTTCAACTCTTTTAGTATAAAAACAGTTTTAAAATGTAAAAGAACCAAAATTATTTTAGTTTACGTTGTTTTTAGAAGAAAATGTGAAACGACTTTTCTCTATTTATAAAGAGTAGATTCGCATAAGCGACTGGGAGATCGGGTGACGATCTTTACGGCAAACTTGAACTAAAATACTTGTATATTTACTTCTTCTCCGTTTTAAAACTATTTTTATACTAAGATAGTTCAAGTAGCTCAAGAAAATTACGATGTTTTACAGCTTGTGCCCGAAATTGCCTCGCTTCTATGTTTAACTGTATTGTTATGCAAATATTTCAGGTTATCCGTGAAAAGGGCTATTGTGCCATGATGGCGCGACTACTTTCGGAGTACTCTCGAGTGTTCGCGCTGTTGTTTGATTGGATAATTAAAAATCGGAAACTTACGGATGCTTCAACGAGAGGAGGGAATCTAGGGGAAGGAAAATTAGAGGAAAACTGACAGGGAGGGTGGTATGAACAAAAATAATAACTGTAAGAAATGTTTCCTCAAGATACGAGAAAAAAAAACACAGTCCTTGCCGTTTCGTTCCTTTACAACATTCACACAACGTAGAAATAAATCGCTGGTTGTTCCTTTACTACTAATTAAAGCATAAATATTTATTATCTGCTCCTGTACAGACCCTGCAAGATATTCTACGATGTCTCTTAGCTAAGCACCCTTCGTACAGACCTTCCTTGGATGACGTCATACAGCATCCCTGGCTCCAGCCACCACAGACACAAACATCGCCCCTCCGACAGGAGACTGTGTCAGAGCGTTCCAAAACCCTGGGGACCCCCCTGAAGAGAGACGAGAGCGGCGAATACCGCTTCGAGGAAATTCACTCCTTTAATTAAGCCAAGAGGAGAGAGCCTGGGGCGTTATTCTCATAAATTAAGTCTTCTCTCTCTGTAGTGCTGATCTACCGTGGACAATTTTCCTAGCTACGTAGTTATGTGCACGAGCAAGCACGTGCAATAAGGACCGTGTATCACGTGCTAAAGCTACTCAGGCCACGTGCATGAACACCACGGATGACAGATTTGCAGACTATAAATCGCACTCTGCCAATAACTGGAGATAGCTCACGCAGTCATGTTTTGCAGAGTGTATGGCAGCCATCTTTCGTTTTCTTTCAGATTGGCGGACAACTGTATTGCGGTATTGATGTCAAGAATGGGTCATGATTCAGTTATGGTCAAAAACGGAATTCTGAGACCTCGTTTCACTTGACCAGCGGTCGAGTAGCGTTAACAACCGCTGGTAAATGAGAACGAAGACTCAGGGTGCGATATCGAGAGTGGATCATAGGTGAAAGTTTTTTTTCAACCGCGATGGCAAAATACCACAAAATGACAGCGGCGAGACAAGATGTGCAGGCTACTCTGGATTAGCTCTGGATTAGTTGAGTACATAAAGAAACGCTGGAGAACTTCAAGGCGGCCTGAGAAGGTCATCATTTACTCTCTTTAAATAACCTAGAGCAAAAGTCACGGTTTCGGCCATAAGTGAAAACTTTGGCGAACTGTGACCAGAGACTAGAATACACCTGTTTTAAATTAAAAGAACTATCGGTGTTACAAATGACAATTTTCCTGGGAACGAACACACTTGGAACAATTAGCAGCTTTATCGGTCGGATTCAGCATGCAGTCTCCGGAAATTTTACCGATAGAACCGGAATGTTTCGTATAAGAAGTTGCTTGGCAACATGGCGTCATGCTGACGTGACATCGCGAGGGTTCGCGCCATTTTTGATTGGAGGTCATTATGAATCGGAAAACTATTCGGATGCCGAAGATTTACCGAAAACGGCAGCTTGATTCCCCGACTGATTCCGATGTTAAGGTGCATTGGACGGAGTTTGATGGGTTGTTGCCGTAAAACGCAGGGAAAAAGCAACTATACATCCTTTGGGAAAAGTTTGTTTACAGTTTATAAATAAATTATATGAAAACGTTTGTATGAAAAGTTTGTATGTAAAGAGATTTGATGGATGTGTAAGATACAGTCCCTTAATAAATTGGCTCGAAACAACATGTAAATGACTTCCAGTTTTGTTTTAAAATTGAAATCTCTCAGCAAAAGTATACGGAATTGTTATTTGGTATAAACAAACAAAAACAAACAAACAAACAAACAAACAAACAGAAATAACCCTCTGGCCGTGACCACACTCACTGATTGGTTTATCACTTTGACCAGCTTCCAAATTCTCATAGAACACAGCGCGAGTAGGAAGAGGGTAAGGGAACAGAATGGGGCCCGTTTACAGGAGCCGGTGGAAGAAAGACCACTTCCCTGTCCTCCGAGATCCCCTTTCATTACCATCTGCGCAATGGTTAATCATTTTTGGCGCACACTGGGGATTTTTGTCGTGGGGTCACAGTCTGGGGCCTGGGGAAGCCAGGACCAAGTTTGATTTTGTCGTACAATATGAAAGAAGCAAACACAAGACGGCGAAAACTCATAACAGTTGATCATTTTAATAAGAACAACTCATAACTACTGTCTCTACTAGATTCTTCAGTTACAAAAATAATTCCTCACTTACAATACCATAAATATCACAAAAAATTATGTCGGAAAAAACAAGACTCATTTTGCTAGCCAAACGTTCTTTAACCAATCCAAGCGAATTGTCTAGTTTGTCCAACCAATCACGATTTACCTAATGCACCTTTCCCGCGCTTGTCACCGGTACATGTTTTTTCCGCACTTGCAACTTTTCTTTGTTGCATGATTACCGCGCTTTCTGCTTGCATTGTTTTTCCGCGCTTGCCACTTGTAGTTACATGTTTTCCCGCGCTTGTCACCTTTCCAAGATCTATCGAATTCTGATTGGTTTATCACGCAAGTTTGCCGTCATAATGATAGGCTGTGTGATTGCTTTAGTTTTTGTTTCAAAATTTTGTGAGAAAAATCGAAACCTTGATAGTAATTTGCGAAAGGAAACAAAAGTAGGTTAAGACTTTTCAAACACAAAGTTCAGTATATTTCCAGCATTCTGTTGATTTAGAATATTTTTTGGACGTTTACCAAAAAGGTTGGACGTGTTTAAAACACGGTGTAATGTTGAGGTTTGTCGGCGTAGTGTATTTTTGTTTGCATGCTCAGACGTTTGACCGCGGTGGAGTCCGAGGCCAGGTTTTGACTCGCCCCAACTCTCCAGCATACGCGTGATCACGTCCACGATATTTATCCTTAGATCAGCGGTGTTGCTAGCTAAAACCTGGCTGATATGAAAGTGAGCGTCACCAATTTATTCTTTCTATATCTATTAGACAAAAAATATATATTTACAAAATTACCAAAAGTTCATTCTAGAAATAAGTACACTAGGCTTGGAAATAATAAATAATCCTACAAATAAATATACAGCCTTCATCAGGTGCGCAGTGGTCCTGCCACCGCAAGGGTCCATCCAGGCGTTACGATTATGTCCCTCACTCATCAGCCCCACCCGAGGCCCCAGCGTCGCCCGAGGATGGTTGTGCCATGGATCTGCGCCGCTCCCTTTTGCGCGAAGCCATGCGCTCCTTCAGCTTCTTTTCACGGCTCTTCTCGTCCAGGAGCTGGGACGAGCGTTCCGCTTGAGCACCCTCCTCTTCTGAGGTCTCAGCTGAACTGGCGCTCAATGATTGGCTCGGAGGAGCCAGCTGTCAATCAAAATTACACTGTTAGTTTGGGTTTACAGCAAATTTTACATTGGCACGCGGCTATGGTAGCCTGTTCCAGGCGTTCGGATAGTGGGGGAGCGATGCGAAAAGACGCGCAAAGCGCGAAGAGTGGTGAGTGAATAACTATCCGAACGCCTGGAACAGGCTAGGCTATGGAAGCAGAAAACGCTTATGTAGACACGGTTTATCTCTCATAACGAGTTTTTAGGTTATTCAGTATTATTATGTGTTTTCCATGACATGCATTAAAAAGTTCTCTGATGTTGCGCTCCGTCTATTTCTTTAACCCGGGCAAAGCGAGGAAGAGAGTTATTGAGAATTCAAACTCTCGCTCTCGTTTGGCCTGAAACTCTCATGCACTCTCAGCGACTCTCATCGAATTTGAACCTGCTCAAATTTTTCTTGAGATTCGTCGACCACTCTCGCTCTCGTTTGGCCCGAGGTGATGATAGTCGACGAAAGTTGAAGAACACTCTCAGCAACTCTCATCTTAGTAGTCTCCTTCGCAGCCGTTATTTGTGTCGTCACGCAACGCTTCTCCGGGAGAAGCGTTGCGTGACGACACAAATAGTAGCCTGGACGCTGCATGCGGCGCGCGATGGAATCGGCTGTATTCGCAGGCTACACAAATAGCGGCTGCGAAGGAGACTACTATACTCGTGATCCTGGACAACATACCGCTGCAACTGTTGACACTCGTCGCTTCTCATTCTTGAACTTCTCTTCCATTTTGCAGCTATTCGTTTCATTCTCTCCTCTTCACTCAGTCCCATCTTTTCCTCCTCTGTCAGGAGACTCTCGAACCCTAGAGCTTTCTCGTCCTTCGGTTCTCGCATTGTCATCGTGCGCTCGTAACGAACGCGCGTGATTCGCTCGCGAACCATCGTGATTTGACGCTCGCGTTCTTCCTACGTAGAGAAAAAGGAAAAAAAGAAACTTTATTTGATGGATGCAGGAGGCGCGATGGACTACTGGATATAATTAGCTCGCTGGACTCTGGATCGAGCGGTTAACTCTCACAGTGCCCCTCTCCACCAAGGAGTACAAATGGGTATCGACGAACTGTTAACGTAACCTGACAACATGCTAGGGGGTGGGGGGGGGGGGGGGGGAGTAGCAATACTGTTTGTCGCTTTATACTACAGAAACCAGGATAAGCGCGCTCCGGCAGTTGTGGGCCACTAGTTTGATTACCTGATGTCGTTAGCGAAGTCAAGACGGGGCATCTGAAGAGCAGTAAGGATAAAAGATGGAGCATAAAAGAACGCAATGGGAACCAATAATAGGGCGACGGTCTGCAGGACGGCAACGTGTAAATTTGTGGAACTGGTGAACGGGCGACTGCAGGGCGACTGCAGAAAATAGCTTCAAACTGAGGCAGGTTATGTCCTACAGATGGATAAAGGACCATAAAGTTTTCTCGGAAAGAGAAAGGAAAGAAGGAAGAACTTACTTTATTTTGTTGCGCCACAAATGTCTTCTGTCTTTCTCCCAAGCCCAGAATGGTGGCTACCTCTTCCTGTTTCTTTTCAATGCGTGTCTTTTTCCTTTCTTTACGGGCCCGCGACTAAACAAGAAGAGAAAGGCCAGATGTTATTTACGATTACTTATACCAAGTTCGGTTTTCCAGTGAAACCAAAGTAATCCCTTCTAGCCAATCACAACGCGCGTAACTAACGCAATGAGCCAATCAGAGTTCTTAGTAAAACCATGCAACCGGCGCCAAGCGCGGGAAAATCGCGAAACCCAATTCACGGTTGGCTTTGGACTCGCACCTGATTGGTCGAGAAAAGATCATGTTTGTTCTGATTGGTTGATTTATTGATTGATTGATTGATTAGATTGCTTTGTACGAGGTTTTTGAGCAAACATGGAGATCAGTAAACGCAAAATCAAAGAAAATACAATTTCAATCAAAAACTGTTCTAAGAAGGGGAAAAAAACTTTGAAAAGTGAAAACTGGAGGCGATTTTTAGCACAACTTGGAATATCGCGCTTGCTACACCTGTACACACTAACGTATGTTTGCACAATTACCTTGCTTATCCCGTTTTTTTGTTTTTGTTTAGCGAATTATTTTGAACCGTCGTGTCTCATATAGAATAATGGCCACACGTGCGGTGTCCAAGTCGCGCTGGCGATGCGACTTTAATTTTTCAGGTGCTCGCAAAGTCGCAATTTGACGCTTAATAACAGAGGACAAAATTACTGAATTCTGATTGGTTAAGACAGAGGGCATTTTTCGTTAATTTTAGTTTGCCCGGGGCAAAATTACTCCGAAGATTTCCGAAGATCGCCCGAGGACTTCCGAAGAGTGCAAAGTTCACCCGAAGACTTCCGAAGATTTCCAAAAATGACCCGAAGATTTCCGAAGATTTCCGAAAATCACCCGATGTCTTCCGAAGATTTTCGAACGTGATCGGAAGGTCAGCAAATATTTCCGATAGTCTCCCGAAGATTGCCGAAGACCACCCGATGTCTTAATCACACTAATTTTGCCCTTTATGTTATTAATAAGTAATCGCATGATTCCTACGCGACTCGGGCAATTTCTGCAAATTTCTGAAAACACGCGTGATATTAATCCTTAATTTTACTCGGCCCCATGCGATTACCTATACGTATGTGGAGCTAAACGGGTTAATCTTACCATCTCCTCTTGGCGTGCTCTCTCCCGTTCAAACTTCATTCCAGCATTGGTGTGTTCACGGAGAAGAGATGACACAATTTCTTTCTGTTTTTCCGGGTTCACCTCTACGTCTATTACAGTCTTCTCTCGCTTCATAGCAAAGCCAGGCTAAATAAAACACACAATGAAAAAATGCGTTAGGTAAATGTTGTTTTAAATTGAACTTGACGTTACTAATGGTTCGCGCATCGGGCTTCGCAATCCTGATTACAATAACGATAACGAACACGATGATGAACACGAACACGAACCATAACGATAACAAATTCGAACATGAAAACGAACACGAACATGATAACGAACACGATCATGCACAATAACGAACACGAACATGATAACGCACAAAAACGAGCACGATAACGAACACGAACAATATAACCAACACGATAACGCACGATAACGAACACGATAACGCACAATAACTAACACGATAACGAACATGAACAATATAACGGACACGAACAGACACACGAACAATATAACAAACACGATAACGAACCCTATCATGATAACGAACACGATCATAATAATAATAATTTGATAGCACAATAAATAAACATAGTAACGATCCTTAATTTTACAACAACAGTAAACATCTAATCGTACCGGTAATGGGATGTCCGGTTTCGGTTCGCCTCCCCTCTTCGCGTCTTCCGCAGCTTTTTTCTTGGATTCCTCTTCTTCTTCTTGTCTTCTGGCCTCTTCTTCCTCGGCTTTCTTCTTCTCTCGTTCAGCTCGCCTACGTGCCAATCGTTCGTTTAGCTGTCGCAGAACACAAACTGCATTAGAGTTCATTCCAATGAACAACAGAGTGGTTTTCATTTGTGTGTCGTAAAACCAAATCCAAAGCAATTACAATGGGCAATTTACAACAAACGTAAACAACAATGAACCAATGAGAACTCGAAGCAAATGTACGTAACTGGCGCTAAGCGCGGGAAAACGCGTGCAACCAAGACGCGATTGGTTTTGGTTTTGCATCTGATTGGTTGAGAGGGTGGCACGGTTTTTTTTAAAGCCAATCACAGAACGTAGTAAAGCAAACCCAAAGCAATTCCGGATTACTTTCGACACTCAATTGAAAACCGTCTGGGCAGAATTTCGAGCAGAATAGGCAATTTTTTCGAGTATTATCGGCAGGCTGAATAGATTACGATTAGAATTTATCCAAGCCTATTCTGTATTTGCTTTAGCGAATCACAGTCCCACACTTACTGTATTTGCTTTAGCCAATCACAGTCCCACACTTACTGTATCTTTTTGTCCTTCTCTTTTCAGCATTGTTTTCTCTCTGATGAGAGCAAACTGTTTCTCAGCCATGGTAACAATAGAGACAGCCATGTCCTCCTCATATTGCTGTTCTTCTCGCTTCCTTCGTTTGGCCTCCAGTCTCTGTTGCATCATACGTCGCTGTCTTTCAACAGTTTCTGCCATTGCCTGAGGAAAACGGACGAAAATAGCAGCTGTAGATCATTGGAAACTCAACAAAAAACGGTTAAATTTTGTAGAACGGTACTCGATAAATGACAGCGAGCTATTAGGAAGTGTGGATGACTAACTAATGCGAGGATGGAAATGGATTGCAATATGGCAAACTTGAGACTTAAGGCTCGATCAAACGGTCACAACATTCTTCACAACATTTGTTGTGACATGTTGTGACCATGCTGGGTCAAACGGCCACAACAACCTCTCAACATTTCAAGAACAAATGAAATCTTGTCACAACATTGTTGTGAGTGGTGGTCAAACGGTCTCAACATCGGCTCACAACAAATGATGTGAGAATGTTGTGGCAAATGTTGTGACCGTTTGATCGGGCCTTTACGTGTAGGAAAGCCAACAATAGTGGTTTGATTTTGTAGAATCGAACTCTACAAATGACAGGAACTCATTAGGAAGTGAGGATAACTAACGATGGCGAGGATGGAAATGGATTACAATATTCACAAACTTGAAAATGCGAGGCTTATATGTAGGAAACACAACAATAATAGTTTGATTTTGTAGAACAGTACTCGACAAATGACAGGAAGCCATCACGAATGATGGCTAACGATGGCGAGGATGGTATGGATTTGACGGCTGAAAACGGAAAAATGTGTTAAGGTATAAAATCCCTTGGCAGGAAAACAACTGGAAACTGTGATAGATGCGGCGTGTTATGGCGGGAAAAGGCAACTGGAAGTTGTGACGGACGCGGCACATTATGGCGGGAAAAGGCAACTGGAAGCTGTGACGGACGCGGCACATTATGGCAGAAAAATAACTGGAAGCTGTGGCGGACGCCGCGCATTATGGCGGGAAAAGGCAACTGGAAGCTGTGACGGACGCGACACATTATGGCGGGAAACAACTGGAAACCGTGACGGACGCGGCACATTATGGCGGGAAAACAACTTGAAGCCGGACGCCACACAGACAAATTCTCGTAAAAATGGATGAAAATCAGTAAGAAGAATTAACGGACTAAAAGTATCAAATTTACCTTTCTCTTTGCATCATGTTGTTTTTGTAACACTTCCAGTGCCTTCTGCATCTCCTCATCCGTAGCTCCTGCCAGCTTACGAGCTTCTTTCTCCTTCTCCATCTCAGCTTCCATCTCGGCCAGCTCCGCTTCTTGTTCTTCCTCCATGTGAGCTTCTTCTTCATCTCCTTCGGCCAGGCTCGACATCGCAAAAGATGGCGGCTGTTAAGAGAAGGATATTCTTGTGTTATCGACGGAGGAGATTAAATTTCAAAAATAATATCGGATCCTAGTGGCTCAGCAGGTCGGCGATTAATTCAGTTTCTGTAGCATGAAGCGACTAGGAGTATTGGTGGTTTTCATCAACGTTACAAAAACTGTTTGCTTGCATGAACAACACCAGAAAATTAACAGGTCAAAGAGCAGGCAGAAATAAACGTTTTGTCCAAATTATAGCTTTGTAGCGTTTTTCATAACCGAGTTGTTACCAAACGAATTTTTAGAAAATTACAGTATTTAGTATGCCGCCGCCATGTTTGTGTCCTTCAGAGGGGCACAAATATGGCCGCCATAAAATTGCACAAGAAGTAGAGTAGATTCTACCGTCAATATCATTAGCTTTCACTTCAAACCTGTTTAGACATCACTTCTAAATTATTATCACGTCTAAAAATTTAAAAATGTCATAAAAATACCCGTTTTGTGACAGTTCAGAAACACGTTCATCCGGGACTTCACAAATTTCAAAATGCTCTAATTCCAAAACGAAGCACTGGATCAATACCAAACTTTGCATAGAGATTAATGATTTTCATGTCTAAAATATATAAAAATAATAGCATTGTAGGATTGACAGTTTAGATTTTAGAATTTTGATGACGTCAGATGAAAGCAAAGAATTGCTACTCCTCCTGGATGGGATGCTAGTCCATTATGCCAGGTTACCCCTCAACATTTTTGTTAGGTTGCCGCTGGTACCCATTTATACTACTGGGCGCCCGCGCGTGTTTTCCCGCCATTCGTGACGTCATTTGTCCGTCTGGGCCGGGTTGTTCAAAGGGTGGATAACGCTATCCACCGCATAAATCGCTATCCAGTGGATAAGTGATAACAAAACCCTGAGTGGAGAGAGGCACTGTGAGAGTTAAGTGTCTTGCCCAAGAACACAACACTATGACCCTGACCACAGCTAGAACCACAAGTAGATCTCCATCAGGGCATCGTAAATATTCCATGCGAACGTATACTAAGCTGCGAATAGCAATGATTAATTTGCAAATTCTCTCTACATCGTCCCTCACAAATTCACATAGGCTGGTCATGAGAATGAAGCACTTGATCAAAAACAGAATTTTTCCCAAGGAAGATCATAGAAAACGTACGAAACACTCAAAAGAATTTCCATGTTGATCCACGATTATCTTACCGTCATAGCACTGCTTCTCTTCCTCATAGGACGGGAACCCATTAAAGTGGACGCGAGGTTGTCCATCCATCCTTCCCGGCGTGCCATGCGCTGATCGGTCCTGACACGTGCCAGCACCGACTCATCCTGCGAAACCAAATTCTGTATTAACGGTGCTGTCATTTTTATGTACAAAATTATCTTCAAATTGAACGAAACCTAAAATAATAGTTTACTAAGGTAGAGAAACACTAAGGGGGGACCTTCGTAACTACCAGTCTATTCTTAGGAAGACTTCAAACTATCATATCTTTGGATCTCCGACTTCTACATATAAGCTGTTTGGCCATGTTTGCTCAATTGAAAGTCCCTTCAAAATTTTTAAGTCACGACCATATTTGGCAAGTCACGTGACCAGGACAGAAAACCCCCTAAAACTCAAACAACTTACATTATTTGACATTAGAAACAATGCCAATGATTAAAGAACATTGCAATGCATAAAGCGACGTATGCATTTGTTGAAATTCACATTAATACCAAAGTTATGACGTCATAAAGACGCAAAATTGTACGTTTTCTTTAATAGATTTGCTGTTTTAAGCGTAAACAGTAATCCCATACGACCGTTTATAAAGGAGGATAGGCTTCCTCTGATCCACAAAAGAAATTGAAACTTTATCAATTTCCCTTCGAGTTTTAGGATTTCTAATTCTCGCGCGCGGTTTGGGACTGGCACTAGTTACGCACGCGCAATGTGCATTTTTTAACACCAAGTGTTCATACTAATATATCTTGCCATGTTAGCTCGTCGCAACACGCAAACTTTTCGAGCAACAAAATAATGTCCTTCGCAATAAGTCTGAATCCGGTAGTTACGAACCGTCTTCATGTTAAGAAACATTTCTTCAAAATGAGTTGATCTCGGGACTATCCGACAAAAAATCAAGCATATAACACAGTTCACTTCCAAATATGTAAGCATGTGTGGAATATTCCCGCCTTTTGCACGCGGATCGCATGGAACATAACACAGTTCACTTCAACATGGAAGCGTGTGCGAATTTTCCCGCCTTTTCACGCGGATCGCATGCCACATACAGCTCACTTCCAAATATGGAAGCGTGTGCGGAATTTTCCCGCCTTTTTCACGCGGATCGCATGCCACATAACAGCTCACTTCCAAATATGGAAGCGTGTGCGGAATTTCCCGCCTTTTTCACGCGGATAGCATGTGACCTTGACTGACCTTGTCGGCGCCCAGAACATTGCCCACAGCATTGCTCTCTGTCGTTTGTTTTTCCTGTAAATCAGCCATGAGAAGAACAGATATTTCATCTTGGAGTTTGTCTTCATCGACCTCGTTAGACAACAACTGTACTCGCTTGCTCTCTATCTGAAGAACCAGCGCGTCTGTGAGAAGTTCCATGTGCTTAGCTCGGCTCTCGGCGATACGAGTTGCGTTAATCTTCTTCTCTTCCTGTGATTGGTCGAAGCAGAAATCAAACATAAGCTACATTATTTATGATTGATTGATTGATGATGTATGATTGATTGATTGATTGATTGATTGATGATTGAAATGATGTATGGTAAAGTGAAGTACTAGTCAACGAGCGTTCGGAGATCCGAATTAACCCCTGTAAAGGCCGAGTAATACGGGCAACATTTCCTTTCAACTTGACACGCGCGACATTGTTGCGTTGCAAATTGAAAAGTGTTTTTGCGCGTATTACCACCCGTGTTGCAAGTTGCGGCAACATCATGATATTGCGCGAAGTAGACATGAGTTCAATCTTTGTGCAACATGTTGCTGCAACTTGCAACACGGTGGTAATACGCACAAAAACACTTTTCAACTTGCAACGCATTGTTGTGCGACAAGTTGAAAGAAATGTTGCCCGTATTATTCGACCTTAAGGAAAGAAAGTACACGAAGCAGAGAAAGATGTTTAAAGAAAGGAAGAACGAACAACGAACGAACGAACGAAAGAAAGAACAAAAGAACGAACGAACGAACAAACGAACGAACAAACGAACGAACGAACGAAAGAAAGAACAAAAGAACGAACGAACGAACAAACGAACGAACAAACGAACGAACGAACGAACGAACGAACGAACGAACGAACGAACGAACGAACGAACGAACGAACGAACGAACGAACGAACGAACGAACGAACGAACGAACGAACGAACGAACGAACGAACAAACGGAAGAACGAACGAACAAAAAACAAACGAAAGACAAGAGAATGGAAGAAAATACGAAAGAACGAACGAGCGAAGTAAAGAAACAAAGAACGAGAGAGGAGAGCAAGAATGAAAGGAAAAAAGAAGGAGGAATATTTCCCACCTCTGTTTGCAGGGCATCAGGTATCGCCTGCATAGCATCCCTAACCGCGTCCATTCTCCAGGCTTTCCTCTCATTCGCTATCTCCTCCACTCGTGTTTGTCGTTCATTCTCGCTTAAGTACCTCGCCGCTGCCAGAGCTTCTTGATCCGCTTCAGCTTTCGCCAACAGATCTGTCAGTGCCTGCAGAAACAGATCAAACATTAAATCCTCCTCACTGATTTTTCATTCATTTCATGCAGTTAAAAAGAGCGGGTTTCTGCACCATCTAGCGGTCAGCGGTCAAGCCTTCGGCGCATGCTCGAGCGGGTCATTGCAAGCACGTTGTAGCGTGTTCAGTGCGAGCGAGTTGCGCACTTTGTCCTCCATCGTTGGGGCTTTACACTACAATACAAACTTTATTAACACTCCCAAATGGGGCTTTGCACGTCTTCTTTTCACCCACCCCTCCCTCCCCCTTTTTTTCCACTGCTTATTGCTTAGACAGGTGTGATGGGTGCTTGGAGGTCTTGTGTGAGGGCTTATGGCTGGGTTGTGGGGATTGCCAGCCATACTCGGTCTAGGGGCTGGCTGGCATTTTCTACATCAAGTAAGCCTGCACGAAACGTACCTCCTGTTCTGAAGAGTGTTTCCTCTCCACCTCATTCAAGATGGCTTCCTGAAGCTGTGCCAGTCCTCCCTGCTCCATATCCAGCGCGTTTCTCTTATCAATCTCGCTATCTTCAGCCTGTTCCTTCAGTAGCCTCTCTTCCAGCTCCTTCTGTGCATCCTCCTCTGATGTGTCCTTCTTAGCAGCTCTGCGAGCTTTCATGGCCGCTATGCGCTCCCGGGCTAGCTGTTCCTGGCGCGCTCGGTCTTTCTCATAGCTACAAATAATAACAGACAGTGTTGCGGAATATAACCTTTCCAGGTTTTCTTTTCGTCACGCAACACTAGAGCGTGACTACCCAAATAACGGCTGCGAAGGAGACTACCATATTACCGGGGTGCAAATATCCCGCGAAATACAGTGTTTGTATGAGAAAAATCCGCAATTCGATGTCAAATAATTTCCGTAAAAATGGAATTCTGTAAAATTGATGAATTGGGAACTTAAGATACGAGACAAAAGATGTTACTGATCAAATTTGTGGGATGTAGCACTGATAGAAAGCGTGCAGTCACGTTTATAAAATTCCATGCATTTGTCTGTAAAAGTAGTCTAAGTCCGCGGGAAATATTACATGAGATAAATGTATGGCACGCTTTCTTAATAATACAGGAAAATGGAATGAGATAAACACGATTTTTACTTTTAAAATACGCGTCACGCGTCAATAGTCTTCACTTTCAATGCGGAATTACAACACAAAAACAAACTGAAAAAAAATTACAAAGTGATTAATTTCTTTAAACTGTTGTGCTGCGTCGGCGGGCAAGTAAAACACTTAGTTGATTATCAACTTGACGTTGATAAAGGTAAATTAACCGCCAAATTTGGAAAAGCTGACATTTCGAGCATTAGCCCTTTGTCGAAGCTAAATAATTAATTCTCTTCTGACGAAGATAACTTACTTAGCTTCTTTAGCGTCCCGTTCCTGTTTTGCCAACCCGAGTAAAATGGCGGCTGTATCGAAGTTGTCTTCTTGTTTCAGTTTTCGTTGCTCTCGTCTTAGCTTCGCCAGTTCTAATTGCCGTTTTCTCTCGCTACTGAATCTCGCGTCTTGGTCACGGAGAGCTCGCAGGAGAGCTTCTTTTTCCTCCTCAAATTGAGACTGAAAGTTAAAATGGGAATTCTTCCTATTACATGGCGATATACCATCCTTGAGAGCTAATTGGGGGATTTTGATGAGGCCAGATTTTTTGACATACATAGCGGATGGCGGAAAGAGAAATTTGGGAAGGGGGAAAGGAGGGAACAGGGATGGGGAAAAGGGAGAAAAAAAGGAAGGGAAGGAGGGAAGGGGAGAGGGAGAAAGAGGGAAGGGGAAGTGGGGGGTGGGAAGGGGACGAGGGGGGAAGGGAAAGCGAAAAGGGCCAGGGGAACGAAAATGGTGGGATAAAGGTTGAGGGAAAGAGGAAGAAGGGGAAGGGGGAAGGTTAGAAGGGGGAAGTGGAATGGGGAAGAGGGGGAAAAGGAAAAAGAAAGGAGGAAGAAAAAGATGGGCTAAAGCGTGAGGGGAATGGGGAGAGATGGAAGGAGAAGGGTGGAAAAGGGGGAAGGAGGAAAAGGGGGAAGAGAGAGAGGAAGAGAAGAAGGGGAAAGGGGGAATGAGAAGAGAGTCCTTACCGATAAATCATTCAACAGGGTGTTTGTTGTGACATCTTCTGTATTAGTGACGGTTTCCTCGATCAGTTGATTCAATACTTCAGCATCCACTGCATCCACTCCTTCAGCTTCCACCTGCTCTAGAGCAGCCATCTCTCCTTCGTTCACTTCTGCTCCTTCTTGCTTTAGCTTGCGCAACTGCTCGAGTCTTTCCTGTAAGCGTTGTTTTTGTTGGGCTTTGGAATCGCCCATCAGGGCTCGCAGGGCGGCGTCGTGTTTCATTCCCTCGCCAAGCAGCCTGTTGTGGGAAGGATAAAGTTCATTATTAGAGGGCTGTCGTCAAACTAATACTAAAGTAATCACAGATCCAAAGACTACAAATAGTGTAATAAACCAATGAGAACCCTAAAAACGTGGCACGCGCGGTAAAACATGAAACTGGTGCCAAGGTGAAGCGCGGGAAAACTTGTAGCCAGCGGCAAGCGCGGGGATTAATGCAACCAGCGGCAAGCGCGGGAAAACATGCGTACGAAACATGTAACCGATGCCAAGCGCGGGAAAACATGTAGTCAGCGGCAAGCGCGGGGAATATATAATGCAACCAGCAGCAAGCGCGGGAAAACATGCGTAATAAAGATGTAACCGCTGCCAAGCGCGGGGAAGCGTGCAACGGCAAGCGCGGGAAAACTCTTAATTAAACGCTGACTGTTCTAAAGTGAGCTAAATAAAATTACTCGCCTGGAAGCTTCGTCTAATTTTCCTTCCTTCCTCAACCTCTTCTCCTGCAACTTAAGCTTCAGCAGCTTGGCTTGTCTCTCCCTCTCAGATAGTGCCGCCCAATCAGCGTCTCCCATCTGCTTCATAAGGGCTTCTGTCAGCAGTTTATCCTTCAGGGCGTCATACTTCTGCTCCAGAGCCTCCACCAGTTCCTGCTCCGGAGACTCCTCGGCAGCGGGGCGAGCCTGCGTCCTTCTCAAACCCAGTATGCAGGCGGACAGGTTATCGTACCAGCGTTCCTGGCAAGCCATTGTGTGGACGCTTTGAAGCTGCTTGAGAACCATGGGATTCTAGAAGGGAAGAAAAAGTATTGTCAAAAAACGGTACCATTTCATTTTGAAAAGTATTGGAAACAACAGTACCACATGAAAGTACTTCTCAATAGCTTTCATTTGAATGGTCACACACTAGGGTTTCATCCACAGACTTAAAAGTTAGAACCACTTTGTACAGCATAATAAATAGTACCACATGAAAGTACTGCTCAATAGCTTTCATTTGAATGGTCACTCACTAGGGTTTCATCCACAGACTTAAAAGTTAGAACCACCTTGTACAGCATAATAAACAGTACCACATGAAAGTACTGCTCAATAGCTTTAATTTGAGTGGTCACGCACTTGGGTTTCATCCACAGACCAACGTTAATGCACGTTAATTGACACGAACGAAAGCGTTAGACATGTCAAAGCTTTGGTGTTGATGGAGCACTTGAAAACTCATTTATAACTCCCTATTACTTGTACAGTGTTCCACGCTAGAAGCGTTGCGTGACGGCCCAAATAACGGCTGCGAAGGAGACTACACGCATCACAGCAGGAATGGAAATCAGCTAAAAGAGTGAATTATAGATTCGGCCGCTAAATGGAATCTTTGCGTTACCTTGACAGCCAGATCCCGCAGCAGATATTCAGCCTCCTGTTCCTGATGCTGCTGAAGAGCAGCCAATAGCGATACAGCATCTTCATCAGGGCCCAGTTCCTTCCCGCCCTCTGCAGCCTTCTGACCCAGTTCCTCACGGCTCAGTTCAAGCTTTAAGCCAACGCCTTCCCGCAGTATCGCCTCCTGTTCGTCAGCGGTCTCCGTCATTTCCTCGGGCCCAGACTCTCGCCACTGTTTTCTTAGTTCCTTGAGAGAAAAATGTTTTTTTTTTAAACTTTGATGAATAATAAGCAACCCTGATATAACACAAATACTCGCACAACATCAAATAGACTGTGGAAAGAAATGATGGTATATTTTAAGCTTGGTAGAAATATGAGAAAAGATATTATTCTGTCAGTGACACAAGCTACTCGGAAAAAAATTCCGAGTTCCCCCAATAGGAGTCGAACCTATGACCTTCCCTTCTCGCTCCCACGAGTCTCCTGTAGCTCAGTGGTAGAGCGTCCGACCGGTGTTCGGAAGATCATAGGTTCGACTCCTGTTGGGGGAACTCGGAATTTTTTTCCGAGTAGCTTGTGTCACTGACAGAATAATATCTTTCTCATCAAATAGACTATCCCCAGAATCCACACGAGAACACTGCAGGTTGATAGCAATCTATTCAGGTATCCATCTCTTAGTTATTAACTTAAAATTATACAGTTGAACATCTCTAAAACGGGCCACCCCAGTTTCAGAAGAATTGACTGGCCGTTGTACAGAGGTGGCCGTTGTAGGGAGGTTTCAATAACAGTAAAGTGTATGGATCGGCGCACGGTCGGGAGGAGAAATTCTGGCCATTGTTGTCCATCCTAAAATTCATCTAAAAGTTATTATGAGTTCATGAGACCTTGTACTACAAACATACAACGGCATGTCTACATTACATGAAACCTTAAAGAATGACGTTAAAACGTATGCAAAACTTATGCACCTACAACGCTTATTAAAGTAAAACCAGTCCAGATCTAGTTTTTAGAAGAGTTGATCGCACAAACCTTGAGCTCAAAGAGTCTTTCCTGTTGTTGTTCTTTAGTAAGTTGTTGCGTGACTTTTCTGAGGTCACTTTCCTTCTCTTCGCTGATCAAACGTTCCATAACTAGCATCTCGCACAAATGTTTACGCTCCATCTCTTTCAGCACCGCCTCCTGTGAGATGAAATTCACAAGCATAAGTTCGTCGTTTGTAATCCGTCTCAATCTTCCCCAATCTAAACCATCCTTGTTCCTGTTTGGTTTATTATTACCTCTTTGGTGTTTTTCTACCTTGGTAAACCGTTATTTTAAGGTTTCCTTCGATTTGAAGGTGATTTTGTACATCGGAAAAATTGACTAAATATATCGCTAAATAAGTCCTTTAAAATTCATAACACCTATTTTTACAAGTTGAAGAAATGAAAAGAAACAACTGCAGCAAAAATCTTCCCGCAATTAATGGACGAAAAGCTGTATAAACTCTAACTAAATATAGAAAGTTCGGTGTTGCAAGTTCAATCCAAGCTTGAAAACGGGAGCCTCGCGTTTCAAGTTTGTCCATATTGCAATCCATTTCCATCCTCGCCATCGTCGGTCATCCTCACTTCCTAATGGATTCCTGTCATTTGTTGAGTACTGTTCTACAAAATTTAACCATTATTGTTGGGTTTCCTATGATCTAGATAACTTTGTCCAGGTTTAGTGCGTGTTTTTGCCTTCTCTCAACCAATCAGTGGAAAAGTTAAATCATTGTACATTTGTAACTGTACAAACCTGAAGTGCTCCAATGTTTGTGCTGGAGACTGGCACTGGTTTGGTTCCAGTCTCCAAGGTTTTCAACTCTTCTTTGACTTTACTCATTTCTGATTGGTCCTTCTGCTGCCACGTGACCAATCTCTGCTGAGCCAACTGCTTTTGACGATCTTGATCCTGTTTGGAACTGTGACAACGAACGTCACGGTTAGCTACAGTTCAAAAAACTCCGTGACGTTTTGTGTCACGTAAAGTGAGTCACGCAAACTTCACAAATGTTGGTGTACCTCCAGAAACCCTTACCTGTTGTCCAAGTCTATCTGCCGAGCTTGTGCTAGACCCAGCACCAGAGCAGAAGGCTGGAACGTGCTCTCCTGCAAAGCTTGACGCTCCTCTCTGCGCATGCGTGCCAGCTCTGCGTGACGATGTTGTTCGTTTTCAAATTTGGTGTCCGCTCCGCGCACATCCGCTAACAAAGCTTCTGTTTCATTAGTGAGACGATTCTAGAGGAAAGAAAGGCGCAAATGAGAAATATCGTAAACGTCCGAAAATATATCCCCACCTACCGAAATTAACGACCCACAGTGGCGACCGCAAATATAATTTGACTTACTGGAAAATTGGGTATAAAAACTGACACACAGGTAGGGACAATAAATTACTCTGTTTTGATGTAAATTCTTGTCAACCAGTTCGACAAAACATAATTATCGACAAAACCAATCCTAGCAGTGTGCTGGAAAGTTTGTCACATTTGAGCCTAGTTGACCCTAGTTATATGGCCTAAGCTCCCACGAGTCTCCTGTAGCTCAGTGGTAGAGCGTCCGACCGGTGTGCGGAAGGTCATAGGTTTTGACTCCTGTTGGGACGAACTCGGAAATCTTTTTCCGAATAGCTTGTGTCACTGACTGATAACCATGTTTCTCAACTTTTATCCTTTTCGACTCTAAATTACCGGAATTTTTCTATCAACAAAACTAGAATAAACCCAGTCTTTCCATGCTACGTTTACGTTCAGATTTGATACGATTTATATTGTAAGATGAATTTGCCCATATATGGTACACCTATTAGCTACCCGAAAGTAACGACCCATGAACCATGAAAGTAGCCATTATTTGTGTCGTCACGCAACGCTTCTTCCAACTAACTAAGAAGCGTTTGCGTGACGACACAAATAAGGGAGTGAAGGGACTTATTATCGGAGGTCTTTTTGTGCTTGAGATTCGTGGGTCGTTAGTTTCGATGGGTCGTTGACAACCACTTGATTTTATCGTTACTTTCAGGGGGAACGCTATTTTCGGAACTTTACGATACCTCAAGATCTTGAAGCGTGTTTCCAGTGGATTTTTTAAGCGTTTCTTGCTCTGCTTGGGTATCTTCCTCAGCTTCAAGTTTGGCGATCTCCTCGTCTGCTAGTCCTTGAGCTTTTCTCTCCTCGCGCTTCTGTTGTCGTTCAATCTGACGCTGCTTCTGTTGTGCACCGTTCTCACCCATCAGAGACATGAGATTAATAGTTGTCGTTTCACCCAAAAGCTGTTGTAGCTCGTCTTGTTTGCCTGCGATCAAACACAAGAATGAACTCAACTGTGCAAAAAAAAAACCGCACTCGGGCCAACAACTGCTCCACACTGTCGGAGCTTATCCCGGTTTTCGTAGCATGAAGCCGACTTGGAGTATTGCTACTACCCTGGATGGGATGCTAGTCCATCACAGGTTACCCCCCAGCATTTGTCGCCGGTACCCATTTATATTCCTGGGTTGACTTGCCTACAATAATACTAAAATAGGATGAAGCTTAATATATATTTCTTTACTGCGCCTTTCAATAACATGCGAACTCTCGGGAACTCTGCTCAATCAACAGTTTCGTTTTTCGCTGCCATAAATCATTTACTAATCCATTCAAAAGTTCACGTCCGTGGATTCTGATTGGTAGATTCCTTTCACGGTCCGTTGGTTCGAGTTGTTTGTCGTCGTAATTTTATGATTGACGGCAGCGAAAAAACGCAAATTGTAAGTTGGGTTTTGAACTTCAGAGTCCGCGTGTTATTGAAATGCGCAGTAAGAGCTAAACCTAATTATAAGCCCATGGGTTATATTCGTCAAAGCCATGTACTTTCAACTTTTTGTTGTTTGAAACACAAAACTTGCTCATAGAACAAAACAAATGACGTAATAAACATGTGACATGCGTACTACCTTCTCTCTGTAACGCTTGTACTTTCAACTTCATCTGAGCCAGTTTGGTGAAGCGATCACTCTCAGAGAGTGCAGTCCACTCGGTCACGCCAACCTGCGTTACAAGAGCGTCACGCAACAGCTTATCCTTCAGGGCGTCATATTTGTAGTGCAGAGCTTGTGACAGCTCACGTTCACTAGCCGTGCCCCAGATCTCAGCTTGCGTCACAACTGTGGCTACGTTCTCGTGTGAGCCATCTTTTCGTGACTGGAAGAGATTCTCTTGAAGTTGTACCAACTCCGTTTTATCCTAAAGAAAAAAATAATAAAATAAACAACGAGAAATAAATTTACAAGCATGGATAACCCTAGTTTGTGACCATAGCATGAAAGCTATTGTGTCTTAGAATTGGTACTCTTGGGGTGAAGTGGTGCTGTTTATTCCTTGATTCAATAAATGTGGTTCTAACTTTTAAGTCTGTGAGTGAAACCCCTAGTGTGTGACCATTCAAATGAAATCTATTGAGCAGTACTTTCATGTGATGCTGTTTATTATGCTGTACAAGGTGGTTCTAACTTTTAAGTCTGTGAGTGAGACCCTAGTGTGTGACCATTCAAATAAAAGCTATTGAGCAGTGCTTTCAAGTGGTGCTTGAAAATTTTGCAAAACGACATTCAAGATTTTTTCCTCAGTTTTGAACTTAGCAAACTTAGGAGTGAAAGGGTTTACAGACGTCAGTTACCTTGTCTTGCATATCGTTGACAAGTTTTTCACTCTCTTGATCCTGTTCCTGCTGCAGATCTGCCAACAGTGTTACAATGACATCGTCTCTCTCCACCGCTACTTCTTGAGATATTTCAAGATACTTCTGTCGGTTAACAACCTTGAAAACTGCAGCTTCCAGGAGAAGCTTATGGCGGGCTTCTTTGTCCGCTGTGTATGGGGGATATAAAAACATTTCATCACACAACAGAACGGCTAGATGTTTATAACGACCACACCTTCGGAATACAGTGTATGTATTGACTGGACAAAATGACGTACATAACGAACCCCCAATGTAACGAATAAACCTAACTGGCCATTTCTAACAACAGTGACTGGACCGAATCACGCACATCTTCATGAAATATTTCCGGATCTTCCTCGGCAATCTTCGGTAATCTTCGGAAAATGTTCGGAAACGTTCGTATGAAATTCGGACAACATTCGGAAAATCTTTGGAAATCTTCGGAAAATGGTCGGAAATCTTCGGAAAATCGTCAAAAACTTCGTTATTAGTATGTAGGAGTTGAACACGAGAAGAGAACTTTCATATATCCGTGTATCATTCTATATATAACGACCAAACCTTGCAATGCCAGTCAATTCTAAAGACAATAAGAGTGAAGTCGCTTACACAACAAATCCTTCATACAACGAACATAACGGCCCAGTGGACCCATAAGTTAACTCTTTATATAGAGCAGTTTTCAATTGAGTGTCGAAAGTAATTCGAAATTTCTATTGCTTTACTACGTCGGGTATGATTGGTCTAAAAAACACTCGCGCCACGTATTCACCAATCAGATGCAAACCAAAACCAATCGCGACTTGGTCACACGCGTTTTCCCGCGCTTGGTGCCGGTCACGTGTATTTGCTTCGAGTTCTCATTGGTTCATTGTGTTATTACGTTTGTTGTGATTGGCCATTGCAATTACTTTTGTTTTGGTTGTACGACACTCAAATGAAAGCCGCTATAACGAACATTGAATATAACACTCGGATATTACGAAATGTGCGTAGTACGTAAAATAATTATCTTTAAATTAGTTTCTTGTCCAAAAAAAGTCCCAAAAAACCCCGAAAAAAAACCCCCGCATACCTGGATCAAGAGCATTCATTTTACTGTTTATCTGTTGAAGCCAGCTCTCTCGCTGCTGCTGAGTCATGGTTGCCGCAGCTTCTGTTAACTCAGGCTGTTCTTGTTGTAGAACATCAAGTAACGCCTGAAAATAGACTCATGATCAACATCGAAGTTCTCCATGCTGTTTCTCATACATTTTCTGTAATAACACTTAGGAGAACTTAGTTTTAAATCAAAAACATTTGCCCTGAGACAAGAGAGGTTGATGAATATTTTATTTGATATTTTTAAATAGTTAAAAAATTAGTTTAAACATTACCGCGCGAAAACTGGGGGAGAGACGCGCTTCTCGTCCCAGATTTCGCGCAGCTTTTTCCCCTCTCGTTTTATTTCGCTTCTCACTCGACGGCAATCTCGTTCCCAGAGTCCTCGTTACCCTTGTCCAGCGGTGGAGCGGCCAACAAGGACCTCTGGGATAAAGCGATCCGCCTGACTTGCGCAGTAAGACCGGACGTCCAAGAATCTTGGCGTCCGTTAGTTGAAACATGGGGTCGAACACATGCGCAGTAGAGCAGGAAGTCCTAGAATCCGGTCATGGCGGATCGCTTTATCCCAGAGGTCCTTGTTGGCCGCTCCACCGCTGGACAAGGGTAACGAGGACTCTGGGAACGAGATTGACTCGACGGCAATCTCGACCCCAGAGCTCTTCTCTTTTGCGCATGACCGAGGGACTTCGCGCGCTTGCGCAGTCAAGAAAAGCAGCGAAGGTCTGGGGTTGAGAATGGCTCGACGGACTAAGGAAAAGAGGGACTGCTCGTAGTAGTAATATATCCAGTGAATATCGTTATCCGCCCTGATGTTTACCTGTCGTTCATCTTGATGTTTGTGTTCCAGCACTTTCATCACAGCCTCCTGTAAAACACTCGTGTCTCCATCAGTCACCAGTTTATCCTCGACCTCTTGTTCCTTGGCCTTTCTGCGGCTGCGCAGCTGAGCGAGGCGTTCACGAGCCAGTTGTTCCTGTCTCTGACGATCTTGACGAAGCCTTGAAATTAAAAAAAAACCCGATATATTTAATTATTTTTTCCGATATACAAAATCACCTTCAAATTAAAGGAAACTATAAAATAACAGAACTTTTTACTAAAAAAACATAGAAAAACATCAAAGAGGCAATGATAGACCAAATAGGAACAAGGATGGTCAAGGATGGAGAAGATCAAGACAGATTGCAAACGATGAACTTGAACAACTTAGGCTAATTTGAATAACTAAATGTACAGAATAATTTCACATAGTAGATTTCAAATTTCCTGAGTCAACGATCGTACCTTTCCTGTACAGCGGCTTTTTGCTTCTCCGCTAACCCCAGTACCAACGCGGCCGTGCTAAACGTGTCCTCCTGTTTAGCTTTGATCTTTTCTCGTTTCAGTCGGGCCAGTTCCGCTTGTCTCTGTTTCTCGCTCATGAATCGCTCGTTTTGGCCTTGTAACCTGCGCATAAGCGCTTCCTTCTCATCCTCGTATCTAAACACAGAGCAGCAGGGATCAGATTCCTAATATATCTCATTACCTCTCAGAGCGGTTTTCAATTGATCGTCAAAAGTAATCCGGAATTGCTTTGGTTTTTCTTTACTACGCTCTGTGATTGGTTTAAAACATTTGCGCCACCTACTCAACCAATCAGATGCAAAACCAAAACCAATCGCGACTTGGTCGCACGCGTTTTTCCGGCGCTTGGCGCCGGTTACGTGTATTTGCTTCGAGTTCTGCTAAACTGATGACGTAGTTCCACAGAGATCCGTGTAGTGCCTCTGATTGGTCGATGGCGTTTCACATTTCCGCAACAACCAATCAGACACTACACGGATCTCTGTAGTGTTACGTCATCAGTATGGAATTTTTCGGCTCGAATCTCAGACGACTCTCGGTAAATGCCAAGCGGCAAATAATAATAATAAACAGCTCTGAAAGGCCGGGAAAACAAGCATGAGAGCTGTTGAGAATTCAAACTCTCGCTCTCGTTTGGCTTGTAACTCTCGTATTTGAACCTGCTCAAATTTTTCTTGAGGGTTGTCGGGAGTTTTTTCTCGTTTGGCCCGAGGTGATAATAGTCGGTGAGAGTTGAAGAAAACTCTCATGAGAGCCAACTCTCAGCAACTCTCATCCTCGTTTGGTCCAGGATTTAGTTTGTTTTCACAGACAAGCTTTCAAGTTGTCACGCAATTTTTAGCAGAATTTCTACGGACTCTAAGCCAATGTGTCCACCAATCCAAAGGCTTATCCTCAATGTAAAAAGGTAAGGTAAAGCCGCACTCGGGTCAACAACGGGCCCACACTATCGGGGCTTATCCCGGTTTCTGTAGCATGAAGCAACTAGGAGTATTGATACTCCCCCTGGATGGGATGCTAGTCCATCGTAGGCTATCACCCAGCATTCTGTCGCCAGTACCCATTTATACTCCTGGTGGAGAGAGGCACTGTGAGAGTTAAATGTCTTGCCCAAAAAGACAACACAATGACCTCAGCCAGCGCTCAAACCCGAACCGCTCGCTCCGGAGTCCAACGCGCTAACCATTAGGCCACCGTATATCAATGTACCTCTTGTCCAAATCTTCCATAATAGCTTTAACATCACTGACTCCCTCTCCCTCTGCCTCGCCATCTTCTAAGTCCTCTTCATCTTCATCATCTGCAGGAAGTCCTTGAGCCAATCGCTCCCTACGCCTCGCTAAGCGTTCTTTCAGCTTTTCCTCGTATCTGTAATAATTAACAACAGTGGTAACTTGGTAAAAACTGGGTAGGGATGTCAATATTGAGATTTCACATACGCGTTTTCATTTGGAAACTTAAAAAGAAGTTAGAACCCAAAAAAAAATCCATACATCAGCAAAGTCCTATAGGTTAAAGTCTGTCTACAAGCCTAGTTGCTTATCAGGCCGAAACTTAACTCCGGCTTCCATAGCACGATGGTACCAGGAGTATTGCTACTCCTCCTGGATGGGATGTTAGTCCATCGCAGGTTACCCCCAGCATTTTCGTGGTATCCATTTATACTCGTGGGTGATGGGTGGCTGGAGGCACTGTGAGAGTAAAATATCTTGCCCAAGAACACAACACAATGAACCTCAGCCAGGACTCGAACCCAGACAGCTCGATCCGGAGTCCAACGCGCTAACCATTAGGCCACCGCGTCTCTCACAAAGCCCTGTACCTTGACCTGACCTCAAAGGGCACGATCCCTGCTCACCTATAACAATCCCAAACATACCTAGCCTTGTTTTCACCCATCAGCTTTCTGAGATTGGCGTCCGTTTCAAATCCTTCTCCAAGTAGCCTGTGAAGTTCATCCAACTGATTATCTTTGCGTAATCGCCTTTCCTCCAACTTGAGTTTGACAAGTCGTTTCTGTCGCTCCTGTTCTGACAATGCCGCCCATTCAGCGTCACCTAAAATAAAACACGACGGCAATATTACCATGTGCGAGTTGTAATATATCAAACACGAGAGACAGTGTTTCATCCGATTTCCAAACACCGAGAAGAGAGTTGAAAATACGACGCGTAGCGGAGTATTTTTGACGAAATTTGAGGTGCTTGGAAATCGGATGAAACACTGTCTCGATTGTTTGATACACAGTGAAACCTCTACCAGGTATTCAAGTAGCCTGCGACGTCTGCGCTCGCAGGCTAGTATTCAAGCCACTGTTATGATTTTCTTTGTTATAACGTAATACCACATCATTGTATAGTAAGAGTTCTCTGATTGGCTATAAACTCAACAAGGAATTTCCCTCGCTATAAAATGTAGCCTGCGAGAGCAGACGTAATTTCCGCTCGGAAATTACGTCTGCTCTCGCAGGCTATATAAAATGCTGCACAAAATTTACGCTCGAAAGGTTGGAAGCGAAATAATTTTGAGAGAATGGAAATGTTACTTCGGCACAATCAATCGTTATCATCTCATCTCCGTTTCCACTGACAAGAATTCTGAGACATTCGAGAATGTTCACGGCCGTACGAAATGCCGCAACCATGAGCTTCTGTATCCTAAATAAGTTGGCTGTCTGTTGACCGTCTGTTGACAGTCTGCCAACAGTCGGGGGGGGGGGCAGTCGGGGGGGGGGGGGGGGGGGGGGGGGGGGGTAAATTCTCCTTTCTGGTGTCCCTAGTTTTCTTAAAGTACAAGTTGGGAGAAGGTTTATGGCTATCAGAAATAACATGAAGATCTTCTGTTTCCGTAATTGAGGTTAATCCTTAAATTCTCCTTACAGGTCTCCATACTTGTCTTACATTACTAACTGGTAGAATTTCTCCCCACAGATCAAGTGCTCTATTCTCATCACTTACGCGCCTAACATCTTGTTGATACTCAAGTAAAAATTAGCTGTCGATCACTAGTACCCTTACCTAGCTGTTTCTGGAGAGCTTCCAGTAGGAGCTTGTCTTTAAGCGCATCATATTTCTGATCCAGAGCTTTAATCAAGTCCTGATCTGAACCTTTTCCATCATACTCTAATAACACTGTAGCGACGTTCTCCAGGACTTCATCTTTATGCTCTTGCTCTTGTTTGTGTTTCAGGGCGGATAACTCAGCTTGACTCTGAAGAAAACAAAAAAAGAAAGGAATATTTAGAGGAAGTCATCATTAGCTTTGTCTCTCTTCAGTCACGCGATTAATTATTCCCCAGCTCGAGCGAGGTCTGAAATTCGACCCCAAAAATTCCGTACTGATGACGTAGCTCTATCAACAGAGATCCGTGTAGCGTCTCTGATTGGTTGTTGCTTGGTTTTGAATTTTCCCGCGCAAGTAACAACCAATCAGAGACACTACACGGATCTCTGTACCTGTAGCTAAGTAACCATTGTGATCACCTTACGTCAGACAAGCTAATTTCACCTGCACACAAGCCTCGCTTTCGAAGTCTAAACTTGTAAACGAACGAATGAACGAATTCCCATGAAATGTCAAAGATGAAAAGACTACCCACGTGTAAACAGTATGCACGCGCCAGAGGTTGAGAAGAATTTCGTGTAAACGAGGTTTGGTGGTGAATTTTTAGCCTGCAGTACAGGTAGTTTAGGGGTTTTTGTCAGCGAGCGGGCGAAGCACGCGACAGCGAGCGTGAAGCGCCAGACGAAAAAACAACCGGTTTTTTTCGTCTCGCGCGCTCGCCGAAAAACAACCCTAAACCGCCTGTACTGTTTTTACCTTACTGTTTCACTGCGACCGCTGTCAAACGCTGGAGCATGCGCAAAGGCATAAGTTCTGGTAGCCCGCGCGCCAATTTCCCGCGCAAAATTTTGAAGAAAAACCAGTGCAACAACCTTGATGGTAATTTGCGGTAATTTGTGTAAAAACCTTGATGGTAATTTGCGAAAGGAAACAAAAGTAGGTAAAAGGAAAAGTTTAGACTTTCAGTATATTTCCAGCATTCTGTTGATTTACCTTTTTTTCTGACGTTTACCAAAAAAGTTAACACGGTGTAATGATCAGGTTTGTCGACGTAGTTTATTTTTGTCTGACGTTTGACCGCGGTGGACTATACTGCAGGCTAGTGAACAACTGACGTAATCAAGCATTTGGCCTATTCAAATGATTTGAGGAGTTACTGCAATGCCATCTTGGACATTTTCAGGCACAGTTCGTCTAAAAATTAAAAACGTTTTGCTTCAGTCACAAAAATAAACGTTCTTATAAAAAAAATCAGTGTAACCTTTTCCTGAAGCTGAGACATGATTCCTTCGCTTTCCTTGTCCTGTTCTTCTTGTAAATCGGCCATGATGGAAACCGTCACTTCTTCGTCACTGACGTCACCTTCCTTCTTGTTGGTCAGCCTGTGGCGTTGAACTTCGAACTTGTACGCAGCCGCCATGTCCAGGATGTCCACGTGGAGTAATTGCTCAGCTACGAAGAGACAAATGGAAAACTGGCAAATTAATATGAAAACATAATATATATTCAGGGGTGTGGAACATTGCGCGGGATGTGGGAGACGCGGTGGCCTAATGACTAGCGCGTTGGACTCTGGATCGAGCGGTCTGGGTTCGAGCCCTGGCTGGGGTCATTGTGTTGTGTTCTTGGGGCAAGAAACTTTACTCTCACAGTGCCTCTCTCTATGGACACCGGAGTTAAGGACCGGCCTGATAAGCCACTAGAAGCTACGTCACGGATGGCGCATCTCGAAAAATTGGCCAATTTGTTTCAAGTTCGCCATTCACAATCCGTCTTAATCTTCTCCATCCTCAACCATCCTTGTTCCTGTTTGGTTTATTATTACCTATTTGGTGTTTTTTCTACCTTTGTAAACTATTATTTTCATTGATAAATGAATAAATGCTCTCAAATTGAAATACTCAGGAAAAATTATCAGCTCCCCAACGGGAATCGAACCCATGACCTTTCCCCCGCTACTTTGGTTTTGGTTTTACTACTCAATCAAAAACCGCTCTAATCAAGGTAATATGGTATAAAAAGAAAGCAAGTTGAAATTCCAACTAAAACTAACCTTTAACACCCAAGTCAAGTTCTTCTCTCTTTCCTTTAAGCTCGCTAAGTCGTTTTAGCCGATCATCCTCGCTAATAACTCTCGCCTCTTCCCTCATTCCTTCACTGCTATCGTCCTGTAGCAAACCCATCAGGAATTCTTGTTCTGCGCGGTGTTTTTTCTCCAGTGACTTCAGCACGGCATCCTGCCAGCCTTGTAAATCATCTGCGCGAAAAAGCAAGAATGGCCTGCTTTAGGACTCAAGCAGTATATTCACATGGAAAATAAATAATAACAAAACTTGATACAATGTATAAGTGTAAATTGGTAAAGTAAAATACAAAAGTCATGAGCCTCCAATAAAATCCAAATCTCAACAGTGCAGGAAACAAGTACCGTTGTTAGTAATAAATCTTCGTTGAAGCATTTGAAGGGTTTCCGAATCTTATACGGTAATGCCGAGGAACGTCAATTAAAATATGAATTTATATTCTCGCGAATCTCTAGTTCCATTCAGTTTGTCTATCGGTATCAGAACTATCCTCAGCTGAATATGTAAAGGCAGCGTTCACATCCAAAGAGAAACTTCAACAAATCGCCGTTGCGGTTCACGTTCTCCTAAAACCCAGAATTTGGTCATTTTACGTTGTTGTTTTGCAGAGAACGGCTAAGAAATGTAAAAAGAAGTATCACGCACGTGCAGAGCTATTCTGGCTATTGTACTGCTCATTAAACTTTTGTTTAGCGACGTTCTCGTTGCCGTTGCCGTTGTGGCTTGCTTAAACGTCCTATTATGTTGTTTAGGAAACTTCGGTATCGAAAGCATCGGGGTTCAGTTAATTCTCTGAAATTGGGGAACAAGTAACAGTTAAGAGGGAAAAGCTGACTGTCCAAAGTAATAACAATGTAACCTTTATCAGGATCTAGTTCATCGTCATCTTCCTCTTCTACCGGTTTTCCTCGTCTCTTTCTCCGCGCTAAACCGTTCCCGCGCTAGCTGCTCTTGGCGTTCCCGGTCACGACGTAACCTAGTGAACAAACAAACGAAAGCAACGGCGATGTTAAAGGAGCTATGTCACGATATTTTAAGTCATTTTTGCGAAAATTGTCCAATTTTTTCAAGATGCGCCATCCGTGACGTAGCTCCTTTACCTTAAGATCGACGAACACCTTGTCCCCGGGACAAGTCCCTGCAACAAGTCCCCTCGTGTGTACGAGACACAGTCGAGACACAGTCTTCCTACAAGTCCTTACAGCCGGTCCCCTCGTGTGAACAGCTACACGGAACTTGTTGCAGGGACTACACCCGTGGATAAGTCCCCTCGTGTGTGCTGAACTTTAAGCCCGGGCCAAACGCCGATGAGAGCTATCCAGAGTTCAAACTCTCGCTCTCGTTTGGCTTGAAACTCTTATGCACTCTCAGCGATTCTCATATGCTCTTCATCGAATTTGAACCCGCTCAAATTTTTTCTTGAGAGTCGTCGATAACTCTCGCTCTCTTTGGCCCGAGGTGACGATAGTCGCCAATGAGAGTTTAGAAAAAACTCTCATGAGAACCAACTCTCAGCAACGTTTATGCCCCGGTCAAACGGTCCGTGTTGAGAGCCGATGTTGAGGCCGTTTGACACCCCAACATTGTTGAGAGGAGTTGAGACATGTTTAAACTTTGTCTCGACATCTTCTCAACATTTCTTTTGTTTCTCGAAATGTTGAAGCCGTTTGACACGCTCTCGAAACTCCTCTCAACATTGTTCTCAGTCCCCGACCTCACGCATCTCACTTGTTGAGAGGTTGCTGAGGCCGTTTGACACGGAATGGTCTGAACATCTCTCAACATGACTCAACAAATGTTGAGACAGTTTCGTATGTCCAGGATTGACCGCAAATGAGATGCACGCTCCTCATGATAGGCATCACAAAGTGTCCTCATTGATAAAAGTTCACCAAAACACACATAATTATGTCAAATATTAAGTAATATGAAAATGACAAATAACCCAGACATCTATGGCGTATTTAGAAAACAATATTACCTGCGTTCAATCCTGGACATAAGTGACAGTTTGACAGGGGCTTTACAGGGGCTTTACATTATTGTCTTTCTGTTGGCTTTCCATACTTCTCAGTCAATCAAGAAGCCCTTAACCGCACGTGCAGACTAATAACTCTTCAACACTAATTAATAAATGTATCCTCACCTTTCTTCAAGATTCTGCCGGTTCCTTTCTGCCAGTCCCAGGACCAACGCAGCCTCGTCAAACCTTCCCTCTCGCTCGGCTTGTCTTTTCTCACGTCTGAGGCGCGCAAGTTCGGCCTGACGTAGTTTTTCTGCTGCCAGGCGGTCTTGTTCCTCCTGAAAACACAACGGTAAAAATACATTTAATTTAAGGACGAGTAATAAGGATAATAAGGGTAATGAGGGTAATGAGGGTAACTGAGGGTAATGAGGGTAACTGAGGGTAATGAGGGTAACTGAGGGTAATGAGGGTAGCTGAGGGTAATAAGGGTAATGAGGGTAACTGAAGGTAATGAGGGTAACTGAGGGTAATGAGGGTAACTGAGGGTAATGAGGGTAACTGAGGGTAATGAGGGTAACTGAGGGTAATGAGGGTAATGAGGGTAACTGAGGGTAATAAGGGTAATGAGGGGTAACTGAAGGTAATGAGGGTAACTGAGGGTAACTGAAGGTAATGAGGGTAACTGAGGGTAATGAGGGTAACTGAGGGTAATGAGGGTAACTGAGGGTAATGAGGGTAACTGAGGGTAATGAGGGTAACTGAGGTAATGAGGGTAACTGAGGGTAATGAGGGTAACTGAGGGTAATGAGGGTAACTGAGGGTAATGAGGGTAATGAGGGTAACTGAGGGTAATAAGGGTAATGAGGGTAACTGAAGGTAATGAGGGTAACTGAGGGTAATGAGGGTAACTGAGGGTAATGAGGGTAACTGAGGGTAATGAGGGTAATGAGGGTAACTGAGGGTAATAAGGGTAATGAGGGTAACTGAAGGTAATGAGGGTAATAAGGGTAATGAGGGTAACTGAAGGTAATGAGGGTAACTGAGGGTAATGAGGGTAACTGAGGGTAATGAGGGTAACTGAGGGTAATGAGGGTAACTGAGGGTAATGAGGGTAAACTGAGGGTAATAAGGGTAATGAGGGTAACTGAAGGTAATGAGGGTAACTGAGGGTAATGAGGGTAACTGAGGGTAATGAGGGTAACTGAGGGTAATGAGGGTAACTGAGGGTAATGAGGGTAACTGAGGGTAATGAGGGTAACTGAAGGTAATGAGGGTAACTGAGGGTAATAAGGGTAATGAGGGTAACTGAAGGTAATGAGGGTAACTGAGGGTAATGAGGGTAACTGAGGGTAATGAGGGTAACTGAGGGTAATGAGGGTAACTGAGGGTAATGAGGGTAATGAGGGTAACTGAGGGTAATAAGGGTAATGAGGGTAACTGCAGGTAATGAGGGTAACTGAGGGTAATGAGGGTAACTGAGGGTAATGAGGGTAACTGAGGGTAATGAGGGTGACTGAGGGTAATGAGGGTAACTGAGGGTAATGAGGGTAACTGAGGGTAATGAGGGTAATGAGGGTAACTGAGGGTAATAAGGGTAATGAGGGTAACTGAGGGTAATGAGGGTAACTGAGGGTAATGAGGGTAACTGAGGGTAATGAGGGTAACTGAGGGTAATGAGGGTAACTGAAGGTAATGAGGGTAACTGAAGGTAACTGAGGGTAATGAGGGTAACGAGGGTAACTGAGGGTAATGAGGGTAATGAGGGTAACTGAGGGTAACTGAAGGTAATGAGGGTAACTGAGGGTAACTGAGGGTAATGAGGGTAACTGAGGGAACTGAAGGTAATGAGGGTAACTGAGGGTAATGAGGGTAACTGAGGGTAACTGAAGGTAATGAGGGTAACGAGGGCAATGAGGGTAACTGAGGGTAATGAGGGTAAACTGAGCGTAATGAGGGTAACTGAGGTTAACGAGAGTAACTGAGGGTAATGACAGTAACTGACGGGAATAGGGGTAACTGAGAATAATGAGGGTAATAAGGATAACTGAGGGTAATGAGGGTAAACTGAGGATAATAAGGGTAATGAGGGTAACTGAGAGAAATGAGGGTAACTGAGAGTAATGAGGGTATCTGAGGGTAATGTGGGTAGCTGAAAGTAATGAGGGTAATATGGCAGGGTAACTGAGGGTAATGTGGGGTAAACTGATGGTAATGAGGGTAACTGACGGTAATGACAGTAACTGACGGTGATAAGGGTAACTGAGAGTAATGAGGGTAATAAGGGAAACTGAAGGTAATGAGGGTAACTGAGGGTAATGAGGGTAACTGAGGGTAATAAGGGTAATGAGGGTAATGAGGGTAACTGAGGGTAATAAGGGTAACTGAGGGTGATGAGGGTAACTGAGGATAATAAGGGTAATGAGGGTAATAAGGGTAACTGAGGGTAATGACGGTAATGAGGGTAATGAAGGTAACTTTCAACCTGCAATGCAACATTGTTGCTAACACTTAGATACTGCATCTGTGAAAATTACGAAAATTACAGAAATTTGCAAATTTTCGTAAAATTATTTTGCAGTTTTCGTCAATGCCTCTCTGAGATCACATTTGGGTTTTTTTCTTGTACCTACAGTGTACGCGATTTTTCACAATTTTCTTAACATTCGTAATTATTTTCGTAAGACCAGAGTAATCTTGCTGGTATTACTTGATTCGACTACGTTGCAATACACCATGGAAGCAACGCGTTCTATTTTGCTATTTGTGTGGGCATTGCGTTGATTTAAAGGCCCAATTTATACATCGCATTTCAGTCGCAAATCAGCCACGTCGAATTATTCTTCAAGTCCCAGAAAACTCGCTGAAATCGCTTGATGCCCTTAGAAATAGCAAGGTAGAACACAATACTTCCATCGTGTATTTGCAACATAGTCGAATCAAGTAATCCCAGCGAGATTCCTGCGGCTTGAATTAAACATTCAACGCGACTGAAATGTCACTTTTAAAATGTTGAAAAATGACAAAAAGCTGGGCTTCTCACCTGTAACCTTCGCAACAAGGCATCCTTCTCCTCATCAAACCTGTTTTGCCAGGTCTCTCAGAATGTTCCCAGTGCTGGCGGCTTCCTCTTCATTCAAACAGTCTTAGTGCTTCTTCGTCTTCCTCATCTGGGTCTAATCCCTCCTCCTGCCGTCTCTGGCGTCGCTCTAGGCGTTTCCCTTCAGCCGCTCCAAATAACGTTGACGGTTTTCTCCTAGCAGAGCCTTCACAAAAAATAAAATTAATGAAAACACACGAAAATTTCAGATAGAGCATTTTTTTAAATTGAGTGTCGAAAGCAAGCCGGAATTGCTTTGGTTTTGCTTTATTATGTTCTGTGATTGGTTCAATTTTTTAAATCCAATCTTAGAGTTTTCTGAAAAAACTTGCGCCACCTACTCAACCAATCAGATGCCAAACCAAAATCAACCCCTACTTGGTCACACACATTTTCCCGCGCTTAGCATCAAGTTCTTCATAATTTGGTTCATTCTGTTGTTTACTTTAATGGCCATTGTAATGCGTTGGTTTTGGTTTCAAGACACTCAATTGAAAACCGTTCTATGGAATTGGCAATTTCTTAAAACAGCGAATAAACTACATTACAGTCTAACTACTGTAACCGGGGCCACCCAGACAAAGTTAACCAATCACAGGGCAGAACAGGAACAATACATTCCAACATTTTTGAATTGAGCCAATCCGATGTCGAGTACAGAACAATGAAATTGCAACTTGTTCGTTCGCGATGAATACAGATGAATGAAATTTTTTGTGCGGTTTTTCTACGGCGTGGATTTTCGATTTCAACCCTTTTATCTTTGACTAGTTTTAGCAGTACGATTTGGAAGGAAAAATATATGAGTCAGTGAAAGAGAAACTCCAAACTGCCTGAAAACTGGGAATGCGACGGCTGTACAGTATGTTTCCTCGAATAAAAGTGCGTGGCGGATTTGAAATAAATTGTTCGCTCTTGACAAATCAAGTTTTCTCTACGGCCTCAACCGGCTGAATAGCTACGCATGTCGGAGTTTTGGCAGTACCATTTGGAAAATAAATACACTTGATGCCAGCGAGGGAAGACTAATATATTCCAAAACTGCATAAAGTCAGTGAACGCGACGGCCAAAATAGTTTCGGCAAAAGTGCGTGACGGATTTGAAAAGAACGAAAGCACGGCTTGTTTTACCAGCGTGATGAATTCAGTTTTTATACATTGTCGGATCTTTGATTTCCACCTTGTTCCACGCGCTGGGTTTTATTTTGTCAGTACAATTTGGCTGAAATTAAAAAAAAATAAGTAAAAGAGAAATTCAAATTGCAAAAAAGAGTGTCGGCTGTATATTTCAAGTTTCGGCAAAGTGGAATTGTCGCGAGAAAGAACTCAACCGCCGGAGTATAATATTTTGCCGGCTGAGCGGTTGCATCACGTTTCGTTACGGCGAATTCTTTATTACAGTTATTTCTGATCCGCATGAGTATTGTCTGATTTGCCTTGAAAACTTCGAAACTGTTTTCGAATCCTTTCGGAAAAATTACTGAGAAAGAAGCCAACTCAGTGCTAGTAAAATCGCTTCGATCTTTCCGAGAAAAGTCCTGACTGTTCTCGGGAAAAGTACCGAATTTTTCTTGGAAAGATCGAAGCGACTCTGTGTCTGATCTGCTAGCACTGAGTTGGCTTCTTCTCTCATGCGATCAGAAAATAACTGTAATAGATAGAATTCGCCGTTACGAAACGTGATTCAAACTCTGCCGGCAAAAAATATTCTACTCCGGCGGTTGAGTTCTTTCTCGCGACAATTCAGATGATTCACTTTGCCGAAACTTCAAATATATGGCCGACACTTTATGCAATTTTGAATTTCTCTTTTACTTATTATTTTAATTTCAGCCAAATTGTACTGACAAAAACCCGGACAATGTATAAAAAACATTGCGTGCAATGACTTTTATATGCAGTTTGAAATATAGTCCTTCCCTTGCTGGCATCAAGTGTATTTATTTTCCAAATGGTACTGCCAAAACCCCGACATGTGTAGCTATTCAGCCGGTTGACGCCGTAGAGAAAAACTTGATTTGTCAAGAGCGAACAAATTATTTCAAATCCGCCATGCAACTTTTATTCGAGGAAACATACTGTACAGCCGTCGCATTCCCAGTTTTCAGGCAGTTTGGAGTTTCTCTTTCATTGACTCGCATATATTTTTCCTTCCAAATCGTACTGCAAAAAACTAGTCAAAGATAAAAGGGTTGAAATCGAAAATCCACGCCGTAGAACCGCACAAAATTTCATTCATCTGTATTTCATCGCGAACGAACAAGTTGCAATTTCATTGTTCTGTACTCGACATCGGATTGGCTCAATTCAAAAATGTTGGAATGTATTGTTCCCGTTCTGCCCTGTGATTGGTTAACTTTGTCTGGGTGGCCCCGTTTACAGTAGTTTGACTGTAATAATTTTGTAAATCAATCTAGTTTAGAACTCTTTAAAAAGTAGTGCAGACAGAGTTGAGATAAATATTACACTAGTTATAACATGCTAGTTGCTCTTGATGCGAGAAGCGAGAAACTTTTTCATGTTAAACAAACTACGTACGTGCGCCTAATTTTTTTCAAGTTCGTCGTTTCATAATCCGTCTCAATCTTCCCCAATCTTAACCATCCTTGTTCATTTCTGGTTTAATAGTACTTAGCTCTTTGATGTTTTTTCTACTTTAGTAAACTGTTATTTTGAGGTTTTTTCTTTTATATGAAGGTAATTGTGTACATCACAAAAAATAGCTTCTTGAAAATGCACATGTATACCATATAGTACAGCTCAGATAAACGCAAACATTAATTCACAGGCGATGCAAATGCAGGGAAAACGCACAAATGCGTCTTCGCCTTATTATTTATTGCTAGAGGGCAATACCTGCAATGTTTCGGCATTCCTTGAGTCCTTCTCCCCAACAGAGTTGCTGCATCGTCAAAACCTGCCCTGTTGCCTTAGACGCCGCTCTTGAAGCTTGAGCTTAGCTAGCCGCGCTTGTCGTTCCTGTTCAGAGAGTCTCACCCATTCGGCTGCGCCCATTTGGTTTTCTCTAGGGCTTCAAGCAGCAGCTTGTCTCGGAGTGCGTCGTATTTATCTTCCAGAGCTTTCAGAAGTTCGTCCTCTTGGGAAGCATTTTTCCTCTGTTCCTAGAAGCACGGCTGATATCCCGTCCAACAGCTCTTCTTGCCAAGAGGAATGTTCTTGTTTGCCGAAGTCGAAACAGTTCTTGGATGTCCTGAGAAACAGTTGAGAAATCACAGAGAATGAAATAATCAGGGTTCAAAATAGCGGCACTTTTACCACACTTGCCGGCGACTTTTCACCGAAGAAAATAGAAAATATCGACTTTGATCGGCCAACTGAAATCAAAGTCGCTGTAGATGTTATAGTAAACATTTCATATCAGACAATAAAGCAGCCAAGAAATGTTTTAAAAGCTTTTTGGAAACGTTTTTAAAATGAGTAGAAAGAGTAGAAAAAGGTTTGGAAATTTGAAGCGTGCTGCAAAAGTTGAAATGGAGAATTCTTGTTCACCGTGAACGACCGAACTCTTTTACGCGTTTGTTCAAGCGTGAAACGTAAACATGCAAGTTTGTCTAGACAAACCGTTGCGTTACCGACTTTATGTTTCTGCACATGTAATCAATATTTATTTTTGCACAAAAACTTGTTTAGTGCCGGTTGTTAAGACTTTTCACTCGTTCAAATTAAAGTCAGTTTTGTATTCATATTGCTCGACAGAACGGATTTCACATGTTTGTGAGTGAAGAAGCGTGACGGTATTTTACGCTTGAACAAACACCTAAAAAAGAGAGCCGTTTCACGATGCTTTGTTTTGGAACGAAACACGTTAATTAAAATGAAGATTCTGACGCTGACATTATTTTAGCAGTTCAAAAGTATGCGATATGTGCGAAATGTTTTTTAAAATCAGTTTATAATTTCAAGGTTTCTCAAGGAAGAAAGTGAAATTTCAATTCAGGAAGATTTTGGTCACGTGCTAGGCAAACGGGTTCTTGGCAGATTCCCGTTAATTAGTGCACAGGTCGCCCAAGCTAAAGATAAGAGAACAGTGTCACGGTCCAGGGGGGGCTAGCAGCGAGGCCTGGGACCTAGTATATATGATTGCACATTTTAGAAATTTGGCCGAGCGAGACTAAGTACTGGTTTGTTTAAAATAAACATGGCGGACGATGGCTGACATGACATGCGTTTGTGTTCGTTCAGAAATATTTTGGCGATTCCACGTCCAAACATCTATGGGAAACGATTCGGTCGATGTTTTAACTGAACTTTGGTCATTGTGGGACACCATGGATGAAAATTCCACAGCAAACTCCCGTGGAGGTACGTTTCTCGAATGATTGACAGATTTCTTTACTTGTGCGATCATGTATTGCGGAAAAGCGGCAAGATCAAAGGGCGCTGCCTGCCCCCCTGGTCACGGTATAAGCGGTATTGTGTTACAACGGCTCGATTTATAAGGGTTTGTATGGGAACGCAACGGTTATGTTTTAGAAGATATAAAATCGAATGTTTTGTGAATAAAAACGACTTACCCTGTTGCTGTGTTGTATTCTTTGCAGTTTGCCAGCTTCTCAGGCCGGTTTGAGGCGATTTAGGCGAGTTTTAGTTTTCGAGGTTTTCCGTTATTAATGGGAAAACGGGACATCAGATATTTACAAAGTTTATAAAAAAGTTTATTGGTACTAATAAAAATATTTCTGGCAAAAAACTTTACCAGTGAAAAATAAAATTTCATCAAAAAGAAATTAAACTTCTTTTACTAATAAATGCCCAATCGGGCAAAAAAGAAATCGACTTGTTTGCCCGATAATTTTACTAGTATAAGGTCATTCATATACTAATAAATGCCAATCGGGCAAAAAAGAAAACGACTTGTTTGCCCGATAATTTTTACTAGTATAAGGTCATTCATATACTAATAAATGCCCAATCGGGCAAAAAAGAAAACGACTTGTTTGCCCGATAATTTTACTAGTATAAGGTCATTCATATACTAATAAATGCCCAATCGGGCAAAAAAGAAATCGACTTGTTTGCCCGATAATTTTACTAGTATAAGGTCATTCATATACTAATAAATGCCCAATCGGGCAAAAAAAGAAAACGACTTGTTTGCCCGATAATTTTACTAGTATAAGGTCATTCATATACTAATAAATGCCCAATCGGGCAAAAAAAGAAATCGACTTGTTTGCCCGATAATTTTACTAGTATAAAGGTCATTCATATACTAATAAATGCCCAATCGGGCAAAAAAGAAACGACTTGTTTGCCCGATAATTTTACTAGTGTAAGATCCGTTTGTATACTAATAAATGCCCAATCGGGCAAAAAAGAAATCGACTTGTTTGCCCGATAATTTTACTAGTATAAGGTCATTCATATACTAATAAATGCCCAATCGGGCAAAAAAGAAAACGACTTGTTTGCCCGATAATTTTTACTAGTGTAAGATCCGTTTGTATACTAATAAATGCCCAATCGGGCAAAAAAGAAAACGACTTGTTTGCCCGATAATTTTAACTAGTATAAGGTCCATTCATATACTAATAAATGCCCAATCGGGCAAAAAAGAAAAACGACTTGTTTGCCCGATAATTTTACTAGTGTAAGATCCGTTTGTATACTAATAAATGCCCAATCGGGCCAAAAAGAAAACGATTTGTTTGCCCGATAATTTTACTAGTATAAGGTCATTCATATACTAATAAATGCCCAATCGGGCAAAAAAGAAAACGACTTGTTTGCCCGATAATTTTTACTAGTATAAGGTCAATCATATACTAATAAATGCCCAATCGGGCAAAAAAGAAAACGACTTGTTTGCCCGATAATTTTACTAGTATAAGGTCATTCATATACTAATAAATGCCCAATCGGGCAAAAAAGAAAACGACTTGTTTGGCCCGATAATTTTACTAGTGTAAGATCCGTTTGTATACTAATAAATGCCCAATCGGGCAAAAAAGAAATCGACTTGTTTGGCCCGATAATTTTACTAGTATAAGGTCATTCATATACTAATAAATGCCCAATCGGGCAAAAAAGAAAACGACTTGTTTGCCCGATAATTTTACTAGTATAAGGTCATTCATATACTAATAAATGCCCAATCGGGCAAAAAAGAAAACGACTTGTTTGCCCGATAATTTTACTAGTATACGGTCATTCATATACTAATAAATGCCCAATCGGGCAAAAAAGAAAACGACTTGTTTGCCCGATAATTTTTACCTAGTACAGGATATTAATCAATTTATCTTACATATGATGGACAGTACGCCCCTGCAGAACAATAAAGACAACACTCATCTGGCGATTGTTGTTTGGATGGAGTTAAATAGGTTTTCCCTGAGTATCTTAAGATAATTGGGTTATGGATGCACTAGTTAAATTGGTAGAGCACTCGTAAAGATAGGGTTGAGTACTTTTTAAGATACACATTTCACACGTTCGAACAGTTTGTTTTAAAGATTTTTATTCACATCAATTCAATATCGTCTGATGGAATCTCGGTTTCGGGTACCACAATATTGTGGGTACTGTCGAAGCCATCAAAAGATATTGTGTAAGTGCTATCGTTTTTGTGATATATTTCAACCGTTCCAGTGAACCACCCTTCCAATTTCCATCCGCAATCTGTTTCGACGTTGACACGTCTTTGTAGAAGCGAGCCGGCATTTCCTGTAAATAAAATTGAAATTGATAACAATTTTAGAAATGTTTACATGATAAGTAATCTTGCTGCTTGAATTTTTTTCCAACGTATTAAAAACTGATGATTACTTTCAATGAGCTGGTTAGCCTTTTTTCATGTAAAAATAAAACGGATTTAACCTCTGCAATGAATTCAGTATTCTGGCATATTAATGAATTTAGGTTGTTTTTTATTGTTCTCGAAATAATAAGTCACTACATGAGTAAGTCAAAAGTAAACTATTTGTTTAGGTAAAGGTGTTTCTTAAACTTAAAGGGCGATGGAAAATAAAATGGTCCTGTCTGGCTATAATTACTGTACAAAATGTACTGAAAGTATTTAAAGTTGCTTCGCAAACGGAGGGCAAGGCTGGAATTTATAATTAATTGCAAAAAAAAAACCCGTCAGCAGGTCAGGCTATTAGCTGCTATTATGAACTGCCCTTACGTGTGTCGTGTCGCTTAGAAATGGTTTGCTCTCTCTAGGAGAATTCACTTAAAATCTCCCTTTTAGTGTTATAAGAGCATTTATTATATGGCAAACTGGTCCACGATGAAAAGGAGCATTCTGATTGGTTCCCTGAGCGGTCCAAATTTTGCAATACTGACCGCAAAGATGGACCGCTCACGAACTCATTTCGCCAAATTCCTTTTATGAAACATTGAACAAAAGAAAACAGTTTTCTATTAAGTAGAAACATTTTTCCTCATGTCTAGCGGACAATTTGGTTAAACTTTTCGCAACGTGGCCTGAAAAATGCAAGCTTAGTTTTGGCGCGGCGCGCGTTAGCCGAGAATGGTTGCATTAATTTCTCAGCAAATTTTTTTAAAAAGCCATTATAATAAAAACTTTATTGAACTAGCTTGTTCGATCCGTATTGGGAAATATTGGTCTCGTTCTTTTTTTGCAAGTTTATGGACCTCGCCTTCGGCTCGGTCCATAAACTTGCAAAAAAAGAACTCGACCAATATTTTCCCAATACGGACCTCACGCTAGTTCAATAACATCTATTTATTAACGACCGTTTCCGAGTTATTGCTGAATACCAGTTGCGGTCTGAATTTTACAATGAAATCGATACTTTCTTCCTCCATCTGCTCCATGTTGTAACTGCACGTCTTGTTGTTTCCAGGCTCCATGGAAATGATGCTGAGGTTACCCTTTGGAGATTTTATTTTTATTTTTTACTTTGACCGACCGACCCAAAATCAGAAAACGTATGCGTCATCTACGGCAAACGAAAACAAAGGGAATGGCCTAAAAGGAAAGACATTAAAACCTACAACTCCACAGTTAGTCAATCAATTGTTACTTAAAATCCTTTATATAATTTTTCGGACGCCAAGGTAATGAAAACAAAATAGCACTCACCTTAGGCCTTGTTACAGAGACATGATCCACTTGGCCATAACCTATTTATAATTGGTAGGGAAATTTATTCATTGCAGCAAACCCGTAGCCTTCAAGCTGTGAACATCTAAACTATTTAAATGTCGTTGGATACAATGGGCAATGCATTATACAACTTAGGGGCTCTTTACACGACCCCGGGGTGGTTTCTAACCCGGGTTGAATCGCCGCAGCGGGTGACCCTCTTCAGCCAATCTTCTGTAAGCGTTGACACGAAAAACGCTTTTAACCCAGGTCAGCCCTTCTTGCCGGGTAACCCTTTTCAAGATCTTGGTTTATCCGGTGATAATGTTAGAAAATTTTCGAATTTTCTCATGAAAATGCTCGCTCAACTGACCCGGGTTCATGTCCATGACGTGAATAGCGTAGACACAAATTTCGCACATGCGCAGATTTTGAGATTATGTTTCGAAGTCAAGATCACCAAAATTGTTGAACTTTATATTAATTTTCTTTCTTCCGTTTAATTATGTTCCAGTTGCGTTAAATTTTCTCACTATACTTGAAATTTCAAAAAATTATTGCATGATAAAAGTGGAGAAGACAACCAAACAAAAACAAATATCGGAAAAGCCCCGCTACACTTGGCATCCTGGGTCTAAAAGGAAAAATCAGTACAAAACATAAAGGTAACAAAAATCTTGAACATAAATTTTTTCCACCTAAACACTCCCTCTCAAAAATAAAATGGCCCATCCCTTATCGCATCTCTCATCAGTTTGGTTGGTCATTCATGCGTGCGAATTGCGGTAGCCCATGTGAACTTAGGTTTTGAAATAAAAGTTTTCTGCTTTAGTAAATTCCTGAAAGGCGAATGCAGTTAAATAAATTACGATTGAAAAAAAAACCCCAGCCTTTCATACAGGAGAATCGTGCGGATTCTTCGAGACCGAAATAAAAGGATGACTTTGACGAAGAAGAAGAACGAAGGAGAAGAACCATGCACACCGTGCACGTGGGCATTTGACTAGTAGACCCCACACTGCGACAAATTTGCCAGTGACTATTAATATAAATTTTAATTACTGTCTTTTTCGACAAATAATTTATTCTCAGGTAATGCACCAGTAAAATAATTTTTATAACTACGCTTTGAAATGAAAAACATCAACATGAGCAGAATGCTGTTTACGTGGGCAGCTGCGTAAATGAGCTACTGTGTGAAAATTTTGCGGCTCTGTTTTTCGCTGTTTTTTTATTTACTACCGGCCAAAAAAGTTCCCGAAACCATTTAGTTGTTTCGGAACGCTATCGCGCATGAATGACCACAAAATATGACACACACTAAATTTTGTCGAATATTGTTTGGGTATACAGAAATCAAAACTTACATTTTGCAATCTAAAACGCAAGTTTTTTAACACAGTTTCTACAATATTCTCGAGATTGGTACAAGCTAGTGTTCAATAGTGTTTGACTTTTTGCTCTGAGGGTCGCGGCTGTAGTAACCTGTGTTCATTCCCCGCTAGAAAATAATCATTGTTGTCTATCCATCTATCTTGATCTTTTTTGCCCGATTGGGCATTTATTAGTATACTAACGGACCTTACACTAGTAAAATTATCGGGCAAACTAGTCGATTTCTTTTTTGTCCGATTGGGCATTTATTAGTATACAAACTTATCTTACACTAGTAAAATTATCGGGCAAACAAGTCGATTTCTTTTTTGCCCGATTGGGCATTTATTAGTATATGAATGACCTTATACTAGTAAAATTATCGGGCAAACAAGTCGATTTCTTTTTGCCCGATTGGGCATTTATTAGTATATGAATGACCTTATACTAGTAAAATTATTGGGCAAACTAGTCGATTTCTTTTTTGTCCGATTGGGCATTTATTAGTATACAAACTTATCTTACACTAGTAAAATTATCGGGCAAACAAGTCGATTTCTTTTTTGCCCGATTGGGCATTTATTAGTATACAAACGGATCTTACACTAGTAAAATTATCGGGCAAAACAAGTCGTTTTCTTTTTTGCCCGATTGGGCATTTATTAGTATATGAATGACCTTATACTAGTAAAATTATCGGGCAAACAAGTCGTTTTCTTTTTTGCCCGATTGGGCATTTATTAGTATATGAATGACCTTATACTAGTAAAAATTATCGGGCAAACAAGTCGTTTTTCTTTTTTGCCCGATTGGGCATTTATTAATATATGAATGACCTTATACTAGTAAAATTATCGGGCAAACAAGTCGATTTCTTTTTTTCCCGATTGGGCATTTATTAGTATACAAACGGATCTTACACTAGTAAAATTATCGGGCAAACAAGTCGTTTTCTTTTTGGCCCGATTGGGCATTTATTAGTATACTAACGGACCTTACACTAGTAAAATTATCGGGCAAACAAGTCGATTTCTTTTTTGCCCAATTGGGCATTTATTAGTAAAATAAGTTTACTTTATTTTTTATGAAATTTTATTTTTTCACTGGTAAAGTTTTTTGCCAGAAATTTTTTTATTAGTACTAATAAACTTTTTTATAAACTTTGTAAATATATGAATTCCCGTAATAATGCACATTGTACAACGGCGACGCAAAGGGCAACAATTTTACTTCATAATCTCTTGAATCTCTAGTTTCATTCAGTCCGTCTATCGGTGTCAGAACTATCCTCAGCTACATTGTACATGTAAAACTGTATGTACAATGTAAAGGCAGCGTTCAAATCCAAAGCGAAACTTGAAAAATTCGCCGTTACGGTTCACATACTCCAAAAATCTAGAATTTGGTCATTTCATCTATGATCTTCACTTGTTGTTTTTGCAGGGAATAGCCCTTTTCACGGTTAACTTGCGATATTTGCATAACAATACACTTGAACATAGAAGCGAGGCAATTTCGGGCACAAGCTGCAAAACATCGTTTTTTCTTGAACTCCTTCAACTCTTTTAGTATAAAAACAGTTTTAAAATGTAGAAGAACTACAATTCTTTTAGTTTACGTTGTTTTTTAGAAAAAAATGTTAAACGACTTTTCCCTATTAATAAAGAGTAGACTCGCATAAGCAACAGGGAGATCGGATTACGATCTTTACGGCAAACTTTAACTAAAATAGTTGCATATTTAGTTCTTCTCCGTTTTAAAACTATTTTTTATGCTAACATAGTTTAAGGAGCTCAAGAAAATCACGATGTTTCACAGCTTGTGCCCGAAATTGCCTCGCTTCTATGTTTAGCTGTATTGTTATGCAAATTTTCAGGTTAACCGTGAAAAGGGCTATTGGCTAAGAAATGTACAAATAAATCATAACGCATGCGCAGAGCGAAATTCAATGTAAAATGACGACTAAAAGGAGAGTGTGATGAATTTACCTTGCTGTGAAGTGCAAGTAACATTTGACTTTCCACTTCTTGTTGATGCTGCAGGTCAGCCATGATATCTGTTGCCACCTCCAAGTCGTCAGGAGATGCACCGCGACACACCCTCATGTCTGCGCGCCTGTCCTCGACCACCAGCCCAGCAGCTTCCTGGAGAATTGCATAATGCCGCTCTTTGCTCACTAGACGTTGAGTTGAACTTTGATCTCGCCAGCCTTGTTGCTGAGTTTCTTAACACCAGCAGTTGGTTGGAACGCTCGTCTGAAACGTAAACAACATGTGATAAACAATTTGGAAAAATCTATGTATAGTAGTAATATAAGTAATGTTTTTAAACTGTGTTTGCATCATTAGTCTTATTACATGTAGTAAACAGACGTGTCACGTCACTCCGATCAAGTTGACCTTAAAAATTCCATACTGATGACGTACATGTAGCTCTACAAAGATCCGTGTAGTGTCTCTGATTGGTTGTTACTTGCGCGCGAAAATTCCAAACGCAGCAACAACCAATCAGTAGGGAGTTAATAAAAAAACCCACGACGGCAATTAGAACGTCGCTAATGAGCAGTACAATAGCTCTGCACACGCGTTTTACTTTTGGTACATTTCTTAGCCATATCAGTCTGTGTTTTCAGAGAACATGAACTGCAACGGATAATTTTTTTCAAGTTTCTCTTTGGATTTGAACACTGCCTTTACATATTCAAATGAGGATAGTTCTGATATCGATAGACAAACTGAATGGAACTACATCAGATTTGCAAGATTCTGAAGTACATGTAAAATATAGATCCATTTTTTATTAATTGACATTGTCCTCAGCATTGCCGTCGCGGTTGCTTAGGACACTATAGAATCATCTCTGTACAGCCACATCATCAGTATGAAATTTTTATGGTCGAATATGTCTCAAATTTACTCACAGGCAGATTACAAACTCTTGTATCTGGCTCAAATTTGTAATTCTGAAATAACACAGCCATTCCGCATTCTTCATTACTTACCTGCTGATAGCTTCTTTGCTGCACTGCGAGCCTGAACACTTTCCCGGCCCTGCAAGAAGTAAATCAGCAGTTCACGTTCCATGGAGTGTTTCCTCTCCAACGCTCTTACAGTGTCCTCTAGCACATCGACCAGACCAGCATCGCCCAGCGCACTGTAATTCAACTCCTCTCCCTTCCAGTTCCTCGGCAGCTTTCTGCCCTTCCTGTGCAGAAGACGTTCCTTGCCCAGCTGTTCTTGGCGTTTACGATCGTCCTTTGGTCTGGTTCAATAAGAAAGAGACAAGCAGCATTTTTAAATGACATGTGCATTTAGTTTTTATTTTATACACTATAATTACATTGAAAGAGACAATGGCATAATTTAAGCTTGGCAGAAATATGAGAAAGATGTTAATCAGTCAGTGACACTGAAGCTACTCTAGTGTGCTGAATTTTTGTCACATTTGAGCCTAGTTATATGGCCTAAGCTCCAACGAGTCTCCTGAAGCTCTTGCTGCTTCTTAGTCACCAATCTCGTACCCTCCACAGCGGGATCCTCGTACCCAGAGTCAACGGCCTCCTCAGTCAGCGGTAGTCGTCGCCAGGTTAGACTCTGGCGGAATGGAATAAATATCAAATTTTTTGATTGGCTGTTCGTGTAACAAGAATGGCAGCGGAAGTGACCGTTATCACAGATTTCTGGGATGATAAATTCCATTCCCCCAGAGTTCCACCTGGCGAACGAACAACCGCTGACGGAGGAGACCGTGGACTCTGGGTACGAGATTGCTTAATAGTCACTTGATCTCTTAACCTATACTTCAACACACTAACCATTAGACCGCCATGTCACACCTTCCTTATGTTGCTTACATGTAAAACATTAAAATGACTTTGATAATGAATTAACTGTCTCACCTTTGCAGTTGAGTTTTCAGCCTTTCTGCAATCCCGACAGACAAAGCTGCACTCTCAAACTTTGCCTCTTCTCTAGCGCGCAACTCCTCTCTGATAATGAGCCCGTATTCCGTCAGCTTCTCTTCCGTGGCCATGGTATTAGTATTAGCACCTTTCAATTTAGACGTAATCATCTCTTTGTCCTGACGATAGCGCTGCTCCAGGTCTACAAGAAGCTGTTCACTCTTGGCATGGCCTTGCAGGGCTTTATCTCGTAATTGAAGCAGTTCTTCTTCTATTTCCTTGTTACTCTTCCCTACACAACAGCAATGACAAAAGAATGATTAGTACATGAAGTAGTCCTTCAAATTAAAGGGGTGAGCTGCAGGTCACACCATTTTTATAAAATTAAAACACATAATTTTAAGCAACAACCAGAAGAGAAGTCATCAGCAAATTTTACTGTTAACTCTAAGAGTTTAAAGGAGCTATGTCACGGTTGGCGCATCGTGTTAAAACAATAATTGGTCAATTTTTTTCAAGTTTGCCATTGGAAATCCATCTAAATCTTCTCCATCCTCAACCATCCTTGTTCATGTTTGGTTTATTATCACCTCTTTGGTGTTTTTCTACCTTAGTAAACTGTTATTTTGAGGCTTTCTTCAATAATTATTTAAAGGTGATTTTGCACTTCGCAAAAATGACTTAAATTATCGTGACATAGCTCCTTTAAGATTAATATATCTGCACTCGAGATGTCATTCAGCACTCAGATAAAAGTAGCACACAATGCCAGAGTTTCTCCCTGTTTCAAACCTGGCATGCTAAGTCCCTTTACCTTCATCTTCCATCTGTTTGATTCTCTCAGACTCTTCAAGCCGTTGTATCTCTTCTCCCATTCTGCTAAAACCCATCAATGCCAGCAGATTGAACGAGTAGGTGAGTCCTGCCCCAGGCAAGCCATTAGCGCCATCTAACTTGCCGTCTTTCCGTAAGCGCTGAATGCGCATTTTAAGCTGCATGAAGCGTTCCTGTTGTTCATCTTCAGATAGTACTGTCCACATGCCTTCTCCTATGTGATGTTTCAACATCTCTAGAAGAAGTTTGTCACGCAGGACCTCGTATCTGTAAAAAATAATAATAATATGACATCAATCATTTTATTAACTCATGCATGTTGTACATTGTATCTTTCTAAACTGTGTAAGGCACAGTGAACAGATGGTTAGCACACTGGGCTCTGGATTAATTGAGTGGTCTGGCCGGACCTTCAAGCCCTGACCGGGTTCATTGTGTTGTGTACTCTTAACAAGACACTTTACTCTCACATTGTCCCTCGCCACCAGGAGTTAACTGGCAGTTGTGGGCCAGTCTAGGCTCATGACGACTTTTACCTAAGCACTCAAAGAGTTTCAAAATCTTTTTATCCAATCAGACACTAGCACGAGTATTCACGAGTACTCCAAAAGCAATGTGCCAGCAAATACTTCATGTTGCTTAGCAACTTCGGGGATGAACACTGCAGGCTCAGTCCCGTCTCGGAGGCGGGATTTTGCCATCAACTGGTCCTTGTCTACCGACTGTCTAAGCCAATGTGAAGAATGATGCCAACACTAGGCTAATTAACTAATATTTTTGTTTGTCTTCTAACTAGAAGAGGATTGACCAATTTTCTTACAGAGTAACTAACCCTGAACTTGCTTGGTTCTGGACATGTATGTACATGTACATGTGTCAATAAGGAATATTGCAACGGGTCAGTTGATACCTGTATGGGCCTAACCAAATCATCTGAAGTTTTCCATTAATTTGTCAAGTCAGGTAGCCGTCCTTGTTAGGTCTTTGACCTGAGACTCTCTCTGCATTTTGGTATTATTAATTTTTATCCACAATGTTTGTTATCCAATCCCATGTAAACCCAACAAACATCAAAATGTTCTATTTGATTTGAGTGCCTTACAGCTAGAAGTATAATCTAGCTACCGAAAGAGAACTTACTCTGACATATGATGCAATCATGTACATGTACATATGTACAAGTAAGACACAGGAATGTAAAATGGGAATTCCCTGTTAAACAAACCTAGTACAGTGTATATACAGTGGAATCCTGATTTCTCACTCCAAGGGAAACAAAAATTGGTTTGAGAAATCGGGAGTTCAAGATATCGGGGGTAAAATTACAGTGAAACAAATCCAAGGGAAATGACTTTTGGTTCGAGTTATCAGGGTTTTTAAGAAATAGAGGGTTCAAGAAATCTGGATTCCACTGTATGATATCTGGGTGCCTTACTTTGTTCGTAGAGCTTGTATAAGATCTGTAGCTGTAACTTTATGCCTGGCTTTCTTTGCAGCTTTCTCATCCCATTCTTCATCTTCATGTAGTAGAGCCACGACACCCTCGTGATCCAGTCGCTTGGTGCGCCGTTCAGCTCCTTGTTTCAGTTTGTTTGCTTGCTGCATTCTCTCTCTCTCGTCAACAGCAAGGGATGCTTCATCCTCCTTTAAAGAATTCCAAACAATTTATTTCCTAGGGTCTTCTCGTTTTTTCAAGATGGCGATCGACTATGAGAAGACCATGGCAAAGGCTTACAACCAATGGCGAGCCTTCTGCCATTTTAAATTAACTAAAATATCCAATATATTTGGAGATTTTAAAGGTCATGGTCTTCTCTCGCTGCTCTCGCTGCCATTTTGAATACCGAGAATGCCCTGGGGACGAGGTTGGATCTGGAGTCCATGCACCCGTGTCTCCCACACAACCTTCACCCTGCCCACCCCCCTTCCCCCCAGCCCCACCTCCCCCATCTTCACTTCACTCCCACCCACCCACCCTCTAGGCACCACTGGATCTGCCACCCCAAAGTGCATGCAAGTGGTGGCCAAACAGAGCTGCAAGTAGATGCAAGTTGCAAAAACTTGCAAAAACTCGCATCTCCATTGGGCCAGGGCTTTACTGATCTGTAGATGTACATGTACTGGACATGAAGCATGCAGTAACATTTTCCAGTTTTCTAAACATATTCATTTGCAAATAAAACACAAAAAACTGAAAATGCTACTGCAGGCTTCTAAGTTTGATCATCAAAATCTTCTTGTGTCTATTATGGCTCGGTTCAACGTCACGCTATCGTAGTGTCAAACTTAATTATTGATCAATTAAGTTCAACATTAGCATGACTATAGCTCGACGTTTGAAATTATCAATGTCGTGTAGTGCAACAAGGCTTGTCGCACTATATATGCGACTCTGGTGTGACATTGACTCAAACGTCAAGCTGCAGTCTATTAACGGATCTTATCAAGTTTGACTGCAGCTCAATGTTAGAATCAACGTCACGCCAGCGTAGCGTAGCTCGACTGAGCCTGTCACGTAGCGCGACTCTGGTGCAACTTCGGATTCAAACGTCTAGCTACAGTTGTGCTAATGGCGAACTTAATTGATCAACTGAGTTCGACATGACAATAGTGCGACGTTTGAACAGGGCCTAGTATTTAGCTGCAAACTGTTGTCATTTTACCTGTAACTTCTCCAATTCCTTTAGGTTTGTGTACTCATTATCACAACATTGCAAGCTAATAGCTTTCTCCTCCTCGTCAAATTCTTCCTTATCACACGGACCACCATCTACCAGGTTGCACAAGAACATTTTGATCTCATCAAAACAAACATCCAACTCGGGGTATTCCCGTTGAGAAAGGAACGATCGCCAAGTCTTCATTGAAAACAATTCATTATGGACAGCTTTGAAAAGCAACAGTGCAGCTTTAAGGGAAATCCGTCCCTTCCCTTCAACATCAACTGTTTTAAAATCCCAATAGATTTTCTCCTCCAGAATTTTCCGCCGATCTAACTCGTGCAAAACGTCGGTAAACTGTTCCCTCGGGCAAAGACCGCGCGAGCCATCACCGCAAATACTTCGAATGGCGGCTTCGATTTGCCGGGAATCGATTGTCGAATAGTACAACGATTCGTGAAAATCCTGAAGCTGGTTTGAGGTCAAATAACCTCTCAAATCCGTGTCCAATAAGTCAAACATCAATTCCAAGTCGAGAATGCCCATTTTGATTTTTCAGCTGTTGATCGAATAGGTTCAGCTGATGCGGAATTTTCTACAGTGCAGGTCGAGTCTTCTCTGCCTAAGACTTCAGGGACTATTTATACACTACAGCGTTCTTTAAATCCCCTATCCATAAGCCATAATGCTCAATGCAATATCCTCTTTCTTTGCTGTCATTTTTGATGCAATTATTTTCACGGAGAAGTAAAAAACTTTCCTGCAAACGAAGAATGTACAGTAGCTATGGCTGCCGCAGTATTTACAGCGTGACGTCAGAGGTCACAAGGAAAAATCACGGGATTCTACCCGCCCCTGCGGGAAGCTGCGGGAAACCGTGATCTGAGTTCCATAATTATATATCAATGTAACGTTTCCTACAAGAATGCACAGCACTATATTTTCTTCAAAAAAATGTATTTTAAATACTTTTTTTCTACTTTTCTTGCACGATTTTTTGCCTTATTTCCAGTAAGTACGTCATGATTTCATAACAGAGTGTCCTCCAATCGATCCCAGGCTATCTCTCCTTTTCGTCCTTTGTCGAAAAGAGAGAGAGCCTGGGTTCGAGTGTAGTTGCCCGTAGCAACGGTGTGTAGTGTAGCATTCCGAAAGTGGACAGCTTCGATCTCCAGCCGACACAGACATAAAGAAAGGTTCTAACAAGAAATTTATAGATCTGTGCAAGCCAAAGGGCTCAATCAATCTCTCAAGATGGTTTAGAGAGCTGAATATGGATACACAGCGTCAAAACTTCTGGAAAGAATCGATCGACAAGGAGGCTTTTGTGCGTTTTGCAATGGCATGGAAGATACTCGAAGGAGTTTGCGCGCGATGTGGCGGCTATGACTTCCAAACCTCGAAAAGAAGGGCTGAAAATCAATGCCCTGCAAGCGTTAAAACGAGAAATGGAAGAAAAAGACAAAGAGAAAAAAGAAAAAGATAGCCAGAAGAAGCTAGAAGAGAAAGCAAAGACAGATCCCGATTCTCTACTTGTTGAAATGCGTCCAGTTTCTCCAGAAACCAAGAAAGTGTTATACGATGGGTTCAGTGCACTTGGAGGTGGACGCTACGCGTATTTGCAAAAGAGAAAGCTGAAAGCTCCTGAAGTTAAATATGAATTCCCCATAACAAGTGCCTGGGAAGTCGGATGGAGACTTCAGGACTGTGTTAGCCAACAGAAACCCGAGAATTTCGGCCGGACCCGAGTTATAAGGGACACATTTTACCGACCAAATGGTATCCTATACAAACATTGAACTGTTAATTTTTGATCAAACATGTTTACTCGGAGCTATTTAAAACGCACAATGCTTTTGTAAGATACCTGGTGTGATTTTTTATACACTTTGTAGCCTGCGAGAGAGCTGTCCTACATGTATACACTTTGACAGTTTTATTTTAGAATCTCCAAGTGCTTATTTTTGTCAGCAAAATAATTATTTTCATTGGTATAGTCCTAATTTGAAAACAAGTTGATTACAGCGAAGTTTGTAGAAATCACAGAAATGTTATTATAGATTTTTAGTAGTGAGTTTCCTTACTCATACATGTGAATTTCCATACATGTAATATATTGTTACTTATCGCAACTTTTGCATCATTGATTTATATACCTAGTGGTAATTTATTTACGTGTCAAGCACAAAGGAATTGTTGTGGATTTTTGTAATATTTACAGGTAAATAAAACAAAGTCCTATCCCATGTGGATTTCTCTTAATTTACCACAACTGGAGCCCAAAAAGTGACCACTTTTTAATTACAGTGGAACTTTGATTTCTCGAACCTCCATGGAAAACAAAAATTGGTTCGAGAAATCAGGAAGTTCAAAATATCGGGGGTAAAATTACAGTGCAACAAGTCCAAGTTTGAGTTATCAGGGTTTTTGAGAAATCGAGGGTTCAAGAAATCGGGGTTTCACTGTAATAATTCACATATTCTTTCATGTGTGCAGACAGTCCAATCAGGGGCCGAGGATAGCTATTCTTCAGCTTCTTATTGGATAGTATGGCTATGCACGCACAAAAGAATGTGAATTAATTAAAAGTGGTCATACTTTTGGGCTCCTTGCTGTAATAAGAAAATATCTTCTTTGTTTCGTAATAAAGGTATGAACAGATTAAGTTAAAGTCTAGGAAAGTGAGATAAATCACCAGGGGACTTTTCAAATTGTGTGATGTTTGACTCTTTTAATTTTTTTAATTTATTTATTGACTTGATATAGCGCCTTTTAACATTAAAATGATCAAAAGCGCTTTTCAAAATTAAAACCGCTTTCACTGTCTTAAAACAACAAAATAAACGTGCACAACAATAAAAGACAGCACCGTGTATGTTAACACTTCTGAATAATTTAAATTTCATTTTAATGAGTTTTGAAAGCCCTAAACACTGCCTTTAGAAAGGCTTATTATTTTGATAACAGACAATGCCATTTAAAACCACAGTCAACCTCACAGAGGATGGTAAACCTGTGCCTTTTATCTCGAGATATCGATGTGTGAGAGCTCCACATTTCGCCCAACGAACTTGTGATAAAATATGGACTGTTTTGTAGTCTAAGGTTACATTAAAGAGCAAAGTGCTTTGCCTAAGAACTTAACAAGAGCACAATGGCTATGGGGGCCACCATGTCTATTTACACACCGTATTCATAAATAAGAACAGGAGGGTGAAAAACTGACAAAATGTTACGGAGCAACCTGTGACAGACTATCTCCTCATCCAGTGGCAGTACAGTACTTAGCGATACTCCTTAGACACTAATAAATTATGCTATGAAAAGTGGCATCATTAGTGATAGCCTGTGACTACAGCTGTTTCTCATCACACCTACAATAGCTTATGCCCCAAAGTGGCTGGGAGCAGTGAGAAATGGCTGTATTCGCAGGTTAGTCAAGGCAGTGCAGGCTGTATGGGCCGGGCAGTGGCCCTCCTCACAAAAGTGGCCATACAGCAAAATTTATCTTTGTTGGGTAATGAACTTAATTATATTATATTTCTTAGCAAACTATTTTAAGTCACAGTATTGTGTTGGCACATAAAAATTAAATTAATGACTGTCAGGATGGAAACCATCCATTGCTTGTTTAAAATTCTAACTCTAAAGCCTGGGCCAAACAAGAACAAGAGTGGAAAAGACTCCAATCTCTCTGATCGTGTGACTCTTGTTTTGCCTGAAATTCGCATGTAACTCTTGTGTGCACTCATCGAATTTGAACTGCTCAATTTTTCTTGAGAGTTATCAAGAGTTTTCCTTGTTTGGCCCACACTTGATGAGAATTGAAGAAAACTCTTGTCCCACAAACTCTTGACAACTCTAGTTCTCATTCGGCAGAGACTTTTAACCCTTTCACTCCCAGAGTCAAACCTTGACTCAATAAATGTGGTTGTACTTTTGAGTCTATGGATGAAACCCTAGTGTGTGACCATTCAAATGAAAGCTATTGAGCAGTACTTTCATGTGGTACTGTTTGTTTTTGACAATTTTATAAACTGAAATTCATTTTTTTTTTTCTCAGTTTGGAACTTAGCACTCTTGGGAGTGAAAGAGTAAAGACACTCAATTGAGATGATTTTTGGCAAGACTCCTAAAATTCACAGAAGTCACTCTCCGTCCCTTGTTGTTATTTTAGTAAATTCTTTATTATTTTATTTTGATTGACAGGTGCCGATGCTTGTCCCTTACAACTTGCCAGGATCTTCCTTCAAAGAGATTGTTCGATTGAACACCAGCTAACAAGGAAAACAAAGAGAACAACATCTGTCATATTAAACTGATTTAAATTTATTATTAGCAGTTAGGGTGTTATGTCCCCAGAGGATTACTCAGGTATAATAATGACGGGGAGGTGCGAATCAGGCCAAATCTTTAGACCCCCAAAAAGTCCAACGGCCCAGGACGTAACCCCCAAAAGTCCCTTTTTTCTCTGCATACAAAAATAAAGTAGAAAAGAGAGTGCAAGATAGTTTGACATAAAATCGAGAAAGCTAGGGTACGCTTTTTATCAACCCCCAAAAAAGTCCCTGCCAAAATCTTAACTACCCCAAAAAATCTACCAGAAAAATTTCTAACCCAAAGAAAGTCCCTGCATCGCTAATTTCAATCCCCAAAAGGCGTTCGCACCTCTCCGTCACTAATAATATACTTGAGAACACCCACTCCCCCCCCCCCCCTGGGGTTGTGCCTGTGCACATATCACTTGGTTAGGAATAATGAGCTAACATGTATGTAATGCGAATAATGATGATTGCTTGCAACTTGATCTGCTGCTGTACCACCTCCCTAGGCCTGGTGTTCACATGTGTCCATCTCCCAGGATCAGTGGGGTGGGGGGGGGGGGGGGGGTGGTGACAGGGGGATGGGAACCTGGGAGAGTAAAGGGTATGGGAAGTCAACAGAAGGTTGGAAAAGAAAGGGCGGGAAGCGAGATACCCAAGTTGGTGGGAACTTTGAGTGGGAACTTCGGACAACCTTGCCCCCCCCCCCCCCCCCCCTCCCAACACCTCCTACAACTCAGTGTCCATAACAGGAGGTACATGTTGGACTGTAAACATTTATTCAACAGCAAAGCGTTGGATAAAATTAAAGAAAGGTACTTACCCTTTGTTTATTGCTGTCAGGATCGACACTAAAGAAACCAATTCGTTCAAACTGAAATTTGTCGTAAACAGTAGCTTGTTTGACCGTGTGTTCCACCAGAGCATCAGAGATTATTGTTAGAGAGTCCTGTCACAACAAAAAAACATATAGTGTCAGTAAAAATTGCCCTATACTACCCCTGGATGGGATGCTATCACAGGTCACTCCCCAGCATTTAATCAGGTATCCTGAACAATAGGCTATTTTACAGTTGTGTGCTTAGAATCCAGGCCTTTGAACAGAAGTGAGGCTGGAGGTGACTTTGTTGTGATACAAACCTTCCTTCTTTCAAATGTAAATTATTCTGTTATTATGTAAACTACTGATCTCTATCATCTCATGGTTACCCCTTACCTCGATTTCATACAGAGGCTTGGTTACATTTCACAGAACTGTAAAATGGTCTATTCACATACATATTTTATTTTATACAACAGCGTGATATATGTACATGATAATGAGAGTAGACGTGTCTTGCCCAAGGACACAACACAAGCCAACCATTAGACCACGGTGCATCTGTAGCAGCCATATAGACAGTGCATGTAGTTACAGTTCTTACCTTGTTACAATCTGTTATAAACCCACCAGGTACTTCAGCTGGGTCTTCAGGATTCTTGTGTTTAAATCTGTGATCAAGTTTTCAAAGATCCATTAGAGAGATGTTCATTTTTTCCATCTGTCTACCTTTGGGGTTATCTTATGAAGGCTGGGAAACTAATAACATTTTAACCCTTTCATATTCCAGCTAAAAAAAGAGAGAATTGAGAATCTAGTTCTGAGAACTTGCGAATTACATGGTTGCCTCCAGGCGTGGATCCAGGGCAAAATATAATATATGACCTTTTTTCCAACTGTGCGCTAGGAGAGTCTGTGTGCATCATCCTCCAGAAAACGTTCAGATTTGATTCTATAAAATGTCAGTTCCTGCATTCTTGAGACTAACAATAAATAATAATCATATTATTATTATTGGTTTGTTCGCAAGAAAGCGTTTGTGACATGACTTTTTGACTGTCGTATGTGCAATAATTATGGTCCCACTACAAACTCAGGAGTTTACCCTTTCAATCCCTGGAAAAAGAAATCTGACTGATTTCCATAAAACATTGGAAACCTGTCTGGATCCACGCCTGGCCTCCCTCAAGTAGACACCAATTTTATGTCAATAGCTATTTTTCCTTAGAGTTACTTTTAAATTATTAAGACGGATTCCCGCTCAACGTTCGAGCAATCAGTGCAAAAATTAATTACTAAAAATCTACTCATAGCACGGTAACATTTTGAATACTATTTGAAACATATCACTTTAATTCACTTCTCCAAGTGACCCCGCAATTAAATTCTCAAGCATTCTCGAGAAAATTAATGTCAAACCTCGTAAAAAATGATAAAAAACGCACGCCATTTTGTTTTGAACTGACATGAAGCGTCTTTTTAATTAAAATATGTAATGACTTCTCTCGCGGGGGTCACCTTGGGAGCTAATTTATCGATAATTTCCTTCTTAACTGTATTCAAAAATGTTACCGTGCTATGAGTATTTTTTTGGTAACTTAATTTGTTGCACTTTTTGCTCGAACGTCCAGCGGAAATCGTCTTAAACTCTATTCAGCAGTAATTTTGTTGGCATGGGTTCCAAGGGAGACGCTGTTATATGAAGGATCCTCTATTACGTTTTTATCTGAGTGTACTACACAGGAGTTCCAAGTACTTACAATCTTTCATAAAGCCTGACTTCACACGTCAGTGGTGAAGATACCCAGTGGATGAAAGCTTTGGGTTTTTGAGCTGTTTCTGTCGACTCGCAGTTTACCAACAACTCCGTCACTTTACCACTGGAATCCTGACATAGAAAACAGGTACATGTAACATTTTGTGACAACAGCAGCATTGATTGAACAACAATTTACATTGCATTCCAGTGGTCATAGTGAGGGGGGCAGGGGGGTGGGAACTCAGTAGTAAAGGGGGTAGGAAGTTTATGTGAGGCGGGTAAAATAGAGGGCGAGAAGTGAAATACCCAAGGTGCGGTAGGTAAGGTAAAGCCACACTCAGGCCAAACTGGCCTACACTGCCGGAGCTTATCCCGGTTTCCTTAGCATGAAGACGACTAGGAGTATTGCTACTCCCCCTGGATGGGATGCTAGTCCATCACAGGTTAACTCCAGCATTTTGTCGCCTGTATGCATTTATACTCCTGGGTGGAGAGAGGCACTGTGAGAGTAAAGTGTCTTGCCCAAGAACACAACACAATGACCCAGGCCAGGGCTCAAACCCGGACAGCTCAATCTGGAATTCAACACGCTAACCATTCGGCCACCGCATCTCCCACTACCCAAATGGGAAGCAGGAGAAATAGGAAAATTAAAATTTCACAATATTTCACAGTAGGAAAAAGCACAGAGGCAGAAGCCATTAAGGGAAGGGCAGGGACCGATAGTAAAATGTAAGGGAAGCAGGAAGTTCCCACCCCCTGTTCCCCTCCCCCCCCCCCCCATCTCCCCCCCCCCCCCCCCCCCCCCATCTCATACACGTACATACCTTAACAACTTTATTAAGTGTAATCACATGACCAGCATACTTGAGCCCGACAGTCTGATCAGGAGTGAGACGACGGAAGCCTTTTTCTGACACCTAAAACAGAAGTTAGAAATAATGATAATTAACCAGGCCAACACTTTATAGGGAAAAACATAGGAAAGTGCTAGCAGGTGATCAGCCATGCAAATGAAAGCCACTGAGCAGTTGCATTAATTTTGTGTGGAGCTGTTTGTCTTTTCGTATTTGTTTTTTCACATAAATTATCTGAAATTGGGGAAAGGTTTAAAGCAGGCGGCACACCCCAACAACAAATTTTGAGGAGTAACCCCTCCTGGCCCACTGACCCCCTGTCTGTGCCTCACAGTCTGCTACATGTACACTTGATGGAGGGGAACGGTTTGGAGAGGAGGGAGAGATAGCCGAAAATATAAGGGAGGAGGGAGAAACGATGTAAAGAGAGGGAGAAACGGCCAAATAAACTAGACAGGAAGGAAAAACAGCCGAAAAAACTAAAGAGAAGGGAGAAAATGAGTTTAAAAAAATATGGAGATGGAATATTTAACTGTCTGTTACTCTCCCCTCAGAATCGTTTCACTTGTCGAGATATTCTTAACCCACCTCTTTGAAGTCTGACTGTTCAATGAAGATTGTTTTCTCAAATGAAATCTCATGACTTCCTTTGTTTGCATCCTGTGGAAAGTTTGGAACGCTGAGCTTGACTTGCTGGAAACAAATACATGACAACAATCAAATCAATATAACTATCGATAATTATTTGTATTATTGTCATGACAGCTCATCAATAGCGACCTTTAGATCGGAGTACGAGTACGAGATTGACTATGAGTACGACTATCGAATTTCAAATCAGTCACGTTCCCCAGAGCCCTCGCTCCTCCCTGTTGCTGACCAGTAGAGAAGGCGGCTCTAGGAACAAGATTGGTGTTAGACATGTTGATGTAAACCCTGCTACGTGCTAGGTTTGAAAAGTCGTATTCGTACTCGATCTTGTACTCCAATCTAAAGGTCGCCATTATTAACTAGTAACCAAGATTTATACCTTGTCAAAGTTCTGAATTGTAACCTTAAGTGGTTCCAGCACTGCCATCACCCTAATTAACAAAGCAAAAATGAAAATTAACACATGAAATGGCAAATTATCCCTATCAAACGGATTGGTAACTGTTATGGAGTGTTAGATTACCTCGGAGCAGTAACATTTAGCTCATCTCGTACACAGGACTCTAGAAGCAATGGATCTGTGACAGTCTGTGACATTGTCACACCAACCTACAAGAAAATGTATAAAGGATATTACACGGTGGAGCAAAGATAATGAATTTTATTTTAGAATGAATGGTAAAAACAATCTTTTACCAATGAACGCAGCAAGTGAGTAAAATATTGTCTTTAACATGAGAAAATAAAATACATATCTTCAAGCCACTGTGTAATTTTATTTAAAAAAACCGAATTAATTCAAAGATTAAAAAACGTGCAAAAGCGGGAAATTTCACCGACACCCTCACTAGCGAGGATATGGAAAATACAGTTGAACCTCTCTACAACGGCCACCCTGGGGTGGAATTAACTGGCCGTTGTAGAGAGGTGGCCGTTGTAGGGAGGTTTCAATAAGAGTAAAAAGTATGGATAGACGAACGATTGGAACGAAAAATCGTGGCCGTTGCGGAGAGGTGGCCGCTAAAGAGAGGTGGCCGCTATAGAGAGGTGGCCGCTATAGAGAGGTGGCCGTTAGTGGAGGTTCGACTGTACACCACTAGGGTCACAGATGTAGTTTCATACAATGTATGAATTTTACGAGTGGTCTATTTTCCAGTAACACACTTGTGTCTATAAATTATAATAAAATGCAATAATTATCATTGGTCATCATTGTCATCCTTATCCTCATCATTATTTTTTATTTTTATCCTTTTTTTTATCCTCATCATTATTGTGATCATCATCATCATCCTCATCTTCATCTTCATCCCCACCACCACCACCATCATCATAGTCATCATCACCACCATCGTCGGCATCATCACCACCATCATCATCATCATCATCATCATCATTATCACCATTGTCATCAAACCTGCTATCTGTCACTTTCTGCCATTTACCTAATGTCATTTGTAGTGTTCGGTTGATTAATTCTCCTGACACGCATGCTTGACTTTCTATTAATATGTTAAAGAGAAATAAGATGTAGATCACTGTTACCTTGCTGCAGAATTTATTGATAGCTTCAGGAGAAAATCCTCTTCTTCTCAAAGCTGTCAGAGTAAACAATCTCGGATCATCCCAGTCTCTGAATAATAAAATTAATAAAATTGTGCAGATACACAGATTTTAGTTTCAAACATGTTGAATTTACTTCCTGTACATGTACAATACCCCATGCCACTTTCTAAAGAAAAACAACAAAATGGAAGCATCTTTAGTTGATGCAAAGGTTACTGTTACATGTAAGCTCTTCCCTGTCACTTCTCTGACAAGCCCCTTTACCCATTTAGTATCCCCTACCCTACCCTCACCCTGGGGAAAAAGCCTCCAGGTTGAATTCACTGAGATCTCAAACAAAAGTGAAGGGTCCCCACTCAAAATGGGGTGCATATGAATTTGTAGTGTTCCGATATTGACTTTTTACCATACATGTACACATAGAGTCGAACCCTGATTAAGCGGTCACCCATGGGGAAATGGCAAGTGGCCGCTTAATCGGGGTTGGCCGCTTAAACGGGGGTATCGTCAGAAATTAGCATAAGGCGTGGTATAAACGTCACTTTATCTGAATACAACATGCTTGGAGGCTTGTGACAACTATTGTTTTGAATGTTTTAATCATTCGTAACCTTCTATTTCGGACTCTTATCTGTCATCAGGTTTTTCAAAACAAGGCCAGACTACGTGTATTAGATTCTTGGTGGCCGCTTAATCGGGGTACAAACAATAGGAAAGCCTCATCGAGGCGGCCAAAAGGTGGCCGCAGCCGTTTAATAGGGGTGGCCACTTAATAAGGGTTTTATTTACAGTATTATACTGACAATAATTTTGGGACTTTGATGACTGGCCGCTTAACCTGGGGTGGCCGCTTAAAAGGTGACCGCTTAATCGGGGTTCAACTGTACATTTATCCTGGATGCCGGTTGATATTTCTTGCATTCTGATTAAAATAACCACCTGCAGCTAGTACTTATGATTCATCTTCTCTTACCTGACAATTCCTGCAGTGATTAATTTGCCAATCTTTCTCTTGGACACGACAGTGTAGCTCAAGTTCAATCTGCCGTATTCCCACTGAACTGGGCAGTAAATGTCAAGAGCATTACACAACCAGTAGTATGATGAACGCCTGTCAAGAAACAATGAAAGAGGTCATAAAGTTTGAGCAACATAACGTTACTGCACGTTTCAATAACATGTGAACTCTGCTCAATCATTGGTTGCATTTTTCGCTGCTGTCAATCACTTTAGCGGACATCTCAGGAAACAGAAGTTCACTTCAATGAGTTCAAAAGGTCACTTAGAAATAGATGGGTTGTGATTGGTAGATTTGATCCATTACATTTTGTTTGTTTCATTTTTATTCAGGGTCCATTTCTTGCCCTAGTATAATAGACAATTTATTTGTATTATCATGGTTGGACTGGAACTAGCTTGCAATCGAGGCTCATGCGGGGGAATATCATTAATAATATTTACATTTGAAGAGATTCCCCCGCATGAGCCTTGATTGCATTTGAAGAGATTCCCCCGCATGAGCCTTGATTGCAAGCTAGTTCCATTCCAACCGTGAGAATGACGAATATTTAACAATAATATTAGATTATGAGCTCAAGATTTCTATGATGTGATAGTTGATTCAGCCTACGGCCTAGTATACGAGTAGCTCAGCCAAATGCAATCAGAATTGTCTCATTTGCATTAGTATACTAGTAGATTTTTACTAATTAACAATTGAAGGGCATGCTGGAATAAGGGCATAACGACAATAGAATTCCATTGTCGTTATGCCCTTATTCCAGCCTGCCCTTCAAATTAGATTTATGAGCTCAAGATTTCTGTGATGTGATAGTTGATGAGGCCTATCACATCATAGAAATTGAGAGCGAATAATCTAATAATATTGTTTTAGTAAAAATCATAACAACTGTCTAGTAATAACTCTAAATCTTCTTCCAAAACTTCGGAGAAACGAGAAGAAACCGCAATTTTGTAGACGACCTCCAGCCACTGCACACTAATGGCTGATAGTGTACGAGTAGCTCAGCCAATAATATTGCAATCAGCTGGGCCCGGTTGTTCAAAGGGTGGATAACGCTATCCACCGGATAAATCACTATCCAGTGGATAGCGTAGTTTGTTTTGTTAACACTTATCCAGTGGATAGCGATTTATCCAGTGGATAGCGTTATCCACCCTTTGAACAACCTGGCCCTGATTGTCTCATTTGCATTGGTATACTAGTAGATTTTTACTAATGTCTATTAGGATAGTGAAAAAAGGTTCAAATGTGACAAACTGATCACATAATTTAATATTATACATGTGTGTGTATTACCCACCTAGACTGGAATTCTTTGGTGCATAGTGAATGTGAGATATCCTCCACTGAGTCACAGAGGCAGTGAGTGAAGTCATATGTTGGATAAATACACCTAATATAATAATAATAATTAATAATAAAATATGAATATGAATAATCTCAACCATGATCCTTTTTACTGTAAAATGCTAACAAATAATATTGTTAGATATAAAGTTCTTTATCAATAATAATTACTAATTACTATAAATAAGTCAAGTCAATCAAGTCAATTTACACTGTATTTTACACTGTATTTCACACTGTTCACAGAATAATTAATATAAATAAAGTTTACAAGAATAAAGAGTATTAATTTTATTTATTAGTCAAAGTACTATAATAATAATTATAGTGAAGAGTGCCCTACTGTTGCCACTCAACACAGTTTTTGAATAATTTTTGACAACTTTATGACATCATTTTGAAAACTTTCTGATGGCTTCCATTTGAACTAACAAATCAAATTGCAAGAACTGTGGGAGGCGGACAAAACGCGGAGATATCAATAATATTGTCAGAACGTGAACACAGAGCTTGACACCTCTGTCTCTCATACATGTAGCTCTTGCATTTTGATTGGCCAGTTGAAACAAAAAACAGAGGCCATCAGAAAGTTGTCAAAAAGATGTCAAAAAGTAATCAAAAACTTTGTCGAGTGGCAACATTAGGGCACTCTTCACTGTAATCAGCCAAGTACCATTCATCCCCGCTCCGGTGGTGAGGGGTGAATTTAATGCGGTATGCCACAGGGTCCATTTTTCCGTCCTCCAGAGTCGTCTTCATTCTTAAGGTTGCCTGCAATATAAACATTCAACACAATCAGGGTGCTACTTTAAGCTTCAATAATTATTTATCATTATTAAAAATATTTGTTTGTGTTCAAGTGAATGTCAATCTACTGCACTTTTCAATAACGTGAACTGACTGCTCAATCAACGGTCGCGTTTTTCGCTACCGTCAATCAACATTGTTATGATTGGTAGATCGATCCATTTCATTTACAAGTTTCCTTTTTTCAGGGTTCATTGGTTGTCGTCATTATGTTATATGTACAGTCAAACCCCTATTAAGCGGTCACCCTCTGAGAAATGGCAAGTGACTGCTTAATAGGGGTTGGCCGCTTAATAGGGGTTTTATTTACAGTGTTATATTGATATTGAGACTTTGATAGCTGGCCGCTTAATCGGGGTTGGCTGCTTAATACGTAGGTGGCCGCTTAATAGGGGTTCGACTGTAGTTTGGTTTTGAGCTTCTGAGTTCGCGTGAAGGTACAGTGAAGGAGCTAATGTCATGCATGGCACATCTTGAAACATTCAGCTTAAATTTTTAAGACACATTCCTTTTTCGTAATCCTTGTTCCTGTTCGGTTTATTATTACCTCTCAGTTGTTAGATTAGATTACAAATTAGACTAAAACTGGAATAAATTTATAAAAGTAGAACCACCATCTCCTTATGAATGTCAAAAATCCTTACCGCTCCTTCATCTATTTTTCCTTTCTTCATGTCCTAACAGAATGCAAAACACAATAATATTAATTTTAACACTAACATTTACATATAAGGATACCAGCAATGCTAGTAAGTTTGGTAACAAAAAAAGTCCATAACACAGGGTTTGTAATCTTTTTCAGCAACAGTTTACCAGAACTTTTCCAGGACCTTTTTTTTGACTCCTGTAGATTTTCTATACTCGAAATTCACAAGCCATTAATTTTGTTCTTCAAGCACAATTTTGTTGCATTTTGCGAGAATTCCCTCTACCCAAGAAAATAAACTAAATTTTAGTTTATTTTGTGACTGTTCTTTCTTCGTGTCACTAAATTTTCCCTTAAATTTATTTTACAGATTTCCTGGACTTTCCTGTACCTGGCAAAAAAATGACTCGTTTTCCAGGACTATGACAGAACAAATTCTAGGACTTGCCAGGATTTCAAGGACTTGTATGAACCCTGATATTTATGTTATACAGCAAACCTCAAAAAGCCTAAGTGACTCCTCGATTGGTCTCTCCCGCCAGGGGCTGGGTGGGGGGTTGTGTCCTTTTATTTCTTCATATTGCTGATGGCAAACATAAGCATGTCCCCTAAATTGGAAGAAAATAATAAAATTATTTAATTTATAATGGATCACAATGTTTTCTATGGCAAAAAAGGAAATGCGTTGGCTACCAGTATGTGCAAATACATCTGTTATATCTGTTTGACCTAATGGTCGGCGCGTTGGACTCTGGATCAAACAGTCAGGTTCAAGCGCTGGCTGGGATCATTGTGTTGTGTTGAGCAAGACACTACATTTCAAACCAAACGATCGCACTATGTACACACCTTTTAATGAGTTCTACTGCAAAGTCATACAATTTTCCAAAATTGTCTGAGGCATGGGTAATTTTCCAAGGCTCAAAACCTAATAGGAAATTAAACAGATATAACATTGTGAAATTCTGACACCCCGGCAAACATGACCCATCAATATCTTCACATAATTTATGAAAGATATTGAATGTATTATGCTTCACTTTAGTTTATTTAGGTAGCTAGAGAGGTGGCCATAGCTACATGTATATACGGCCAAATTGTATCTTTACACTACAAAATATTTAATTTTGTTTCTAAAACCTTTAACAAAAGAAATCAACCAAGCATTGCCCTTTTGTCTTAGTTGTTGACTTTCTAGGTAAAGACGTGCCAAGACTATGGCCAAATCCTTGTAATTCGCTCTAGTGTTAGCCTGCAAGAGTAGCCGGTATCAGCAGGGTGAAACAAGAGCCGAAAAAACAGGCTGCTCTCGCAGGCTACTCTTACAGGCTACTCTTACTACTTTTATGTAATAAAAGTATTTTATTATTACCTAACCACTTGACCATATCCATATTCCTGTGAAAAACTTCTCCTCTTCCTTCTCAGGGTTGGTGTCATCGTACCTTAGGTAACACACTCCATTGTGCGCCTGCAAAGAAAATAATCGAGCAAAGACTGTTGAGGATTGTTGTCCTGTTGTGAGCACAAGAATGTACAGCAAGGCCAATCAAAGCCCATACGGTCCCTCGTACAAGTTGCAACATAACCTTCATGTAGTCGGGGCCGCATTATATTGTAGTACAGTGTATGCCTACAATTTTTGTTGTCAGTTGCTACACATCCAGACTGAGTATATATTATAATAACTTATAATAATTATTCCTTGTTAGAGCTCAGTCACCTGCACCACAGACAAGCACCAACATCTTTGTATCATCATTCCACAAGACTTACCCTTGCATAACCAAAGTTGAAGTTGATGGCCTTGGCATGACCGATGTGAAGAATACCATTAGGTTCAGGTGGAAATCTTGTTTGCACCTACATAAAAAAACAACAGTAAATTTAGCATAATTTAGCATTCTACAAACAAGTTGCATGGTCAATTTTCTGCAAAGGATATTATATACTGTGTATACATGTACATGTTATAGATAGGTAGCAAGACTACATATTAATTAATACTCACCCTTCCTCCAGTTCTCTCTAAATGTTCCTTCAGAAGCGCCATAGTTTTGGTGTTACCACATAACCAGGAGTCTGGAAGTTTTCCCCTGAAGGAAGACAGTGGAGATACAATCAGCAAAATGCAATTGCTTCAAGTACTCTTTCTTTGTGAGGATGATCCGTCCTTGGAACAATTTTCCGAACTACGTTTTAGACGGGGATACTAATCTTAAGAAATTAAATTACGTTTACTATATGAACATTTGTGACCCTCCATAGAAAAAGGGGGCTTAAGGTGATTTTTTACAAACGCATTTAAACGCAGCGTTTGAAATGCATTTCAAATGCATTTCAAATTATTTCAAATGCATTTCAAATGTGTTTCAAACGGTTTCAAACTGAAGGCGTTTCAACAGAAGAAACGCGTTTCATTGCGTTTGAAACACAAAAATAATTAATTAAGATGTGCATAATTATTTCCATTACAGAGGTTAACCGCCATACGCCGGCCAAATTTATAACAGAGCCGGACAACTGGGGTCTTTTTTGTAGGGAAGCTCGTGCACGAACTTTTAGACGAATGAAGAGAAAAAGTTTTGCAGAACCGGTTCAAGCGTGATCGAAACAAGATACATAAAATTAATTATCACGTGTGATAAAACCACGCGAGGACTGCTTTTGTGCGGACAGATGCAGATGAAGCATTTTTCGTTTTCATAGGCCGAAATTCAGCACATTTGCTTCACTTTCTTAACATTATTTTGCCATTCATTCCCCTACTCCCTTGGCTCAGGTGTAAGCGGTCGTAGCCTTTACATTCCGTAGATTATTATCTGTACTCTGGATCACGCTGGATACATGCACGCACGCAATAAAAAAACTGCTAACAGCTACAATGTAGTAGAATTAACACACACAAAAATCCATAGAGTGCATTAACTGAAAAAGTGAAACAGAACTACAAACGTATGTAAAAATCGACCGCCATTTCCTTCATTCAAGATACAAAACAATGTCGCGCTTTTGTAAACAAATGATCGGTGGACTGATTAAACTAAAGATATAAACACTGACGTCTTCAAGCTTTTCGAACCCCGATATTCGACCCGCAAGAGTTCAAGTATGTTACAGAGGAGTTAATACATTGAGGTAAATTGTTGTAACATTTACAGGAAAGAAAACGAGGAGAAATATTCGTACTGTGTTGGTTTCACTTGGAATCGAGGCATAGAACTGGCCTCCGTGACAAACGTCAGTGTTGCGTGCGTTATGCTCGATCTGCGGTTAGAAGTCTTGTCTGCTGTCATGTCAAGCCTGGTCCGAGCGTTTCTGTTTTAGGTGCACGCTCAATGCATTGCGAAGTGTTTGAAAAAAGTTGCAAGATCGTCAATTTATACACATGTAATGATGTTTATACTACGTACGTGCTTGCCTACACGTTTTTAGAATGAGAAATACACCTGAATATTCCTGTTATCTTTCTTGATATCTTTCGCGTATAAACATGCTTTTAGAACGGGGATTATTCCCCGGGATTATTCCAGTGTCTTTAGAACACCTTTACGCGCTGTTCTCTTATTAAACAAATTAATTACTAGGTTCATGATGTAGGCGAGTTTACTTCAGTGTGGGCGAGTTAACTTGTTGACGAAGCGACCAGCTTCGCATACGGAACTTGATTGACTTTGTACAAATATTGTACGAAAACCGAGTGGAAGGTTTTGATGGTTGCGACTCAGATGAAGCTTAAATCAACGGAGACGACGTTCCAAGAATACTAATTCATGTATAGGAATGTCGGACGATCTTGAATTCATACTCGAAAGGAAAGGTAAATTATATTTATAGGAGTTGACAAATAACATCATAGCTTGTTCACGCATCGCATTTGTTGACATTTCCGTAAATTTTGAGAATACTGCTATGCACTCTATAAAAACTTTCTTATTGTTACAATTTATTTCATTTATTGATCGACCTAACGATGGAATGTTACTGAACGTAAAAGTGTGACCACCGTGATTTATCTAGCTTTTTAAAATTTCATTAACGATACCTGAAGTTAGTTTACCATCTTCAGTCTAGCATTTGTTGTGTTGTCGAATAATAATTATGCTTCAGTGGTAATAATAATGTAGGTTGTTGACAGATGGGCGTTTCAAATGCGTTTCTCCACGTTTCAAACGCTGAAAAAAGTAAACGTTTCTAACACTGTTTGAAATGTGTTTCAAACGGGTTTCAAATTATTTCAAACGGGTTTCAAATGCGTTTCAAATATAAACGCCTTGAAACGCTGATGCGATAAGCCCCCTTTTCCTATGGAGGGTCACATTTATTAATTGTACCTTCAAAATTTTATTACATACATATATACATATAATAAACATATATCAGGCCTTTAGACTTTATTATTATTTATTTGATTTCCTATTTTTTTAACTTTTTTTTTTAGGTGATCTGTATATAGGGTTAACCTCAAGATCTACCTGTTGAATAAAGTTTTATTATTACAATGTAATGTCAAGTACTTACTAGACAGTAAATCTCTTCAAAATCAAACCATTATTGTTGCATTTCTGATAATTATGTACATGTAAATACAGTCGACTCCTGATAACTCGAACCTTGACAATGGAAATTGAGTTATCGGGAGTTTGAGTTTTCGAGGGTAAAATTAGAAAGAAAATGACTGAAGGGAAAACCAATTAACTTTGAGTATTGAGAGTTGAAGTTACCTGGAGTCAACTGTACATGTATACCCTATTCTCTGACCTGGTAGATTTAGAGTTGCAAATATTAAACAATGGCCAAAATTCTTGGATGGGCATAAAAACTCACCTGGTTTGTGAAACTTGCTTGCCTCTCCGAACATTCCAGAGTTTGCCTCATCATCTCCAGCATCACCATTTGCTGATTAGAAATAGAGACAAATAAAGTTAAATTCTAATTAACTTGTCGAAGAGAGGGTAGGGTAGGTGCCGATTGTGAGCAACGTGGGCAAAAGGCAATTGAACATGAGAAAAATGCAAATGAGGAGGTAACCATGGCAACCGCACATGGGTCAACCCCCCGGCACCTGTCACACTGATGTCTCAGTGGGTGGGTGGGGCAAACAGAAGGCAAAATACCAGCCGAGGTAAATCGCACAAGCAAGCCATGATGGCAACTCTTCTCGGAAACGACTCAAACTGCGCATACATCAATAGATCACCCGCTGGCCAACAAAAGATCTCCCAGTTAACTATAATCTCATTAAAAAAAGAATTTGAAGGAGTCTGTGACTAGCTTTGCCTGTAGGAATGGATGGTATCAAGAATCTCTAGATGGTTTACTTAAAAAAAATACCTTGCGTCTGTACGGGAGCTGAACGCGACTCCTTAGCTGCCTTTCCTTCTTTACTAGGCTTGGATTCCTTTGAAAAAAAATATCATTGATGTCAATCGTCATGATCTATGCTTACATGTACTTCAAATTAAACGACGGCCATCTTGGTTTTCTTATGGTGAGTGTAACCTGGAGAGAAAACCAAATCTACTGAGGGGGTGGGGGCTAGATATCTTCCACACTGCCCCATGCTACACACCCTACCCCACCTCCCAGGTTTGTATTCATGAAACCAAGATGGCCCCTTACATTTCTTCATGTAATTGGGAGGTGTATCAACTGAAGGCAATAATGTTCTTGGTATTCATCTTCTATTCTGAGTCATGAACTCCATGTGTAATTAATGTTTGTATCAATAATAAAATTCATGATATTGATGTTGAAAATGATATGTGGTCCACGCCATGGCTAAGTTTATGTGGTCCACGCCATGGCTAAGTTATATAATAATAATATAGTTTTGATCAATGTCTGATAAAATGACAACTTCTGAAGTAAGAAAGTAAAATTCTGATAATTAGGCTTTTATAGTGGGCTTATTTTCAGAGGGCTCAATATAAATTTATTGTTGATAATTTATTATTATAATGTCTACCTTTGTTTCGACGTCTGCATATCTGCTTCAGTTTTTGTCCTAGCAAATCTAAGATCTGTATAAAAAGTAATTAATATTATTAAAATTTTAAAATTCCAGAACTGAGAAGTTTACATTAATTGATTCTTACAACTGCAAGAAGCAATGCTGTTAATAATAATTAATGAATGTTTGACGAGTTTCAAAATGAGCAGCTGGGATGTACGTACTGGAAATAGTTGCTAAGGGCAACAACGCAAGAGATCGGACAACAGTAGATTTACATCAAGCAATGTTTTCGCCTGTTCCTGGGTATCGGTTAGTAGGGACGAGCGAAAAAGTGGGCGTAGTGAAAATGTTTTTTTCCTTCGCTCATGCTTTTTCGCTTCACCTGCGTTTTCACTCGTCCCCATTAACCGAGAGCTTGGAACAGGCTAGCAATGTTTAGCTATAACTTACAAATTAACAAATGTGTTTTCAATATCTGACCTGCATATCAATTTCTGCTTTAATGGCTTTACCATCTGCCACTTCAACTTCTCTCTTGCCTTTCCTATTAGAAAACAAAATTGCATGCTTATGATGATGTGGTTGTTGAGTTGTACTGAAGATGATACACAAGTTGTATACATGTATGTAAGCAGAGCTGCAAATAATTTTTTTTCTGAAAGGACAATGTGTCTGACTAAGTCGCCATTTTGGTTGGACAAAACAAAAATGAGGTCGGACAATACTGCTTGATATTAAAGCGAACCTGCTAATTTAACACATTGTCATCACAGAGTAAACTACATGTAGTTTGTGTTTAGAATAAAACTTGTTAGCGTTTGTGTTGGAAGGCAAAAAAATTGTCCGGACATTAGTGTCCAACCAAAGTTGGTATTTCATTGCGACATTTGGTCGTCAAATCAAATCAAATCAAATCATCAAAGTTTGGTCGGCCATTGTCCAATGACCAGCTGTAATTTGCAGCCCTGTTGTAAGAGTAGTGTTTAATATCACAATCATCATAATCATTCGGCCACATTCGTGGGTGGCCGCCATATCAAAGTCGCTGTAGTTTAATATCTACATTTCAAAAACTCATTAATAATTCATAAAGAAAATACAAAAGAAACGAATGTTTAATAATGAGTGTCTCTATATTTGATAAAGATACGGCTGAACTTTTAGCCTCAATTTTTCTTGTCTAAAACAAACTAAAATTTCAAGGATCAGATTTAATAGATTTAGAGGGAAGTTTTTGAAGTTGTTTAAGAGAGTATTTCTACTAAAATCAGACATAGTGCGGCCAAGCTGAAAAAACTAGAATTCGCTATCCTTTTGCATACAGGTAGTCCATAGTAAGAGTACAAACGCTATGTAGTTTTTTTCTTGAAATATTTCTATATTTCCGAGAAAAACCGAATTTTCGATGTCACCTCCAGACTCGATTCAGCGAGTCCAAACTGGGTTGAAAATCGACCATTTTCACTCGGCGCTCCTGACGAAACTATCCCACCCTATAGAAAATTTAATACTACCAACATATTGCATGACTTTTCATTGTCTAGAGAACACAATTTCAGAAGTATAGGATTTTTCTAATTATTGAACGGTACACAAAACCAGAGTATTCTCCAATGTTTATGATAGTCAGTTGGTCAAAAGAATTGCCATTTTAACCATGTGCCATATCTCAGAATCCCATAAAATTAAGGATTTAACTGTGGAAAGAAAGATCTTCCAATATATAATAAAGTTTAGTTTGGGCAAATGATTTCCCACTTCTCAAAAAAATTCTTCAAAATAGTACACAAAAGGCGTGAAATCACGCCAGTTGTCGAATGCGTGACCAAACGTAAACTACCGTACGTGTGAATAAAATTACTTCAATTCGAAATACCAGCATTACCTAAGTATTAAACGACGTAAATATGCTCACCTTTGCTCGGTTGTAATATCCTGATTGTTACAGAATGTTTCTTTCCTGACATTTGTTCAATGGCGTTCCTTGAGGTTTGAGTGACGATGTACGCATCCGAATTTGAAGATGAACGCAAAACGGCTCAATAGTATACTATCAAGTTCCTGTGCACATGTATATTTGTGCTACTCAGGTTTTTCAATAGAATTGTTTAGCCAGCTTCCAGGCAGTATCCACCAAAACGACAGTCATTAAGCCACTTCGAGTATCCGTTAAATAAAAACCGAAAGCGGGGTAATTTGCATATTGGCCGGCACAAGCGTGACGTGACAACTTTTTGTTGGCATGTCGAGGATCGGATTACATGTAAGCTATTTAAAACTTTGCGCTTTTGTCGGAGGCAAAAAAAAACGTTTAGCGATCAAAGTATTTTGTTTTCGTACGAACACAAAGGTAAAACTTATGTTTTGTTACCTCCTCGGTTATATTGATAATACATTTAATTATGATGTTCATTTTTTCTGCATGAGACTATTAAACTCGATTTACAAAATTAAATTAACGAAATGTTTACCAAATAAAGTAACGAGGTTTTTTCCCACGGAAAATATATATGAATCACCCGATCGACGTGGAGTTCATTCAGATGATGGGTTGAACTATGGCGAAAACATGGACGTTCATGTCAATGGGAATGTCTGTTTCCTGTCGGTTAGTAAACAGTGTCGGGCGATGCCTTTTTTAAAAAGTTTCATTTAACGTTCTCAGTTCTAATACGCGGGCCCTCCGTTTTAAAACAGCTTTTTTGTAGAGCAGAGCTTCTGTTCACGTATATTTTTTTCTTTGAATTGTGTGACTGACAAACGGCTCGAATTTACAGTAGCCAACCCAACAAACTTTTTTACAAGTGTCCTCTCATAATATTATAATTTGTTTGACGGACATGCCTCCTTGCACAAGTTGAACACGATCAAATGGAAACTTGTCACATTGTATTTATCAACAAAAGTTATAATATTACGAGAGGATTCTTGTAAAAAAGTTTGTTGGGTGGTTTGTTGGCGCGTCGCACTATAACTGACCACCAACTATAAAATAAATTAACTTTATTAGGCTAGGACACAATTTATACTGGTAAGCCCAGTAGTGATATTGTGGGCCATAGACATTTGGATAGTTAGTTTAGTATTTTTTATCGGCCTTTATGGGTGGATATTACTTTATATTACTCGATTTTCGCGGTAGGCCGAGAGGCGCGACACGTGTTTCCTGCCCCCACCCACAAAAAATGTGGTCACGCATGCATTCAGTCAATATGCAAATTACGCATCTTTCAACAAGCTCGAAACGAGTAACGACATGGAGAACTTTCAAACCTTCAAACCGGATACTCGAAGCTGGAGGTGGCTTGTGGCTGTGGTTTTAGCGGTACTAGATATCGAAGAACACAAGCAGCACAAATTGAATATACACATATGATATGTAGAGGAAATTCGTTGTGTTGATCCGATGGTGCGTATGTGTCGTATGCCCGGGTCAGAACGCCATTGGAAAATTGTCAAGAAAAAGAACATTCTACAACGGTCAGGATATCATAATCGAGCAAAGGTGAGCATATGTACGTTGTTTAATACTTAGGTAATGCTGGTATTTCGAATTGAAGTAATTTTATTCACACGTACGGTAGTTTACGTTTGGTCACGCATTCGACAATTGGCGTGATTTCACGCCTTCTGTGTACTATTTTGAAGAATTTTTGAGAAGTGGGAAATCATTTGCCCAAACTAAACTTTATATATATTGGAAGATCTTTCTTTCCACAGTTTAAATCCTTAATTTTATGGGATTCTGAGATATGGCACATGGTTAAAATGGCAATTCTTTTGACCAACTGACTATCATAACATTGGAGGATACTTCTGGTTTTGTGTACCGTTCAATAATTAGAAAATCCTATACTTCTGAAATTGTGTTCTCTAGACAATGAAAAGTCATGCAATACGTTGGTAGTATTAAATTTTCTATAGGGTGGATAGTTTCGTCAGGAGCGCCGAGTGAAAATGGTCGATTTTCAACCCAGTTTGGACTCGCTGAATCGAGTCTGGAGGCGAAATCGAAAATTTCGTTTTTCTCGGAAATACAAAAAGATTTCAAGAAAAAAACTACATAGCGTTTGTGTTCTCACTAAGGACTACCTACATGCAAAAGGATAGCGAATTTGAGTTTTTAAGCTTTGCCGCGGAAATTCGATTTTGTCTGATAATTGTGGAAATCTTCTCTTAAAAACTCGCAGAACGTGTTTTATCAGGTCTAAAAACACTCGGCTTCACCTCGTGTTTTAAAACCTGATAGTAGTAGTAGTAAATCTTTATTTAAGCAGGGTGGCCCATTCAGCTCTAGGCTGGTATCCATAGGGGCCCCGCATCTAAAAAATACATTATATTACAATTTAAGAAGATTAAAAAAATTACTATACTAATTACAATAAGATAAAAAATACTATGATAAAAAATACAATACTAATACTATAAGAGGCTAAAAAATACGTTACTAAGAAGTTATGATAAAAAGAAATGTTTTGCTAGGCGGCAGAAATACTAGGCGTGCAGTGATAAACACTGCACTGCTCATTTTTTAAACTACATGTAACAAACACTGCACTGCTCATTTTTTAAACTACACGTAACAACATCTTAAATTGGTTGACGAAAATGAAGAACATTATCAACTGCACCACCAACTTTTCAGCACTGACATTAAAGGAAATATATGTACATGTAAATCAGAATTTGATGTTTTCAGTTTGGTACTAAAAAGGTTAACAGATTCTCTATTTCCACTCACCCATTATCATTCCAACATTAAACTTATACCGCTTCTTTAGTAGCTCTTCCTTGTGCTTTTTAATAAGTTCTTCAACCTTTAAAAACAGATAATTAACTTAAGAAATAGAGTATGCTCATGACTGGTGGTTTAAAAGGCCGGTGCTTATATAAATTAACTCCGGTTTCTGTAAACATAGGGGGCCTAATGTGTTGTGTTCTTGGACAAGACACTTAACTCTCACAGTGCCTCTTCTCCACCCAGGAGTACAACATATGAATGCTGGCAAACTGTTAGAGAGGTAACCTGCAATGGACTAGCATCCCATCCAGGGGAAGTAGATATACCCCTATTTGCTTCATGCTACTGACTGGGATATACAGTAGAAGGCAGTGCAGGGCACTTTGGCCTGAGCGCAGACTCTATAGCATGAAGCAACTATGGATGGTCATTATACTCCTCAACCTCCTACATGTAGCCAGTATCAATATATAGCACTTGATGTACATCAAGGTGGAGGAGGGAGGAGAGGGACTTGCCCAAGATCAAAACAAGATGGCTTGATTGAAGTACTGTACATATAACTGGATAATAATATTGAGATTGAAACAAGGAAAGACATAATTATACACTGGGTACTTGACAGAGAATCAGTAATATCAAACTACAGTCTAGGTTTTTCAAATTAAAGGGTATGCAACAAAATTGTACATAAAAAATTATTTTCCAGAGAATAATTTTGGTTACATTATTTTATGAGTACTTCTCAGTATTTGCCGAAGCAGTGGGCACTCACATCATACTGTGCATTGTGTACTTACACAATCTTCAATTTGGTCGGGTGTGATATTCACTCCAATGCCACAGCTGTTTTCAAAAGAAGCTACATCAACTGGTAAAACTGGGTTGGCCTTCATATAATCCACCGCCGCTGAGCAATGGGATAAAAAATATATATCATTTAATAATAATAATAATTATTATTTATATCATTTAATAATAATAATTATTATTATTATTAAATGATATATAAAATGATATATGACTGACTGACGGACTGACTGATGACTGATTGATGGACTGACTGACTGACAGACTGACTGACTGACTGATGGACTGACTGACTGACTGTTGACTGATGACTGATGGACTGACAGATTGATGACTGATGGACTGACTGACTGACTGACTGACAGACAGACCCACCCACCAACAGACTGACTGACACACTGCGCATGACAGACTGACTGACAGATAGACCCACCCACCCGATGGACTGACTGATGACTGATGGACTGACGGATGGATAGAGACAGACAGACAGACAGACAGACAGACAGACAGACCCACCCACCAACCAACCAAAAGACTGACTGACATACTGCGCATAACAGACTGACTGACTGATCCACATTGATCAACCTAATCTCAGTTGACAGGTGTACATACACGTACATCATCATGTATTATACCTGTCAATTGTATCGAGGAAGCCAGTTTCTTGTCTGCGATGTATCCAGTAACAAACTTGATTTGCCCATCATCTTTAATACTGCTACTCGCTAATGAGTACAATAGCACACCAGTGGGTTTTTCAATGATTGTGCCTGCAGATTTTTCTTTCATCTGTTACAAACAAAAAGAGTAATTCATTACTTCTTATTAACCGAGTGTGAAGGCCAAATTCTGAAAGAATACCACACAATGTCCTTCTGGTACAGACCGAGCAAATACAAGAAAGACCTGGGTGATATTCCCCCAGTAGCTACAATGTACATGTAGTTAATACATATAAGAAGTTTATTATATGACTCTCCCCAATATTTTAAACTTTGCCACACTGTTGCCTGCATTAATTGCTAGCCGGGCATTAACATCGCTCGTAATACTAAATGTTATGTTTCCTACAAGTAATAATTATTATTAAGCATACATGTAGCAAGGTTAGCAGGCCTGACATCAATATCGGATAGATGGCACATCTTGAAAAAAATGGCCAATTTTTTCAAGTTCGCAGTTCGCAATCCATCTTAATCTTCTCCATCCTCAACCATCCTTGTTCCTGTTTGGTGTATTATCACCTCTTTGGTGTTTTTTCTACCTTCGTAAACTATTATTTTTGAGGCTTTCTTCAATTCGAACTCAAGGTGATTTTGCACTTCGAAAAAATGACTTAAAATATCGTGACATAGCTCCTTTAAAATCAGCGATTGCTTCCTTTTACATTGAAAATGTACACGCCAGGAATAGTGTCACGCTACAACATGCTATCCACAATGTTACTATTATGTGCTAGTTATTGCATCAGCTCTATATATGACCTATGTAAAGCTTATAATAAACTGGCACTTTATATATTCGCATCTAAGTTATAAAATAAATATATATAGTGCCTGTCGTATCGGGGTTGTACAAAATGTTGTGACACATAAACATGAGATGTACCTAAGTGCCCCTGTATTCTGTAAATATCCCACATGAATAAACGTTTCTCCGAATTGAAGAGTTATGATCACTTACCAAAGTTATGATGGCTTCAAGCCGTTTGGAAAGAGCGTCATTTTTCAGCGTTTCTTGTGATTTCTGTTCACTTAAACCGATACTCTGGAAAAGAGTAGCCTTGTCCATCACTGATCGCCAAACAACCAAAGGAGAAACAGGAACCCGATGAGAAAACGAAGCCAAAAGAAAACTTGATCTGCGAGGAAACAGCCACATGCATGAAATGAACGAAAGCTTGGTAGCCGCGCACTTACCGAAAAGACTGGATCGACTTCTGTTGGCGGGAGAACCCGCGGGAATTGACCCGCCGGAAATATTTCTGGAAAAACAAACTTTCATCGATTAAAAAATTGTGAAATCGCCATTTTTCATTAAAACGCACTGTTCAATAGGTGCTGTGATTCCATACTGAAAAGAGAAACGATTTTTTTTCCTCCTAAAGAGGAAATAGACATTTTCTCCCGCTCCGCGCTCACTGTCGCGGAAAAAAGAACGGCTGTGAACAGACTATTTTCGGATCAGAGTAATAGAAGCTTATCACCTCATGAGGTGATATTTATAAGCTTCTGTTATTCCGACAGGGGAAAATACCGGTTCACAGCCGTTCTTTTATAATTCTCATCATGCCCCGCGCTCCCTGTTTTCCCGCTCTTTGCCGACAAAATGGGGACTGGGGACAATACCTTTGGACCTTGAGGGTTGGGTGAGGGAAGTTATTCAATTGTCAACTTGTGGATTTTTTTCTTCTTCTTTTTCTTGGTAAGGTTGGAGTCAACTTCGTTCCCAGGGTCTCTCTTCTTCCCACCAAAAGCGATTGAAAAGAGACGGTCTATTTTCAATCGCTTTTGGCGTGAAGAAGAGAGACCCTGGGAACGAGGTTGAGTTGGAGTAACCAAAAATTCAAGCGCGTGTCGCATGTGCGCATTTGCGTCCTCAATCTCGTTCCCAGGGTCTTTCATCTTCACGTCAAAAGCGATTGAAAACAATGAAAAGAGACGGTCTCTTTTCAATCGCTTTTGGCGTGAAGAAGAGAGACCCTGGGAACGAGGTTGATGCGTCCTACCCTCCTGGTTAATATCACTATCCAATTTGCTGAATAAAACTCGCGCTGTGATTGGTTTAGGGCTGTCCTCTAACACGCTAGGATTTGTCGGCCCGATTTGGATTAAGAAAATGACTGAGCGGACGAAAGTCGGCCCGATTCATAAAAATCTGTAGCAGCGCCACAGATTTTACAAATCGGGCCGATTTTCATCCTCGCGCTATACCATAAAAGAGAAATCGAGCCGACAAATTGTAGCGTGTAAATTAACCTTTTAGGGGCCGATTAAATAGCGAATTTCATCCCGGGCTGAAATTTCAGCCTGGCTTCCGAAACAAATCCTCTCACCAAACGAGAGCGAGGGTTGTAGCGACGACTCCCTAGTCAGAAACATTTGAGCAGGTTCAAATTCGATGAAGGGCGCATGAGAGTCGCTGAGTGGGCATGAGAGTTTCAGGCCAAACGAGAGTACGAACTCTCAGCAGTTCCCATCCTCGTTTGGCCCGGGCTTTAGAGTACAGACGCACGGCCAAATGGAATTTATTTGTTAAGCATATTTTGCTTTGACGAAGAGGCAACACTGGAAACGTCCGCGGCTGGATAGAGGGTCAGAGATTTCGTCAGTTGAAATATTCTTACGTTCTCTTTATTTCTGAGAACTTGTTGGTACATCAAGACAATTCCTTTAGTTGATTATGTTCTTCATTCTCAACACTTGTCTGCTTAGCAATGTATTAGATCTTGATGTCACTCTTGGTCATGGGTGCGCATATTCGGAGAGAGGTAACGTGGTTGTAACATGAAAATTGGAAAACAACTTAACCAATGCCTACGATATGAATTTCAGACTTCTTAACAAATATCAAACATTCTAACTTTCCTCTAGACAACCCCTACCCCACCCCCACCACCCTCGTAACAACACACAGACTTCACTTGGAAAGTCGTGTTACCCTGGGTACCCGAGATTTTTCGCGCGCTTTTGTGGGCCGTCTAGTCGGTCGAGCGGCGACCAGAAGTTCAGAGCCAAAAAGCGCGCGAAAAACACCCCTGGTACCCTGGGTAAAATAACGAACCAATCAACTGAGATCTAATCTTCTTTGTTTAACGGCAGCAACGATTTAAACAAGCACCACAACCGTTTAAAACAAAGTTACTATTGTTTATTCTAAGATCAAAGCAGCCTTTTACTTAAACTTTCTCTGATACGCGCATTACATTACTTGTACATCGTCCGGAATATAAACGAACTTCACAAAAAACTACAAATAATAAAAACTTCAATCATTCATTCGATACATCGATTGGCTTGAAAAGTAGACTATTCTCCGATCTTAGCAGACCTTAAAGTGCAGAGCTGAATTCTGTTTTCCCAGAACTAATACAGAAAAGACAATGAATAATTTATATCTTTATACTAAAAACGGGCTGGGTATAATCTATCTTTAAGTCTATTAAGTTTCCTGCAGTTTGCGCCATTTTATATGAGGTCACTGCTGGACTATAGTCAATTCTTGGAGACGGGATCAGTTCCCTTTCGTTAAATTTGTCTCTCAGACTGTACACATCTGTGTACTGGCGTCGAAAAAGTAACTTAAAAAACAATGACGGACATAACTTGAAATTCAAAACACCTCTCCCCACTCCCCTGGTTACATTTTCTATCTAACCGCTATCTAAAATGTGTATTTACAGTTCATTATCAGGATAGAGAGATCTTTGGCTTTTTGTCCCTTGTTCCTTTTTGTTTTTGTTTTTGTTGCATGAAGGGCTGTGACTTCCATTGAAGTGGTAGGCTGACTGAGATTGCCGGGTTCAAGTCACAACAGTGTTTGGGGTCTCTGTAACAGTTTCAAGTTCAGCACCTACAAGGTAAAAATGACATGACAAATGTGAGAAGCAACTGGGAGCAAGCTAAATGTTTATTTCTGATGACGCCCTAAAAAGAATATTAAAATAACAATAAACAAAATGCAATGAAATGTCACATTGCCGTAAATATTCCACGGATACACTGTTGAGGAGTTTAGTTTCTTTCAAAAAATCATTGCCGGAAATGACATAGTGCTTTATAGAAAGGCAACTGCAGTAGTAACAGATGTTTGCCAATGTTTGTAAAATGTTTCCAGTATTATCAAAGTTATAACTTCAAATAAAGGATGCGGACTTCTTATTTAAAAAGCCCATACTTTCAAATGGTCTGCGCATGACTGACGGAGTCAAGTCACAAGTATGAACGCAAGTGAGGATTGCGTTCTGGTTTGCAGGCTATCATACATTACATCACGAGAAATTTTTAAATAAAAACGCGTTTTAAAATTCAATATTTTTTGCTATTTCAACATAAATCTTAAAAGCCCAATTATTTTAAACAAACTCTTACCACAGGCCTACTTACATTGCAAGACATCTACTCGGTTCTACCAACTCCAGCGTGACATCATCGCCAATAAGCACAAACGGAGCCCAGTTTGCCACTTCATTGAACTTGTCAGATTCTCTCATACATTTCATGGCTCGATTTAGAGCGTCACTGGCGCTTCTTCCTTCCATCAAATGATGGTAGAAACTTTTCATGAACTGCGGAGTTGCCTTGTCATCAATCGCCCACAATGACACCAAAACAGAAACGAGCACCGGCTCCCAGAAAAGCCCGCGCAATGCCAACCACACCCTCAGCTTTGATCTCTCCACGACCGCTATGACAGCAACTTAGCACAACCAGTCTCGCTCGCAGTTTAACCGTTCAAACACATCTTTCATTGTCAAAATATAGTCTTGCTCTGTTGGAATCTGGGATGTTCGTGTAGAGATTGGTGCCAAGGCAATTTCTCCTGTGTGCATATTACCATGTGCTGCAATGTGTACTAAAGCAAACGATGATAGTCCTTCTAACACTACATCCTTTGTTGCATTTTTTCCAGTGAGGGGTCATAGTTGAGTATTCGCCCAATCATTTCCACTTCCTCTTTGGCGTACGGCAGCTGACCTCTAGCGTTTTACCATCCAAAGTGACAACGTCTTGCACACAGGGATCTCCAACAAGTAGCGCCCCCACTCTTGCTGTGGTAATGTTCTGGACATTCTGCAGTTAATTCAAAACTGTTGAGGGATGGAAGAACTCGGATTCTGTAAGACTCTCCCAAGTACTTTGAATCCGAGTCCATGAAGGCAGCATAGGGAGCCAAACACAATGGACCTTCAGGAACAATGGTAAGTTCATCGCCATGAATCAGGTCTGCAAATGGGGCCAATGACGACGTCATACAATGTTCTTAAAGCATTTGTCTGATCGCTTAAGGAATGGATTCCTGTCTGACCAGACCTCTCACATGGCAGCAGGTCGTCTCTCAGCTTATCCAAAGAGCGATCCTCGCATTTTACGCCAGATCTCACACCAATTTTCTCTCGAGCAATCTCTATTAGGGATTGAAGGTAAGTGGTCGCATCTTCCTTGACGTTTTCGCTGATTTCTTGTCTCCGCGACTCAACATCTTTTCCCTTTTGAATCACCCAGTAAACGATTTTCTCGTTCGTGAACTGCTATAAAAACAGTATTTGACGGAAAGCAACTAAGTGTGTCATACATAGATTCTTCCACTGGACGTGACCCAGGCCTTTCAAACCCATACTTTGATTCCAGAAGATCTTTCAGAGCTTGTGCACGCCCTTGATCAGCTGCAGACAGGGCCTCGACTACCTTGTCCTTGTTTTAACAATAGGCGCCATAAGCTTCTGTATACAATTTGGTACATATCGGTATCGCGTAAGCTAATTTCCACTCATCATGAAACTGAAGACGATCTCTGACATCATTCAATATTTCGACGCTGGACTGATAACAAGTCAAAGCCTCGGGAAGAGAGCCAAGTGTTTCAATGCAATGCCCAAGGTTGTAATGCGCTCGGGCCTCTCCGTATTTGTCTCCCACTTCTTCGGCAATTTTTAGAGCGAGTAGATAGTACGCTGAGGCTTTTGTAAATCTCCTAGACTCAGATAAACGTTTCCAAGATTTGTATAGGCGGAACCTTCTTCAGCCCTCTCCCTCAATTCTTGGGTATTTTTTAGATGTAGTTCATGATACACTATGGCTTTTTTAAAATCTCTAAGAGAGTAATAAGCAATGCCAAGATTGCCATACGTGGCACCTTCTCCAGACCTGTCGCCAAGCTCTTTTCTAATTTTTAGACTACATTCATGGTGGTCTATGGCTTTATCCAAATCTCCAATCATTTTATAAAGCGACGCCAAGATTATTATATGCCTCTCCTTCTCCAACCTTATGTCCTGTTTCTTTGACAATTTTCATTTGACGTTCTAAGTAGTCTATGGCTTTTATGAAATTTCCTAGACTGATATATGCGCTGCCAAGATCACCATACGCGCTTCCTTCTTCAATCTTACTTCCCAGTTTCCTTAGCAATTTTTAGACGGAGTTCGTGGTAGTCTATGGCTTTTTTGGTTTCACCGAGGTTGTCATAACAGATGCCAAGATTACCATACTCTTGTCCTTCTTGCGCCCTGTTTCCCATTTCTTTGACATATGTAAGACTTAGTTGGTGGTAGCGTATGGCTTTTTTAACAAATCCGAGTCTAAAATAATCGCAGCCAAGATTAGCTAATGCAGCTCCTTCTCCAGACCTGTTTACCTACTTCTTTAGCAATTCTTAGAGCACGTTCATGGTAATCTACAGCTTGTGTGAAATTTCCGAGTCCGTGATGAGCATTACCAAAATAACCATATGCGCGTCCTTCTCCAATGCCTGTCTCCACGTTCTATGGTAATTTTAAGATATAGTTCATGGTAATTCATGGCTTTTACTAAGTCTCCGAGATCGCGATAAGCATTGCCAAGATTGGCATTATGTGCCTCCCTCCGCATCTCTGTCTCCCACTTCTATGTGTATTTTTAGAGAACGTTCATGGTAGTCTATGGCTATTTTAAAATCTCCGATGCTGCGATAAGCGGTGCCTAGATTAACGAACGCGCGTCCTTCTGCAGCCTTATCTCCCATTTCTTTGGCAGTTTTTAGATCACGTTCATGGTAGCGAATGGCTGCTTTGAAATTTCCAAGATCACTATGGGTATTGCCAAGTTTACAATATGCACGTCCTTCTCCAGCCTTATCTCCCATTTGTCTGGCAATTTTAAGATAGCGATAAGCCTCTCCAAGACGTTCACGAACATAAGGGTTTTCCATTTTTCTGTAAGTAAAATGAGGAAATTTATGTTTCTGTATGATCTGTCTTCCTGTTATTGGAACAAATTTGTGGTCCAGTACTACAATGGACTCTAATTACCATTACTTACTCCTGGTTGTTTCATGATATGCGATTAACTATTGATTCCAAGTTTATAAATGTTTCGGGTTATTTAGTTTGCTTTGGTATCGGTTAGTTTTTCTCTCTATTTATGAAAATAGACAGGAAGGGCCTTTTCAGAAAAGATGGCGTGCTGAAACCCTATAACAAAAAAAAATCATTATTTGTCTGTAGAGGTAAATTCACTAAATTTACCATCTTTCTTTCTTACAACATACATATTGTTACACAATTGCGGGTACAAAACTTTTGAGATTCCTAAAAAAGGTATCGCGTTTTTACACTATTTTCTATTACATACATACACTATTTCGCGTTAGTTTTTCGCATTATAATAATCCCCGATTATGGCTCCTGAGAGGTAATAACAAACCAGAAAGGAACAAGGATGGTTAAGATTAGGGAAGAGTTGAGACGGATTACGAATGGCGAACTTGAAACTGAAATTTAGACTAATATTTTCAAGATGCGCCATCCGTGATTGCGAGTATCATGTATGTCCTGGGACTTACTTGAGCGTAGTCCATCCATAGTTCATCATCAGACTTCGTCCTTTAATCCAACAAAGTGCTGCTATTCTCGTCAAGCTTCCTATAGTCAAGTCACGTAACATAATATTATTCACAATGAAGAGCTCGCAAACTTAGAAAGTAATGGGGAAAATCTTCAGTTGTTATCCTACAAATGAAAAGTATGCAATGCCAAGTGCATGGAGAATATTAATATGAATGAAAATGAGATTATATAAGAACTTCGAATAGAGAGTGTAAATTGAAGAATGATCCTTGCAGTTGTGTTTGTATTTTAAGCAATCCCGTTGAAGCCTGAATTAAAGAAATTCAGGCTTCAAGCCACACATTGGGAGCATTAAAGGTATACACTTTCCTTTCTCGAAAAGGAACATTCTCTTTTATCGCATTGGCCAAGATATTGTTCTTAGCGAGAACTATATAGTACTGAGAGAATATTTAGGAAGTAGCCTGCGTAGCTGGCGGTATTGTTCGCACAAGGTAAAGTTTTGTCAGCGGAGGCGGGCAAAATGAGTGGCGAATGCGTGGCTGCGCCGTTCGCTTTCGCGGCTTCGTCGCTTACAAATTTTTACTTCGCGCACCAACAAGACCAATAGCTACGCAGGCTATTTAGGAAGTAGCCCCAAACACAGCCGTCTTTTGGGTCGTCATGCAACGCTTCTCTCGCATTAGACAAGGCTATGAAGTTTGGCACAAAAATGCCTTCCTCTGAACGAACGATGTTATAGAAATATATGTGTACTTGAATCCAGCTGAATGAAAGTTTGTGTTGCATCTGTCTCAGATTTGCAAAACAAAATGAAAACTTAAGAAGCATTTTTAAACTGACGAGATAAAAGCTGTAATACATCTATAAAAGGATACTGCTAATCCCTTCTCACACCAGGCAATGGCTTCTTCATAAAGATGCAGCTCTACGCAAGCATTCGCTCCTAATGAACAATGAAAGTCAGTCAGAAAGCATTAGTACTTGTATTGTGTGAACAAGACTCATCCAGACCCTCGCATGAAGCAACAAAAAAAACAATAGTTGACGGGCGCGCGACCGAAGGAAACTTTTAGTCGGTCATTTGCTGTTGGCTTTGTAAATAATCCACTTTGCCAGTTGGTTTATTGACTTTATTATTTGAGAAGCCATCTTATCAGTCGATTCTCTCACTTTTCTCAAGCGAATGTTATTAAGAGCGACTTCCTGTAAAAGTCGACCAAACGGTGGCACAAGTCAAAAAATCGAATTCGGTCATATTTTGCTCATAGATAGGCCCTAGTCAGAAACTAAACGGACTGTAGTTAGTTTTTGAAAATACAGCTTTTTTCGGTAAAAATATGCGAAAAACCATTTTGCCCCGATTGGGCCCAAAATCGACTTCCGGTTTGACATAATTTTCGGGAAATTTGATCGCTTCGCGCACCATACTACAGCTATTTTTGAATCTTTAAATAGCATTTGTATCCTGTCTAGGTCTTCATTGTTCGATTTAATGAAAAATAAAATAAATCTAACTTAGTTTTGAGCCTGAAACAAGATCAAAATCATAGGCTAAATTTGCGAACTTGTTGCAAGCTAATTTATGCAGAGAAAACATTGACCATTTTATCTATGTGCGATAACTTAAAATTTCGTAAAAACATTTTCTGTGGGTTAATTATACGTTCACCTGATAGGATATGTACAAAAATATCTGGGTAAAGGATTTTAAGTGGCCCGCTTTGGCCCTTGTTTATCACTTATTTTGCCGAAAATATGCCGTTTCATGTGTAAACAATGGCGTGACAGGGCCAGTCGCAATCTGAATACTCGATAATAATCACTTTAACATAGCTATAGGGAAACGCATAAATATAACTGATCATTAAATCGGAACCTAAAGAACATCTCTTATTGACTGTTTTTATTCTACTATTAGTATATTTGCATTTTAAAACCACAAGTTCGTTTTATGACCTAAACTATGCCGGTTTGTTTCTCTTCAAACTTTGCAAATTTGAAACACTATCATATTTTGTTCATTCTTCAAACACTATAAATGTATCGCCCTCTTGGTAAACTAGAACTTTCATGTAAAGATCAAATGAGTAAATTATGTTCTTGAATTATTGACCATTATTCTCCCTGCAGCATGTTCGACATAGCAAGAGCATTGCGTGACTCTGTTTATAGCGTGCGACGGGAATAAATATTTTTTTTTAATGTTCAAATAGCTAAGTTTATTACTTTCGCTGATTACCACTAATTACAAATGGTTGAGAAGTACAACTAACCAGTTCTCAATGGTTTATTTAATTTTAAATGAGTGATAAATTAATATATGGAGAAATGCTCTCTGCTGGTACGGCCAGTGGTATATACTGCTCAGCCTCGGCAAGAAAACAATGACGAAAGAAGATTAACGAAAATGACGGCGAAAATTATTTTGTGTTTCAATAATACTACATGTATACAAAATTATTAAAATAGCACTTTCGTTGTTTGCTGAATCCAGTGCTATTTTAATTATTTATTTTTTATCAGCTTCTCATAACATTGGGCATCTCTGGTTCCGCTGCTGCTGGTTTTCGTTTTCATAGCGACAGGGCCATGGGCTTGGGAGTCCAAAATATTCCAGTAACTATATAGAGGGACCTGATGGATTCTTAGTTACAAATTACAATTTGGGAAATCCTCAGTTATCAGTTGAAATTTTAGCCGTTTCTCAGCTATCAGTTTTGACCGATCTCAGTTGACAATGACTCGATCGAGCCTCGACATTCTTCGGAAGACCTCGTATAATCCTTGGAAATCTTACGTTGATTTTCGGCAATCTCTGAAAGACTGTATTATTTATCCCCAAAAGCTCAGTAAGATGTTTCAGATTAGGTGCGAAATACTTCGCTGCTTCGCAGTTCACACATGTGTCGTGTTGTAAGACTACTGAACTGGAGACATCGTGACGCATCTCAGACGTGCAAAATTTGCACTCTGGGATGCTAAAATGTTCAGTAACTGTTCACTCATTTCTCAGGATCAGTTTGATTTGACAACTGTTTGATGTTGCCATGACAACCGCGTGTTTTGACATGCAGATTTATCGGCCCAATTATTGAATTTTTAAATGACATTTCATTTACTGATTTACTGGCTTGTTTCTGACGTCACGAGAAAAGAAAACCTGAAATAGAAGATGGTGTACTTCATGACGTACGTATATTAAACGTAGACGTCATAATTAACAGCAAAACCACGCACCTTATGCTGTAAAGCAAGCTATAGGCTCTCTACTAAAGGCATAAGGCTTTCAAGGAGTCTTATGGGATTCAATCAACTCTCCTCCTCCTGTACAGTCATGGGTGTATAATTTGGGTTAGGGTAGGATGTAACGTTCGAGGGTTGGAATATTTCGCAACTCTCATTTCTTGGGACACCTGAGACGGGGTCAAGCTTCTTTCCAGTTTGTTTTTGTTCATTACAGTAGGTGATCCTTTTGAATCAAATTGAACCTTGTTTTCCGAACGAAAGAACTCTTGAGAGCCCAACCCGCATGGACAAAGGAGGAAATGTAACATCGTATAGCTGGTTTTCGTTCTCAAGTATTCCACGTCACATTTTCATGCACATATATATAGATGTTATTGATCTAGCGTGAGGTCCGTATTGGGAAAATATTGGTCGAGTTCTTTTTTTGCAAGTTTATGGACCGAGCCGAAGGCGAGGACCATAAACTTGCAAAAAAAGAACGAGACCAATATTTCCCAATACAGACCGAACAAGCTAGTTCAATAAAGTTTTTATTATAATGGCTTTTTAAAATATTTGCTGAGAAATTAATGCAACCATTCTCGGCTAACGCGCGCGCGCCAAAGCTAAGCGAAAAGTTTAACCAAAATTGTCCGCCAGACATGAGGGAAAATGTTTCTACTTAATAGAAAACAGTTTTCTTTTGTTCAATGTTTCATAAAAGGAATTTGGCGAAATGAGTTCGTGAGCGGTCCATCTTTGCGGTCCGTATTGCAAAATTCGGACCGCTCAGGGAACCAATCAGAATGTTCCTTTTCATCGTGAACCAGTTTGCCATATAATAAATAGCCATATTTCTCTCAGTGTATCTCATGTTCCAGGGCACGTCAACTGGTGCTTACCACACGGTGTTGCTCAAGACTGAAATACCTTCAAATATTAAGCATTGAAAAAATGTTGTAAATATACATTTGCAAAAACATAAGTTTGTTTATTTTCCCAAGTAAAAGGGTTAAAAGGGTCAGACTACATTGCCTGTAAAAAGTTTTTTGGAAACTGAAAAATCTGGTCCCCTCGGGCGACGGTAAACGGAACAAAGGGCTGGCCTGAACAGAGCTCTCCCCAGGCAGTAATGTTGCGCTTAGCTTATTCAGTGATAAACATCAACTTGTTCAATTATTCCCTTGTTTCTGCCTCGAGCGTGAGTGCGCAAAAACGCAACGATGACATACACCATCCGTTGCATTTAGTCGGTAAAGAGCAGAAAAGGTGCGTGGTGCAACCGCGCCCGACTAAAGAGCGACGACTGGGACGAGGCAGATGACTGCACGAAGACTGGTCAAGGTATTGAGACGAATCGGAAGCGTGCACAATTGAAAATGAAAACGTCTATGGTTTTATTAATAATTGAGCTAAAAAGTAGTATCTAGTAGTACGGATATTTTGTGAGTTGCCGTTCCAGGGGGTTGTTGTTATTGTCATACCTCTCTGTTAGAGTTATCCCGATAGCATTTAGGGTATTGGGTAGTAAGTGGTTTTGTTTTAGAATTGATGCATCTTAGGAGTGAAACTGAATTCGAGTCACACCCATATAGCGTGATTCTGTTATCCTTGAGGGGTTCCTTTCAAAGGAAATTACCCACCGTCACCCACCGATGTCACTATGATACGAGAGAGTCCCGGCCCCCAGGTTACGGTATACGAGCAATGAGCGAAATATATTTATTACTGCAGGAGTTTCCTTCAGATACAAACAATCCCGACTTGTTATGCTTAACAATTAACTGGGAATGTATTCCCTTTAGAACCCGCTCGACGAGATTTAACTTAAAATTACAGTCTGCACTGCGACTTTGTGATCAACATCGTGTACTGGTCAAGCAACGGTTTCCAAGTCTCACTCCAACTGCCTTCAAAACGGGTGAACAAAAACTATCTCGGATTGCTCTTATTTTTTTAAAGAGTTCACAACTAGGTAGTTTATATTTATAGCCTTGGCTTGTTTTGAGGCTACTTGGACGGAATTCTCAAAACAACTCATGCTATTTAATAGGTTGTTCAACCGCAATCGGGTACGAAAAAATAAAACTGCTAAAAGCGATGCCATAAATTATAATTAAACGAACAAATAAAACAAAAATGGTTCCATTATGTTTTTCATTTACCTTTATCTAGATATCTTCCTGTGGTTAATTGGAAATCACTTTTTTATCAGAGCGAGTCTCCGGTGAATAGCCGTGTCACGCCATTGTTTACACATGAAACGGCATATTTTCGGCAAAATAAGTGATAAACACGGGTCAAAGCGGGCCACTTAAAATCATTTACCCAGAGATTTTTCTATAGATCCTATCAGATGAACGTATAGTTAACCCATAGAAAACGTTTTTACGAAATTTTAAGTTATCGCACATAGATAAAATGGTCAATGTTTTCTCTGCATAAATTAGCTTGCAACAAGTTCGCAAATTTAGCCTATGATTTTGATCTTGTTTCGGGCTCAAAACTAAGTTAGATTTATTTTATTTTTCATTCAATCGAACAATGAAGACCTAGACAGTATATAAATGTTATTTAAAGATTCGAAAATGGCTGTAGTATGGTGCGCGAAGCGATCAAATTTCCCGAAAATTCTGTTAAACCGGAAGTCGATTTTGGGCCCAATCGGGGCAAAATGGTTTTTCGCATATTTTTACCGAAAAAAGCTGTATTTTCAAAAACTAACTACAGTCCGTTTAGTTTCTGACTAGGGCCTATCTATGAGCAAAATATGAGCGAATTTGATTTTTTGACTTGTGCCGCCGAAAGCCGATTTTAGTCGATTTTTACAGAAAGTCGCTCTTAAAGAGCATTTCATGGCTGTTTTTATACATACGAGAAAGAGAGAACGGACGAATGAACTAAATGTTCACTTAGCGAGTATAAAACTGTACGAGAGGCCAGCCTAAGACTGGTTCACACTTACTACGCAAGCAGGCTCCGCAAGCAGTTCACCGTAAGCAGTGCAAGCAACATACGCCAGCGCAGTAACGTGTTGATCATTAGTGCCTTTTGTTAGGACAAATGCTGCTAGGCGTATCGCCTGTGTCTGCGTATGTTGTTTACGCTTATGCTTGCGTCGTGTGAACCAAGCTTACGTTTCATTGAAAATAAAGCGCTACCTCATGTAGTCTGAAGTGTCAGCCGCCTCCTCGCTCCAAACCCCTCGTGGGGCCAGGCGCCTGGCCCCACGGGAGGGTTGGAGCGAGGAGGCGGCTGACACTTCAGACTACTTATGGACTTTACTTTATAGGAGTTTATTTACAAACACAAATAATAGAACCGTGATTACCTTTTTCTATGGCTTTGATGAAAGTTGGTTCCAATGCAATGGCAGCTTTTGCGTCATTCAATGTTTCATGGTAATTCCCTGAGTAACACAAAGGATAGAATATAAGAAGCGGATTGGAGGATAAAGACTAAAAATAACTGTACATGTACATATTATATTATGCCTGATTTTTTTTATGAAGCTTAAAATAAAGGCATGGTGACGCCTGTAATTCTTAAAGAAAAAAATAACGAAGTTTAGTTCTTTTTGTAAGGCATAATCCCTTACCAGAGGCCAAGTTGGGTGAACTAACTAGAGAACGTGACAAACCTCACCCATTCTGAAATAAGCTGTTGCCCTGTTGCTGTACAGTTTGGCATTCTTTACAGTATCCTTGCAGTTCACTTTAATTCCTTCCGTGTAGAAGTACACAGCGTTACTGAGTTCGTTGTTTTGCATTCTTTGTTACCTTCTCTCAAATGCACCTCAGCTATGGCTAAAATAAAACAACATGAATACAGCAAATATCACAATCATTATAATTTCATATTTATAGTTATAATTAAAAAGCAATAAGTTTAATATTTTCTTTGGGCATGCGCACAAATCAAAAGTTTGACATTTTTCCTTTTTTGCCGTTCTTGCTCTCTTTTTTTCTCATTTTATTTTGTGGTTTTGTTGGCCTTTCAGTCACCTTTGTTCATGTTGGTAAAGTTTCCACCGGTTTTCGCCGGTTAACACACCAGCTCAATCTGGAAAAACTGATTGAATTATGTATCGCCCAAAGTAAATTATTTCACTGATACCTGCATTTTGCAAAGAAACGGTGGAAATTTAGGTTTAAGATTTCGTGAAGAGTTTTGTATACTATATTTATTTGTGGAGATGGGCACTGGCACATGACGTCACATGGCGCGCTCGTGGCCTAATAGGGTAAGGCGCTCACCAACCTCGCCTCCAGAGTCTTATCGGCGTTCAAAATATGCGGCGCGAAGAAGGTCACGTGTCTCCAAAAATATTGGAGATTTTGATTGTTTCAAAATGGCGGCGGGCTCGCGTTGGCTAATTTTGTGGTCACGTTATCTGCTGTTCGCCAGCGTCTTCTTCGCGCCCACCCGCCATCTTGAAAGCGGAGATGGCCCTGGGGACGAGGTTGGGCGCTCGCCTTACAATCTGATCATTGAGTTCCATTCCGCCCGTGGTTCTTATTTTTCTTTTTGTTTTGTCATAACAGTGCAAACTAACCGTATCAATACTTACCCGACGCTTTCTTATCACCAGCTATCTTGCGCAAACAGACACTGCACAACCAATCAAAGCGCGCGTTATATAATTGAAATGTTATAAATCCATTCGTAGTTCTTTTCTCACCTATTAAAGTGTCGTCATCGAAACCCAATGCTCCTTCAGAAGGTGGTGTGACGTCAACTTCTTTGACAGCTTTCAGTGGACTCCGCTCCATGGCTTAAATACCACCTGGGTTCTTATTGATGATTAGTGTGTAACTGAAATACAAATCCATAATGTTTATTTGACGTATGTTTTTACCAAATCTGTTTTGTGCCCCACCCTACAGGTAACTCACTAAGAGAACTTTGAAAACTTGTTGCTTCGTTATTATTTTAACTCTTGAACTTTAAAGCTAGGGTAGGTTGTTTGTGAGAACAAATATAGCAGAGAAAGAAGCTACAGTATACAATTCGTCTAGAACTCAGGTTCGTTGTCAAATAAATAAATCTCTAATTTGTCTCATTACATGGTGGTAAAGGGCTTATTACGCGACGCGTGATTTGGACAAAAATGAGCACGTGCTGTATGAAAACTGAGAAGCGGTTTTGCGTGGCACGTGATTTTGATAAAGTTGAACGGGAATGGTCAGCGAGCTGGAATCTGGATCGAGCAGTCTGTTGTTGCAATGTAATGAACTACAGTAGTACTCAGTGGTACTCAGTTTAAAACCAAGTAGCATTTCGTCTTTCGTATTGCAGTTACAAACACTCAGTGATTCTTTTAGTGATTCTTTTCTTTCATAATCCATCTTCGACTAAGTTTCAATCGCTTTTGATCAAGTACAGATGACGATGAGTTACGTCGGCGCGCGGCGGAGCAAGGAGACTGCTCAGACACAGGCTTACCATCCTTTGTTTGGGTGGTCACAAGTAGCTACGTGCAATATTCAAATTTCTTAATTGCTATTGTGAATATTAAGTGGGTAACTAGAGCTGTTTATGTTTAATAAAATAAAGTCACAATACTTAGACGTTGTTTATCTTTGCTTTTATGCGGCTTTTACGGCGATTTGAAGCCGTGCGAGAGCAGCTATATGAGTTCAAAGTTTTCGACTCGCTCAAGTTGAATACTAATTTTGCAACAAGTGTCACAAAATTAGTATTTTAAAAAGAAGCGAGTCGAAAACTTTGAGATAATAAAACTGCTCTCGAATGCCAATTCCGCTCGTATTTTCCCATGTTGTTGTAAAAATCAAATCGACGAAATTTTTTAATGGTCTACACTCTCATAGACCGTAGAAATGACGCCATAAAATCTCCAAAACTTGGCAGTGAAAACGACTCGCCTGTGGCTCGTTCCATTTATAGGGAGTGTTTCACGGTTCTGCGCATGTGCCGGCTTATCAACTTTATCCGGCGTCAAGAGGCTATGATCTCTTGCCGGCGTTTAAAAATCCTCCGCAATCACATGTAATTCTCGATAACTAATACTATGATTAGTCCAAGCAAAACGACGAATGACCAAAATTAAAAAAAGTATAATCAACTAGTCAAAGAACCTCGTTCCAAGGGTCTCTCATCTTCCAGCCTCTTCTCTCGCTCCAGGGGGCGGGAAGATGAGAGACCCTGGGAACGAGGTTGCTAGTCAAATAATAAAAAGTAACACAACAAATCACATGGGGTTTTAACACAATTATCACAAAGTGATTCGAACAATTTCAATTTTAAAAAGTAACGCAACAAACCACATTAGGGTTTAGCACATTATCAAAAAATATGACCCAGCTACTGATTTATTCTATGATTATCATAATAAAAATAAAAAATGCGAACCAACCAAGCAATAAGAAAGTGAACCAAGGGAATGTGTTTAAAGGAGCTACGTCACGAATGGTGCATCTTGAAACCACCAAGTTCGCCGTTCGCAATCCGTCTTAATCTTCTCCATCCTCAACCATTCTTGTTCCTGTTTGGTTTATTATCATCTCTTTGGTGTTTTTCTACCTTAGTGAACTATTATTTTGAGGCTTTCTTCAATTCGAAGGTGATTTTGCACTTCGCAAAAATGACTTAAAATATCCGCGTGACATTGCTCCGTTTAAAGCATTTCTCTTATAATCAAAGCAGCTATGTTATTGAATAATAATTAGTTTACAAATGTTTTGTTTTCAAATCAGCATGATATGAGAAATTTAATTAAAAAGCCGCGGGAGTTTTGCCAGCGATCCGTTCTGATCTGATGATCTGACAACGAGCAATGCCATATAAGGTAAAGTTTTTTCGTTCACAATAGGACTGCCCTGTAAGCACATTCCTCGTGACATGATTACCTTGCACTTTCGATTCATCTGCAAACCCAGCATTTTCTTTGTTAGATTCGAAACTGCTCTCTGCGCACATTTTTACACAAACACACCGGCCTTCCTTCGCGTCAACAAAGGATCTTTTCTCTTTATTACGACTTTCACTGCACGCTACCGATTCGACTTCGCCACTACGTCAGGTTAATTAACAAAACACGATATATTTTAATGGTCTACACTCTTTTAGACCATAGACATCAGGTCATAAAATGTTCAAAACTTAAAGCGAGTGTTCCACGGTTCGGCGCATGTGCCAGCTTATCAACTTAATTCGTTAAAAAAAAAACACTCATGCACATGTACTTCTCGATACTTTTTTCAGTAATCACATACTATCTTGTGCAAACAGACACTGCCCAACCAATCAGAGCGCGCGTTATATAATTGAAATATTATAAATCTATTCGCAGTTCTTTTCTCACCTATTAAAGTGTTGTCATCGAAATCCAGTGCTACTTCAGAAGGTGGTGAAGCGTCAAGTTCTTTGACAGCTTTCAGTGGACTTCGCTCCATGACTTCCACCTGGGTTCGGAGTGGAATGTCGCATTGATCAGTTTTGGTCGAAACTCTTTCCAACTCATAAAAGTCACAATTATAATATCTTCCAGCTCGCTTCAGTGTTACAAAAATAACTTATATGATTGAGACTAATAACTGATTTGATTATGAACGAAACCGAAACTAATTTTCCCGAATTTTAAAACCAAGTAGCATTTCGTATCACAATTTACAAACACTCAGTGATTCTTTAAGTGATCTTTTCCTTTAATAATTCATCTTCGACTATAAACTTTCAATCTCTTTTTCAAATCGAGTACAGATCGAGTATTCGTTTTATACATCGACCAAAATAAAACCTCATAATCATCCTTCTATAACGGTTTAATCTGCATAATTTATGCAGTTCCGTCCGCGCTGAAAAGGAGCCAGACTGCTCACACTCTGTTTCTTCATGAGCAACGAGATCCTACTGAGATTTACCTGGATAAGAATATATTCGACTCCCGAGTTAAAGACACGTGCACGCTCTAGAAACTGACTCACTTGAACGGTTGAAACCCAGTTACACTTTCTGTTTCGCCATGTTAGTCCATGCCTAGCCTATAGAGAGAAAAAATATCATACAATTCAGTTACACACATGCAATCTTACAACAGTACAATTATGAAACACGCTGGCTTATGAATTGTCTGAATCTCACAACTCACCACAGTTCAGCTGGTACAACATAAACTGTCGCTACAGATCTGCACTGTTCGTACGTGGCACGGAAATGTAAGTTGATTTGCATCTGGTTTCTAATTTATTAGCTGTTGATTTTTAGGGGGTTCCCCAAAATAGCCTACTTTCGATATACTGGAGGACACAAACAAAAGAAATGAATAAACATGCTTGTTTAATTCGCAGCAAGCGGAATTTTAACATATCGAAAGTAGGCTATTCCTAGAACACAGATAATGTCTCGTGACTTTACAAACATAGCGTGAGAGAAAAGTACATGTAATTGATCACGCATATTACAAGAACGGGCGATAGAGCGGGGCTTGTAAACTTTCGTGGCACTGGATTTGCTCGATTTACTTCGTCTTTTCTTCGTTGATAAAGTATGAAATTAGTTACATTTTCTGATCAATCACAAGCTAGCTTTCTCTTTCTTTGATTTTGAAGCTAGAGAATTTAGGGTTCAACCTCACGCTCTGTCTGTATAATTCCAACGATGGACATTTATTTAAATTTCTCAGCAAAAAAGGTTTAAAATCACAATTAGTTTTCGAAATAGATAACAGAGGCACAATTTCTCTACAAAAGGCTAAAACAGCCCCAAAGTTAACTTTTGAATTTATCAAAACATTTTGTATCAATATAAGTACAAATGTTAGATCAGATTTATATCTCTGCAAGATAAAAAAAAATGAGCGCCATAAGCTTTCGTGTTTTAGTGAAATAACTTCTCGTTATGGTAACATTTATTGCTGTTAATTCATCATATGGGTATTGTCTTGTGACAGTAAAAGCAAAAACATATGCTTATGATTTTGCTTTTGCTTTTCCTAAATGCATTTGCCTATGAATGAGAATAATTTATCAATATTAAGGATTACAAACTTATTCCCTTTACAAATGACGTTGGCTTGCATGCTAAATCTCACTATTTCTGTGAGTGGTGAGGTCCAAAGGAAATTGGCTTTTTAGATCACCATTTCAAATGTTCGTGCTGCTTTCGGTGTAATATGAAGCGCTTTTTCGCACCTTTTACACCATGTTGAATCGATTATTTACTATTCAACACTCCAAGAAATAGGTATTTGTTTATAATAAGTAGTTTTGTTAAGCGCTGTTGGTTTTTTAGTAGAAACGGCGCTATATAAATAAAGATTATTATTATTATTATTATTATTATCTTTTTTTGACAATACAAATATCACACAGACTCGATCAATGGGATTTTGAAATTTAAAGTGCAGAACAAGTAAAAACATTTTTCTTGCATCTCAAAGCCCCCAAAATTAATTGCATGTTATTTAAAAGAACTTAAACTTCAGAAAATATCTTATTCGTGAGGCATTTCATTTTAATTACGATGTTTTTCATGTAAAAAGCCGAATAGCAGAGTAACTTTTAAAGAACCTTTCGTTATTTCTTATTTTCGTACATTTTCAAAAATGTTTATATAAAATTAAAAGAACTGAGAAATAATTTGTTTTCACTGATCTTCTTTTAGCATGAATCATGACCTTTTCACATTTTTTAGGTGTTGGCAACCGGCGTCTAAAGAAAGTAAATGTATATTCTTTATTTTGATTACAAATTTACACGGGTATTGAATGGGGACAGACCGAGCCAATGAGATTCGTTCGGTTAACTGACTAAAATGAAAAATATACAATCATGCATGTATGATATGCTTTGTGAGAAGTAATTACGGGAGGAGTTAAAGAGCAGTGTCTTCTCATTGGCTCGCATACTATTCAGCGCCCCTTTGTGATATTTTGTACTTATCACCTTTTCAAAAGAAGTCGTTTTCAGCTGCAAGGAGAGAGACTATATGCAAATTATTTCTGAGCTTCTTCACAGATGAAAAATCATCAGGTGTGATCACTATTTCTATATCAGAGTACAAAATATATTGGCGAGTTTCTTACTAAAATGTTTCTGCTTTGGCCGAGATGTGGATTTAACATGTTAGCCTGGCGGGTAAATAAGTGATGTGCTTCATCAAAGGACCAGTATATACCATATATTATTGGACCGGTACGTTTATTTTTCTTTTCCATATTCTCAGCATAAATCTGAACATTCTGACAACACTTAAACTAATACTTGTTGAATTATATTAATCATTCTTCTAACGAATTTAGGAAAGTAGAAAATCAACTTGAAGTCCTCCTCAAACTGAAAAAATAGCAATATATTTGAAAATACAATTACATCAGTGTTAAACATCGCGGATCAACTCTTTTTTTATCAAAACGTTTGTAAAAAAAAATACATGTTTTATCGAATTTCTGAATTCACTGCTGTTGCGTGTACTCCTTTCTTTTCATCGGTAAAACTCGATCTTTCTAATTAAATTCCATCCATAAAGCGACATAACAGGGTTTGGTTTGTTCACAGAACACAGCGCAATACATTCAAATCTCATTTTGTATTAACACCAATGGGATCCCTGCTTTCATATAGCGTTCTTCCATGCTTTTCCAATTTACATCTTATTTTTTGAATTTTCAGGTTTAAGCCTTCAACACCAAAAGCAAAATGTCCATGCAACCTTCTAACGTTGCGCATGTCTTGGCTCTTGGGAGAGTGCCTCCGCTGCGAGATAGTTCTTCGTATGACTGGCTCAGCTCATCGCCGATCATCGCCAGTTTATTAGCGACAGATTCAATCGCCTCTATGGTTTGTTTATTAACTGAGTCTACAGCAATTCCTGGTTCTGTGCGACGAGAAATGTCACTTGGTTGATCCATAATTTGCTTGTCCTAATGGTACGTAGTTTCCTACGAAAGCAAGTCAGTATTAAATTATTACATATCGATGAAATATTTCGTTAAAAGTTCCTAGCAAATTATTTTCCCCGCCCAACATGATAAATGTCGTCTTCAGCCCTAGAGGCGTGTTAAAATTGAAATCTAAACAAGCTACGAAACAACATAGTTCGACTGAGCTTCAAAGGTCGGAAAGGTTTTGTCAAAAAAAAATAGTGTAAAACATTGAAAAAGATACTTTTTGAAGCAATTATTCCGAATTATTCATTGTTCAGCAAAAATTGACATCTCAGAAATCCAACTTACCAAGCTACGTATCCTGTTCGAGTGGAATCGATTTTCAATGTTTGTTTTGGCGGTTCTTGTTCCTCGCTGGAGCTGGTTATAACTGTTATGAATTTAGCGAGGTGTGTAGCGCCCTTTTATTGGCCACAATAACCTCTAAAAAGCACGAAATGCGAAGCAAATAGCACGAAATATCACGCAACACGAAACAAATAGCACGAAATATCACGCAACGCCAAATCGCGTTTGTATCTATTAGCAACAATACCTCACGAAAGGGCTGCACGGGACAACATCACGAGAGATTATTTTAATAGAAATAAGTTCATTTTATACTATCAAGACTAATTTATTTACCATTTTAACTTTCTATGTTTAAATCTAGCTAAAAATCTGTTATAGCAACTTAAAAGCTCGTTTTGTGATTTCGTGTTTTTGCGCGGTGAACTAACGCGCCGCACTGTTTTGAGCCTATGCGAGGGCGCGCATCATCTCTCATCATTCTTCAAAACAAGCGACTTAAATATCAGTTTATTTCTCACGATATGTTACGCATGCAAATATATCTGACAAATGTTAGTCAGATTACCATTCTGAGGACGTCAAATAAACTATGACCAGTTCATATCATCATGATCACAAGCCACTAACAATCGTATTCTCTTAAATTAGCATTGTTTTTGTAAGTATATTTACTTAGGAGTCTTATAGGAGAATATTATATCGATTTTTAATTTTATTTTATACCAATCTAATCATAGTTATTGGTAATGTTAACAGCCTGTATATGACCCTAAATAGATATACTCCTTTGATTTACTATCGATACACTCATATTATTTAACAAATGAAAGAATTACACACAGATCATAGTTTTGTTCGCAAGGTTTGCGCAAAAATATGAACACAAAACGTCCATGGTTAGCGCGTTGGACTCACGATAGAGCGGTCCGGGTGCGACCGCTGGCCTGGGTCAACGGTATTGTGTTCTTGGACAAGACACGTAACTTGCACAGTGCCTCTCTCCACACAGGAGTATACATGGGTTCCGGCGAATTGTCAGGGCACCCTAACAAAAATGCTGTGGGTTACCTGCGATGGAAGTCTAGCATCCCACCCACGGGAGTAGCGATACTCCTGTTGATTCATGCTATGGAAACTGGAGTTAAGCGTCGCCGGGCCTGATAAGCCACATGGCCTGTAGACAGACTTAACCTGTATATCAAGATACTATCTACCTTATTCTCACTAATTTTCGCGCGTACTTAATTTCGTGAAATCGACAGATCCGTATTTCGCGAGGCTTTATTTTGGCGATTTCTGAGAAAAAAGGGTTCAAAGGCTTTAAAATTTTACGAACTATATCGTCTTTATTTTCGCGTTTTTTGCCGCTACATCTCGAAAACCGCGAAAATTAATACTCGCGAAAATAAGTGAGGATAAGGTAATTATAACTCATAAACTTTTCATCTTACCTTTCATTGAAGAAAAGTCTCTGACCGTAGACTTTGCAAGTTGTTTGTAGTTGACGGGTAGAATAATCATTTTCAAACATTTTGAACAAATAAACTTGACACGCTAACTTCATCGTCTAATTGTTGTAAGCTCGCGGCCACACAGATCGGGATGAAAGCTAGATAGCCCAACTTGAATATCTAACAACACAGTGGCGCAATTTTCCGTTGATAATTTCTATCATGAAATACAATATTTAGTCCTTGAAATTGATGTAAAAAATTGAAAATCTTAACTCGGCAACAATGGATTTCACCAAAAGAAAATTTCATCTACTAAACATAATTTACATTGAGTCGCTTGCAGCTGGAAATGTTCTTTCTTTTTCTAAGGTATTATTACCAAATATCACAAAAGAGTGCTTAAATGTACAAATATCATCCAATGAAAAAAGGCCAACATAATTTGCCTGTATAACAGCAAATATGTAACATATGCTACATTAGTATGTGCGTTTAAGAATATATCGAGGAGAAAAAAAGCAATACTTTTTTATTGCTTTTCACTTTGCATGTGGAACATTAATGCAAAAATTGTCTGCAGACTCAACTGAGTTTGTTGAAACACTTAGTTGATTCAGTATCATCTTGAAGTTTATAAAGCGCGGGTAAATAAACCGCCGTATCGAATTTGGAATAGCTGACGTTTCGAGCGTTAGCCCTTCGCTGGAGAAAAATGGAGGATTGTGTGTTGTGTGTGTGTGTGTTGTTGTGAGTTGTTGAAAGCTTAGAAATTATAAGAAAATGCAAAGATCAATTAAACCTGCGTGAGAGGCACAGAAAAGGGAAAACGAGCGTGAAGCGCGATCGCGAAGCGCGATCGTGAAGCGTGATCGTGATCGTGAAGCGCGATCGTGAAGCGTGATCGTGAAGCGCGATCGTGAAGCGTGATCGTGAAGTACTATCGATTAAGAAGAAAGATAGCTGAGAACTTCCTTCCCAATTCCCAGGCGATCGCACTTTGCACTTTTTTGCTTCCCACTCGTTTCATTATCCTTCCTGTGCTTTATACTTCGCAGGCTAAGATCGATTCTCAAAGTAAGTCATAAAGTCCAACCATATCTTGCCATGGCCTTATGTGCTCCAAGCACGAAGAGGATTAAGTAAGTAAGTATATCTTGCCATATCTGTACAAGCTCCCGCGCGGATGGAATTTTGGTACCTTCAATCAGCGTCAAAAGTGTTGAGACATTTTTCTCTTTATGGGCATTTTTACAAACATTGGTATCCCCCCCTCCACCAAACCAATGTTGCGAGTCATTTGCACAGACCTTCGCAGTTGCACAACATTGAATAGGGGGGGCTGGGAATTAGAGAATCATCCCTAGATGCATTTGTAACCTGAGTATCATGCGAATTTTTCCGCGCTCTCTTTTTCTCTTTGTCTTTAGCGTGACACCCGTAAAGAGAATGTAAGGAGCGCGAAAAATTGGCCTGATCGCAGGTTAATGCATTTGAAGCAGATGAACCGGTAAAATAACTCCTAGTGTCATTTTCTGAAAAGTGTCTCAACTACTTTTGACGCTGATTGTTGCTTCTACCACCTGAAAAGTATGTCTTGTGTGAATACAGTTAATTCCGAGAGAGACTACCATATAATATGACGGGGTTGATCGTCGTAGGGTGTTAAATACAAAATGACTTTCATTAACATTCTTTGTTATAAAGCCGGAAAAAAATATGACAAGAACGACTTTTATTCTACTTGTAGAATTGATACCTCTTTGGGGTGAAAATGAATTTGAGCCACACCCACAAAAAGAGATTCTGGTACCTTTCCAAATTTCTGACGATCGCCCCCGTCACCTTTCTATTCGAGCCGCCCCAGTTCTTTTGTGGGATTTCTTTGCATAAAAATAATGATACAGTTCTATGAGTGAATAACTTGCATTTTAATTAAAATTGTACCCCAAAGCCTGACTCGTCCCCAGCCGTCTCTCAGACTACTATTAATATGCGAGCGTCTTGGGGACTGGGAGAAACTCGACGAAGGGAATGCTCCTTCCCATCATTCACCGCGTCTAACAAGACGACTGGGGACGAGTCAGCCCCAAAGCTGCGAATTTCTGGGTCGTCATAAGTAGCACCTCCGTTCATTATATGGAGATATCTTCATAACTTGTACTAACTTGCATGTAACATATTAGATTTCCTTTGCTATCATCCTTAGCAAAATCGTTTCCCGCCGTTATGATTACCGACTATGAATCCTATCGACTAAAAGATAAAGGCCCCGTTCACACGGACGAGGTGGTCATAAGGCCGGGTTCCACAGTATATTTTGCTCTGACGAAGAGACAACGCTGGGTTAGGTAGCGGACCAGAGTTTTCGAACTTGGAATATTATTTCTGCTTATTTTTGAGAACTTGTTGGTACATCAAGACAATAACCCTTAGTTGATTATGTTCTTCATTCTCAAAACCTGTCTGCTTAGCAATGTATTGATATTGTAAGGAGAAATTAGATCTTGATGTCACTCTTGGTCATGGGTGCGCATGCTCGGAGAGAGGTAATGTGGTTGTGACATCCTCAAAGTACATCACATCATACCTCGAAAGTATCGTGAAGCTTGGGAAATAACTTAACCAACGCCAACAATAGTAATTGCATACTTGTTTTAGCAGACAAACAACGAACATTGTAACTTTGCTCTAGACAAAAGTACTCCCCCTTCCTCCCCGTAACGGCATTCAACAACATACAGATTTTGAAAGTCGTGTAACCCCACACAGCGGTCAAACGTACTGCGCGCGCGCAGTTCCCGCCAAAACTTTGCAGTCAAATGTCTTAAAATTGCGAAGTCGTCCGCTTTAAAGCTCAAACTTAAGAAATTTACTGAAAACTTAAGCTTTATACTCGGAGTATGCATAGATAATGTAATAATTGTTATCCAAAAAGTGTCTCAGCTCGTATTTTGGTTTACCACTGCATGTTCTATAACGTTTCCTTACAAACTTCGCGGCCATTACGCTTCAAACTCATGGAAAAGTCAAGGCCGCGGAAACCGGAAGTGGCGCGCAATTTTTGCGTTTGACCGCTGTGTGGTGTAACCCTGGGTACCCGAGATTTTTCGCGCGCTTTCGTAGACCTCCGGCCGAGCGACGACCAGAACCGGAAAGCGCGCGAAAAACACTGGCACTCTGGGTAAAATCAAGAACCAATCAACTGAGATATAATGATTTAAACACGCACCACAACCGTTTAAATAAAGTTATTATTGTTCTAACATCAAAGCAGTGACTTACTTAAACTGTTTCTGGTACACGTATTTCATTTTATACACACCGTCGAGAATATAAATGAACTTCAAAAAAAACTACAAATCTTATAAAAATAAAATCTTTAAAAACAATTATGTATCGATTGTCCTGAAAAGGCGTATTGATTATCCTCGTCGTACTTAAAAAAGCGTACAAATGAATTTTGTTTTCCCAAAACTAATACAGAAATGACAATAATTTATATCTACATGCTAAAACGGGTATATTTTATTATTATATAAGTTTCCTGCAGTTTGAGCTATTTTATATGAGGTCACTACTGGACTAGTTAATTCTTGGAGACGGCATCAGTTCCCTTTAGTTACGTTTGTCACCCGACTGTACACATCTGTTTACAGGCGTCGAAAAGGTAACTTGAAATTCAAAACACCTCTCCCCACTCCCTAACCGCTATCTAAAATATGTATTTACAGTTCATTATCAGGATCAAGAGATCTTTGGCTTTTTGTTCCTACTTCTTGCATGATGACCATGACTTCCACTGAGTGGTACGGTGGCTGAGACTGATTCAAGTCACAACAGAACATGTGGTCTCTTTGTGTCAAGTTCAGCACCTGCAAGGTAAAAATGACATGACAAATGTGAGAAGCAACTGGGAGCAAGCTGAATATTTATTTCTGATGACGCCCTAAAATAATATTAAAATAACAATAAAAATAATGTAACGAAATGAAATGCCACATTGCCGTAAATATTCCACGGATACACTGTTGAGGAATTTAGTTTCTTTCAAAAAATCATTGCCGCAAATGACATAGTGATTATGATAGAAAGGCAACTGCAGTAGTAACAGATGTTTGCCAATGTTTGTAAAATGTTTCCAGTATTATCAAAGTTATAACTTCAAAGGATGCAGACTTCTTATTTAAAAAGCCCATACTTTCAAATGGTCTGCGCATGCCTGAAAATGAGTCAAGTCACAAGTATAAACGCAAGTGAGGATTGCGTTCTGGTTTGCAGGCTATCATACATTACATCATCATTTTTTAAATAAAAACATGCGTTTTAAAATTCAATATTTTTTGCTATTTCAACATAAATCTCAAAAGCCCAATTATTTTAAACACAAGCTTAAAACTCTTACCACAGGCCTACTTACATTGCAAGACATCTACTCGGTTCTACCAAACTCCAGCGTGACATCATCGCCAATAAGCACAAACGGAGCCCAGTACTTCACTTTATTGAACTCGTCAGATTCTCTCATAGAATTCATGGCTCGGTTCAGAGCTTCACTGGCACTTGTTCCTTCCACCAAATGTTGGTAGAAAATTTTCATGAACTTCATAGTGGCCTCGTCATCAATCGCCCACAATGACACCAGAACAGAACGAGCACCGGCACCCAGAAAAGCACGTGCAATGCCAACCACACCCTCAGCTTTGATCTCTCCACGACCGCTATGACAGCAACTTAGCACAACCAGTCTTGCTCGCAGCTTAGCGTTCAATACATCTTCCATTGTCAAAAGATAGTCTTGCTCAGTCGGAATCTGGGATGTTCGTGTAGAGATTGGTGCCAAGGCAATTTCTCCTGTGTGCATATTACCATGTGCTGCAATGTGTACTAACTCAACCGAGGATAGTCCTTCTAATACTACATCCTTTGTTGCATTTGTTCCAGTGAGGGGTTCATAGTTGAGTATTCGCCCAATCATTTCCACTTCCTCTTTGGCGCATGGCAGCTCCTCTAGCTTTTTACCATCCAAAGTGACAATTTCTTGCACCCAGGGATCTCCAACAAGTAGCGCCCCACTCTTGCTATGGTAATGTTCTGGGCAATCTGCGATTAATTTCAAACTGTTGAGGGATGGAAGAACTCGGATTCTGTAAGACTCTCCCAAGTACTTTGAATCCGAGTCCATGAACGCAGCATAGGGAGCCAAACACAATGGACCTTCAGGAACAATGGTAAGTTCATCGCCATGAATCAGGTCTGCAATGGGGCCAATGACAACGTCATACAATGTTCGTAAAGCATCTGTCTGATCGCTTAAGGAATATATTTCTGTCTGACCAGACCTCTCACCTGGCAGCACGTCATTTCTCAGCTTATCCAAAGAGCGATCCTCGCATTTTACGCCAGATCTCACACCAATTTTCTCTCGAGCAATCTCTATTAGGGATTGAAGGTAAGTGGTCGTATCTCCCGTGACGTTTTTGCTGATTTCTTGTCTCCTTAACTCAACATATTTTCCCTTTTGAATCACCCAGTAAAAGATTTCTCGCTCGTAAACTGCTATAAAAACAGTATTTGACGGAAGGCAACAAAGCGTGTCATATATAGATTCTTCCACTGGACGTGACCCAGTCTGGGGCCTTTCAAACCCATACTTTGATTCTAGTAGATCTTTCAGAGTTTGTGCCCGCCCTTGATCAGCAGCAGACAGGGCCTCGACTACCTCATCTTGTTTTAACAATAGGCGCCATAAACTTTTGTATACATTTTGGTGCATATCGGTATCGCGTAAGCTAATTTTCCACTCATCTTGAAACTGAAGACGATCTCTAGCATCATTAAGCATTTCCACACTGGACTGATAACAATTAAGAGCCTTGAGAAGAAAGCCTTGTTCTTCAAAGCAACACCCAATGTTATAATGCGTTCGCGCCTCTCCATCTTTGTCTCCCACTTCTTCGGCAATTTTTAGAGCGAGTAGATAATACGCTAAGGATTTTTGAAAATCTAGACTCTGATAACTACCTGCCAGATTGGCATAGGCGCGTCCTTCTGCAGCCCTCTGTTTCAATTCTTTGGCATTTTTTAGATGAAGTTCATGATACACTATGGCTTTTTCAAAATCTCCAAGAGCGCAATAAGCACTGCCAAGACTGCCATACGTGGCACCTTCTCCAGACCTGCCGCCCAGCTCTTTGCTAATTTTTAGACTATATTCTAAGTGGTATATGGCTTTTTTCAAGTCTCCAAACTTGAGATAAGCGTTACCAAGATTACCATATGCATTTCGTTCCCCAACCTTGTGTCTTATTTCTTTGGCAATTTTCATTTGACGTTCTAAGTAGTCTATGGCGGTTTTGAAATTTCCGAGACGGATATGTGAGGTGCCAAGGCAACCATACGCGCTTCCTTCTGAAGCCCTGTTTCCCAATTCTTTAGCAATTTTTAGATGGAGTTCGTGGTAGTCTATAGCTATTTTGGTTTCACAGAGATTGTTATAACAGATGCCAAGATTACCATACGCATTCCCTTCTCCCGCCCTGTTTCCTAATTCTTTGACAATTTTAAGATTAAGTTGGTGGTAGTGTATCGCTTTTTTAACAAATCCGAGTTCGCTATAAGCGTTGCCAAGATTGCCGTATGTTCCTGCTTCTCCAGACCTGTTTCCTACTTCTTTAGCAATTCTAAGAGAACGTTCATGGTAATCTACGGCTTGCGTGAAATTTCCGAGTATTTGATGAACGATGCCCAAATTTTGATACGCGAGTCCTTCTCCACGCCTGTCTCCACCTTCTATGGCAATATTAAGATGGAGTTCATGGTAATTCAAGGATTTTACGAAGTCTCCGAGAAATCGATAAGCACAGCCAAGATTGCCATACGTGCTTCCCTCGTTATCTCTGTTTCCCACTTCTATGTGTATTTTTAGAGAACGTTCATAGTAGTCTATGGCTCTTTTAAAATCTCCGAGACCTTGATAAGCACAGCCAAGATTGCCATACGTGTCTCCCTCGCTATCTCTGTTTCCCATTTCTATGTGTATTTTTAGAGAACGTTCATAGTAGTCTATAGCTCTTTTAGAATCTCCGAGACTGTTATAAGCGTTTCCGAGATTATCGAACGCGCGTCCTTCTGCGACTTTGTCTACTATTTCTTTGGCAATTTCTAGATCCCGTTCATGGTAGCGAATGGCTGCTTTGAAATTTCCGAGACCAATTAGGGTATTACCAAGGTTACAATATGCATATCCTTCTTCAGTCTTATCTCCCATTTGTCTGGCAATTTTAAGATCGCTATAAGCGTTTTCAAGACGTTCACGCACATAAGGGTTTCCATTTTTCTGTAAGTAAAAGAAGCAAATTTAGTGTCTCCGTAAGTCTGTCTTTTTGTCTGTTATTGCAACAAATTTGTGGTTCAGTACTACAATGGACATTGCCATTACTTTCTCCTGGGTTGTTTTATTGGCATATGTGATTAACTGTGATTTATTCCAATTTTAATATGTTTCAGTTATTTAGTTTGCTTAATGGTAAGGGTTATTTTTCTCTGTACTTATGAAAATAGACATGGAGGACCTTTTTAGATTCTTTTTTGGAAAAGGGGATGAGCTGAAACCCTAGACAATGTTTTAGCTTTCTGGTAATAAGGCCACGATATACTGAAATATTACTATTATGAAATAAATACATGATCATCGCAGTTGTGGATGCAATTTAAGCAATTGCAATTTTTAAGCCAGAAAAAAAATTCTGGCTTCAACGGGATTTGAACCCATGACCTCCGCGTTACTAGTGCGTTGCTCTACCAACTGAGCTATGAAGACCCCGCCTATGAAGCCACACGTTGGGAGCAGGTCAATTGTGAGTTTATACACCAGTGATAGGAATGAATAATGTGATGATGAATATATGAATGAAATCATATATACATGAAATGCGGAAATGGAATGAAATGAATACATGATCATAGCAGTTGTGAATGCAATTTAAGCAATTGCAATTTTTAAGCCAGAAAAAAATTCTGACATTCACAACTGCGATTATCGTGTATTCAATCCATTTACGCAGTTCATATATATATGATTTCATTCATATATTCATCATCACATTATTACTATTATGATAAATGAATACTTGATATATCTAAATCTATACATCTCTTTTTGCTTTCCAAGTTGTGTCAGAATGCGTAAAACACAACAACAACAACAACAAAAATAAATCATTTATTCATGGTTGTAGAGCTCAAGTCACTAAATCAACAGAGAACGCTAATTTCGAGCATTTAAGATGTCAAATATGTACGAGCTGGTAACAGAATCTGGTGTTTTCCTGTATTGGGACTTACCTGAGCGTAATTCATCGACAGTTCATCATCAGACTTCGCTCTTAAATCCAACAAAGTGCTGTTATTCTCGTCAAGCTTCTTAAGGTTAAGTTACGTAACGTAATATTAGTTACAATAACGAGCTTGAAAACTCAGAAAGTAATGAGAAAATCATCAGTTTCGATCAGTTGCTATCCGGCTACAAATGAAAAGTATACCAGGGACCGCGGAGACCATTTTAAAGTGGTAGGGCTAAAAGGCAGAGAAGGGACAATTCGCGCCGAAGGCGCGATTTCCGAGCGCCTAAGGCGCGAGTTTCTAGGGGGATCCGGGTGCATGCCCCCCCGGAAAAATTTTGAAATTTGGGCCTCTTAGAATGCATTTCCTGCATTCTGGAGCAAGAATTAGGGTATTTGAATAAAACACAGACATCATTAATTTTTGGCTTTGAAAAATTAAGAGTATCAAATACATCCGTTTTTATTGACCATAAATTCATACAATAATCTTTCGATGTTTTTTAACCAGCAAACGAACCGTAATGTCTGCAAGTATGGAGTTCGTCGAGCATCGTCGAGCACATGGGCAAATCGTCCTAGTCCCCCTCATCCGTGTCTGCCATACGGTAGGAACGCCTGTGAGAATAACTGCCGCCGCGAGTTTTGCCGAGCCTTTGTCTTCGTGAAGCGCATATGCAAGAGTAGACGGCGTTTTGTTACTTTCCAGTGGTAAAATTCATACATTATCCATGTCATCTGGAGCCCTAAAAAATCAACCCAAGCAAAAAAGTGGTAGGGCTATAGCCCTGCCAGCCCCTCCCCCTCCGCGGTCCCTCTATACAATGCCAAGTGAAGTATATATGAGTGAAATCATATATGAACTGCACACAAATGCCTTCCTCTGAACGAACATACATATGTACGTGAATCTTGAATGAATGCTCTGTCCTATCTATCTCAGATTTTCAAACAAAGGTAAAAGTTAATTAACGGAAGCATTTAACGGATGAAAAAAGGATACTGCTAATCCGTTGTCACACCAGGCAATGGCGTCTTCATAAAGATGCAGCTTTACACAAGCCTTCGCTCCTAATGAACAATGAAACATTTAGTTCAGTTTACTATTGCAGGCACACGACAGAAGGAAATTTAGTCGGTCATTTGCTGTTGGGTTTGCATACGATCGACTCTGGCCAGTTGGTTTTATCCTCTGAGAAGCCATCTCGTCATTCGATTCTCAGTCACTCTTCTCTTGCGATTGTTATTAAAGAAAATTTCATAGCTGTTTTAATGACTCCCATATAAAAGTGACAGGGGGGTGATCGTCAGAATTTTGGAAAAGAACCCCTAAAAGGTACCAGAATATAATCTTGTTTTGTGGGCGTGGCTCGAATTCATTTTCACCCCAAAGAGGTACCAATTCTAAGACAAAACTAGTTCTTGTCATATTTTTTCCGGCTTAATACCCTAAAAGGTACCGGAATAACTCTAACCGTAGTCATTGTAGATTTTAACACCCCTAAGCGGTACCAAACAACGAATTTTAACCCCTAAAAGATACTGCGATCACCCCCGTCACTTTTATATCGGAGTCCCCCCCGGGGTTTTAATACCAATAAATATGAGAAAGAGAGAACGGATGAACGAACTAAATTTTGTACGAGAGGCCAGGCTGGTTAACAAGTCCACGGTGAATTCGTACGTTTCATTGAACATATTAAAAGAAATCCCTTGGGACTTAACTTTATAGGAGTTTTCTTGTAAACATTAATAATGCTCAAGTCAACAACAACAATAAAAAAGAAGATGGCTGCCAAGAACTTTACCTCTTTCTATGGCTTTGATGAAAGTTGGTTCCAATGCAATGGCAGCTTTTGCATCATTCAATGTTTCTTGGTAATTCCCTAAGAAAAAGAATGGAGTCAACACAAAATCTACCATAAGAGGCGGTAGGAAACAGATTAAAAAACGATAAATCGACTACAGAGAATAATGCATTAGTACCGCGTAGCGGAGACATTTGAAAACGGAGCCCTATCGTATTAGTGTGGACGGACGTTTTTGAAACGATGACGTCATTCACGTGGCCGCTCAGATGCACAGATGACTGTTGTAGCGTTTTCGAGCGTATTCGAGCGTTTTAGAGTGGACGGGGAAAACGCTACAAAAACAGTGTGGACGCGGAACTTATGATGCGTGGGGCCTGCAACGTTCGGAAATCGTTGGAACATCTTTGGAAATCCACGTACTCCGAAGACTAAAATCTCACTAATTTGACTCAGGAATAGTTGGCAGGTATAGAAAGAATGACCCGCCCCTAGAGTAAGGTTGTAAACGAGCATGTAAACGAAGAAGTTGTACGTCAGTAGCTCACATTGCATATTGCGTGACAAAAGCCACTGTCTGGCTGCAGAGCGTGACCTACATTCTCACCCATTTTAAAAAAAACTGTTGCCCTGTTGCTGTACAGTCTGGCATTCAGTTCCTCATCTTCGCAGTTCACTTTGATTCCTTCCGTGTAGAAGTATACAGCGTTACTGAATTCCTTCCTTCTGTACTCGTCGTTACCTTCATTCTTGTACACCAAAGCTATTGTTAAAATAAATCATAGGTGTAGTAAATAATTAATGTGCAGTTTCTTGGATAATTTGCGTGACTAATTGCGTGACAATTGGAAAATAAAGCGTGACAAACCCAAAACTAAACCTCACCCATTGCGAAATGAGCCGTTGCCCTGTTGCAATACAGTTTGGCATTCTTTACATTATCCTTGCAGTTCTCTTTAATTCCTTCCGTGTAGAAATGTATGGCGTTGCTAAATTCTTTCTTTTGGAATTCCTTGTTGCCTTCTTGAAGATTCACCTGAGCTTTTGCTAAAAGAAAAGAACACAGTCGGAAATAGGAATTCTAACAATATAATTTATTACTTTAGATTTACGTTACAGTTATAACCATGATTCAAACCATGATATGGTATAAAGAGGGTGAACTTGAACCATCCGAGTTAGCCCTTAGTTATATATAAATGCACTTTGCAAAAAAAAAACAAAAAAAAACCGAGATGTTGCTGGCTATACCAGTATATGGAGAGGATCCTAATGTTTGTATACGCAGAAATAGAATATGTTGGCAAAACAGTACAAACTGGCCATACTAAACAGACTACGAGTAGTCCCTCGTTTTTCTTAGGGATCGAGCGGCGAGCGCGCGCAAAGCGCGTGGAAATCACCTCCTGCGAGAAGACGCGACGCGAGGCGCGGGAGGTAATTTCCACGCGCTCGCCCGCTCGATCCCTGAGAAAAATGAGGGACTACTCGTAGTCTAAAGCTAAATAGTTATATACCAGATCTATCTTCTCCTAGCAGACACTGTAAACCAATCAGAGCGTTATATAAATTATTGCAATGTTAAAAATCTATTTGTAGTTCTTTTTCTCACCTATTAATGTGTCGTCATCGAAATCCAGTGCTGCTTCAGAAGATGGTGTGACGTCAAGTTCTTTCACAGCTTTCACTGGACTCTGCTCCAGTGTTTCTTCAGAAGGTGGTGTGACGTCAAAATCTTTGACAGCTTTCAGTGGACTCCGCTCCAGTGCTCCTTCAGAAGGTGGTGTGGACGTCATGCCCATTGACAGCTTTCAGTGGACTCTGCTCCAGTGTTCCTTCAGAAGGTGGTGTGACGTCAAGTACTTTGACAGCTTTCAGTGGACTCTGCTCCAGTGCTCCTCCAGAAGGTGAAGTGACGTCAAGTACTTTGACAGCTTTCAGTGGACTCTGTTCCAGTGTTCCTTCAGAAGGTGGTGTGACGTCATGTTCTTTAACAGGTTTCACTGGACTCCGCTCCAGTGTTCCTTCAGAAGGTGGTGTGGCGTCAAGTTCTTTGACAGCTTTCTGTGGACTCCGCTCCAGTGTTCCTTCAGAAGGTGGTGTGACGTCAAGTACTTTGACAGCTTTCTGTGGACTCCGCTCCAGTGCTCCTTCAGAAGGTGGTGTGACGTTAGGTTCTTTCACAGCTTTCAGTGGACTCCTCACCACTGCTCCCTCAGAAGGTGGTGTGACATCATGCCCTTTGTCAGCTTTCACTGGACTCTGTTCCAGTGCTCCTTCAGAAGGTGGAGTAACGTCAAGTTCTTTCACAGCTTTCACTGGACTCTGCTCCAGTGCTCCTTTAGAAGGTGGTGTGACGTCATGCCCTTTGACAGCTTTCACTGGACTCTGTTCCAGTGCCTCCTTCAGAAGGTGGAGTAACGTCAAGTTCTTTCACAGCTTTCACTGGACTCTGCTCCAGTGCTCCTTCAGAAGGTGGTGTGACGTCAAGTTCTTTCACAGCTTTCACTGGACTCTGCTTCAGTGCTCCTTCAGAAGGTGGTGTGACGTCAAGTTCTTTCACAGCTTTCACTGGACTCTGCTCCAGTGCTCCTTCAGAAGGTGGTGTGACGTCAAGTTCTTTCACAGCTTTCAGTGGACTCTGCTCCAGTGTTCCTTCAGAAGGTGGTGTGACGTCAAGTTCTTTCACAGCTTTCAGTGGACTCTGCTCCAGTGCTCCTTCAGAAGGTGGTGTGACGTCAAGTTCTTTGACAGCTGTCACTGGACTCTGCTCCAGTGTTCCTTCAGAAGGTGGTGTGACGTCATGTTCTTTGACAGCTTTCACTGGACTCCGCTCCAGTGTTCCTTCAGAAGGTGGTGTGACGTCAGGTTCTTTGACAGCTTTCACTGGACTCTGTTCCAGTGCTCCTTCAGAAGGTGGTGTGACGTCAAGTTCTTTGACAGCTGTCACTGGACTCTGCTCCAGTGTTCCTTCAGAAGGTGGTGTGACGTCATGTTCTTTGACAGCTTTCACTGGACTCTGTTCCAGGGCTCCTTCAGAAGGTGGTGTGACGTCAAGTATATTGACAGCTTTCACTGGACTCTGTTCCAGTGCTCCTTCAGAAGGTGGTGTGACGTCAAGTTCTTTGACAGCTTTCACTGGACTCTGCTCCAGTGCTCCTTCAGAAGGTGGTGTGACGTCAAGTATATTGACAGCTTTCACTGGACTCCGCTCCAGTGTTCCTTCAGAATGTGGTGTGACGTCAAGTTCTTTGACAGCTTTCACTGGACTCTGTTCCAGTGCTCCTTCAGAAGGTGGTGTGACGTCAAGTATATTGACAGCTTTCACTGGACTCTGTTCCAGTGCTCCTTCAGAAGGTGGTGTGACGTCAAGTTCTTTGACAGCTTTCACTGGACTCTGCTCCAGTGCTCCTTCAGAAGGTGGTGCGACGTCAAGTTCTTTGACAGCTGTCAGTGGACTCTGCTCCAGTGTTCCTTCAGTAGGTGGTGTGACGTCAGGTTCTTTGACAGCTTTCACTGGACTCCGCTCCAGTGCTCCTTCAGAAGGTGGTGTGACGTCAAGTTCTTTGACAGCTTTCACTGGATTCTGCTCCAGTGTTCCTTCAGAAGGTGGTGTGACGTCAAGTACTATGACAGCTTTCACTGGACTCCGCTCCAGTGCTCCTTCAGAAGGTGGTGTGACGTCAAGTTCTTTCACAGCTTTCAGTGGACTCCGCTCCAGTGCTCCTTCAGAAGGTGGTGTGACGTCAAGTTCTTTGACAGCTTTCACTGGACTCTGCTCCAGTGTTCCTTCAGAAGGTGGTGTGACGTCACGTACTTTGACAGCTTTCACTGGACTCCGCTCCAGTGCTCCTTCAGAAGGTGGTGTGACGTCAAGTTCTTTCACAGCTTTCAGTGGACTCTGCTCCAGTGTTCCTTCAGAAGATGGTGTGACGTCAAGTTTCTTTCGCAGCTTTCAGTGGACTCTGCTCCAGTGCTCCTTCAGAAGGTGGTGTGACGTCAAGTTCTTTGACAGCTGTCACTGGACTCTGCTCCTGTGTTCCTTCAGAAGGTGGTGCGACGTCATGTTCTTTGACAGCTTTCACTGGACTCCGCTCCAGTGTTCCTTCAGAAGGTGGTGTGACGTCAGGTTCCTTGACAGCTTTCACTGGACTCTGTTCCAGTGCTCCTTCAGAAGATGGTGTGACGTCAAGTTCTTTGACAGCTGTCACTGGACTCTGCTCAGTGTTCCTTCAGAAGGTGGTGTGACGTCATGTTCTTTGACAGCTTTCACTGGACTCCGCTCCAGTGTTCCTTCAGAAGGTGGTGTGACGTCAAGTTCTTTGACAGCTTTCACTGGACTCTGCTCCAGCGTTCCTTCAGAAGGTGGTGTGACGTCAAGTTCTTGACAGCTTTCTGTGGACTCCGCTCCATGGCTTAAAAACCACCTGGTTTCTTATTGATGATATGTGTTACTGAAATATGTACGAATCAAAAATGTTTATTTGACGTCTTTTTTTACCAAATCTGTTTTGTGCCCCACCCTACAGGTAACCCAATCAGAAAACTTAGAAAACATGGTGCTTCGTTGTTATTTTCTCTCTTAAACTTTAAAGCTAGGGTAGGTGATTTGTAAGAACAAATATAGCAGAGGAAGAAGCTAAAGAAATCTACAGTTCGTCTAGAACTCAGTTTCGATGTCAAATAAATAAATCTCTAATTTGTCTCATTACAGAGTGGTAAAGGGCTTATGCGTGACGCGTGATTTGGATAAAAATGAGCCGTGGCGTGCTGCATGAAAACTGAGAAGCGGTTTTGCGTGGCACGTGATTTTGATAAAGTTGAACGGGAATGGTTAGCGAGCTGGAATCTGGATCGAGCAGTCTGTTGTTGCAATGTAATGAACTACAGTAGTACTCAGTGGTACTCAGTTTAAAACCAAGTAGCATTTCGTCTTTCGTATTGCAGTTACAAACACTCAGTGATTCTTTTAGTGATTCTTTTCTCTCATAATCCATCTTCGACTAAGTTTCAATCGTTTTTGATCAAGTACAGATGACGATGAGTTACGTCGGCGCGCGGAGCAAGGAGACTGCTCAGACACAGGCTTACCATCCTTTGTTTGGGTGGTCACAAGTAGCTACGTACAATATTCAAATTTCTTAATTGCTATTGTGAATATTAAGTGGGTATCTAGAGCTGTTTATGTTTAATAAAATAAAGTCACAATACTTAGACGTTGTTTATCTTTGCTTTTATGCGGCTTTTACGGCGATTTGAAGCCGTGCGAGAGCAGCTATATGAGTTCAAAGTTTTCGACTCGCTCAAGTTGAATACTAATTTTGCAACAAGTGTCACAAAATTAGTATTTTAAAAAGAAGCGAGTCGAAAACTTTGAACAAATAAAACTGCTCTCGTATGCCAATTCCGTTCGTATTTTTCCATGTCGTTGTAAAAATCAAATCGACGACATTTTTTTAATGGTCTACACTCTCATAGACCATAGAAATGACGCCATAAAAATCTCCAAAAAACTTGGCAGTGAAAACCACTCGCCTGTGGCTCGTTCCATTTATAGGGTGTGTTTCACGGTTCGGCGCATGTGCCGGCTTATCAGTTATCAACTTTATCGGGCGTTTAAAAATCCTCCGCAATCACATGTAATTCTCGATACTATAACTAATACTATAATTAGCCCAAGCAAAACGACGAATGACCAAAATTAAAAAAGTATAACCAACTAGTCAAATGACTAAAAAGTAACGCAACAAATGACATGGGGTTTTAACACAATTATCAAAAAGTGACTCGAACAATTTCAATTTTAAAAAGTAACGCAACAAAACCACATTAGGGTTTAGCACATTATCAAAAAATATGACCCAGCTATTGATTTATTTTATGATGATCATAATAAAAATAAAAAATGCGAACCAACCAAGCAATAAGAAAGTGAACCAACAAGGGAATGTGTTTAAAGGAGCTAAGTTCGCCGTTCGCAATCCGTCTTAATCTTCTCCATCCTCAACCATCCTTGTTCCTGTTTGGTTTATTATCATCTCTTTGGTGTTTTTTTTTACATAATAAACTATTATTTTGAGGCTTTCTTCAATTTGAAGGTGATTTTTGTACTTCGCAAAATGACTTAAAATATCGTGACATTGCTCCTTTCTCTTATAATCAAAGCAGCTATGTTGTTGAATAATAATTAGTTTACAAATGTTTTGTTTTCAAATCAGCATGATATCAGAAATTTAATTAAAAAGCCGCGGGAGTTTTGCTAGCGATCCGTTCTGTTCTGACGATCTGACAACGAGCAATGCCATATTAAGGTAAAGTTTTTTCGTTTCACAATAGAACTGCCCTGTAAGCACATTCCTCGTGACATGATTTACCTTTCACTTTCGATTCATCTGCAAACCCAGCATTTTCTTTGTTAGATTCGAAACTGCTCACTGGGCACATTTTTACACAAACACACCGGCCTTCGATCGCGTCAAAAAAGAATCTTTTCTCTTTATTACGACTTTGACTGCACGCTACTGATTCGACTTCGCCACTACGTCAGGTTAATTAATAAATTCACGATATATTTTAATGGTCTACACTCTTTTAGACCGTAGACATCAGGTCATAAAATGTTCAAAACTTAACTGAGCGAGTGTTCCACGGTTCGGCGCATGTGCCAGCTTATCAACTTAATCCGTTAAAACAACCCAGTCATGCACATGTACTTCTCGATACTTCTTTCAGTAATCACATACTATCTTGTGCAAACAGACACTTCCCAACCAATCAGAGCGCACGTTATATAATTGAAATGTTATAATCTATTCGTAGTTCTTTTCTCACCTATTAAAGTGTCGTCATCGAAATCCAGTGCTCCTTCAGAAGGTGGTGAAGCGGCAAGTTCTTGACAGCTTTCAGTGGACTTCGCTCCATGACTTCCACTGCCTGGGTTCGGAGTGGAATGTCGCATTGATCAGTTTGGTCGAAACTCTTTCCAAACTCATAAACTGAGTGCACAATTATAATATCTTCCAGCTCGCTTCAGTGTTACAAAAATAACTTATATGATTGAGACTAATAACTGATTTGATTATGAACGAAACCGAAACTAATTTTCCCGAATTTTAAAACCAAGTAGCATTTCGTATCACAATTTACAAACACTCAGTGATTCTTTTAGTGATCTTTCCCTTTAATAATTCATCTTCGACTAAACTTTCAATCGCTTTTTCAGATCGAGTACAGATCGAGTATTCGTTTTTATACATCTTCCAAATTAAAACCTCATAATCATCCTTCTATAACGGTTTAATCTGCATAATTTATGCAGTTCCGTCCGCGTTAAAAAGGAGCCGGACTGCTCACACCCTGTTTCTTCATGAGCAACGAGATTCTACTGAAATTTACCTGGATAAGAATAGGGGTGGCGAATGGTAAATCCGAGACTTGTCGAGACGCCGAGACCCTTGTTTAAAAATCCTAGCCCGCGATTTAGCGCTCCAAAAATCCGAGCCCGAGACGCAGTGATCCAAAACTCCGAGAAAATAGAGTATACAAGAAAGCTACATTTGCGAGATTCAAAATTCAAGACTCTGAGATCGTCCTATTTCTGGCGAGCCAGAGATTCCGAGACGCTTTTCTTAAACGCCGAGATTCCGAGACTCGGCTTAAATTTGCCGAGATTCGTTATTTTTGATAGACCATTCGCCACCCCTAAGAATATATTCGACTCACGAGTTAAAGACACGTGCACGCTCTAGAAACTGACTCACTTGAACGGTTGAAACCCAGTTACACTTTCTGTTTCGCCATGTTAGTCCAAGCCTAGCCTATAGAGAGAAAAATATCATACAATTCAGTTACACACATGCAATCTTACAACAGTACAATTATGAAACACGCTGGCTTATGAATTGTCTGAATCGCACAACTCACCACAGTTCATGCAGCTGGTACATCGTAAACTGTCGCTACAGATCTGCACTGTTTGTAATGTACGTGGCACGGAAATGTAAGTTGATTTTCATATGGTTTGTAATTTATTAGCAGTTAATTTTTAGGGGGTTCCCCAAAAATAGCCTACTTTCGATATACTGGAGGACACAAACAAAAGAAATGAATAAACATGCTTGTTTAATTCGCAGCAAGCGGAATTTTAACATATCGAAAGTAGGCTATTCCTAGAACACAGATAATGTCTCGTGACTTTACAAAAATAGCGTGAGAGAAAAGTATATGCAATTGATCACGCATATTACAAGAACGGGCGATAGAGCGGGACTTGTAAACTTTCGTGGCACTGGTTTTGCTCGATTTACTTCGTACTTTTCTTCTTGATAAAGTATGAAATTAGTTACATTTTCTGATCAATCACAAGCTTTCTCTTTCTTAGATTTTGAAGCTAGAGAATTTAGGGTTCAACCTCACGCTCTGTCTGTATAATTCCAACGATGGACATTATTTAAATTTCTCAAATGTTCGTGTGCTTTCGGTATAATATGAAGCGTTTTTTCGCACCTTTCACACCATGTTGAATCGATTAATTGCTATTCAACACTCCGAGAAATAGGTATTATCTTTTTTTGACAATACAAAAATATCACACAGACTCGATCAATGGCCTTTTGAAATTTAAAGATAAGAACATGAAATAAAAACATTTTTCTTGCACCTCAAAGCCCAAAAAATTACTTGCATATTAAAATAAATTGCTGAACTTAAATTTCAGAAAATATCTTATTCGTGAGGTAATTTATTTTAATTACGATGTTGTTTCATGGAAAAGCCAAATAGCAAAGAAACTTTTAAAAATACTCCTTTATTTCTCATTTCCGTAAATTTCCAAAATGTTTATAGATAATTAGAAGAACTGAGAAATAATTTGTTTCCACTGATCTTCTTTAGCATGAATCATGACCTTTTCACATTTTTTAGGTGTTGGCAACCGTCTAAAGAAAGTAAATGTATATTCTTTATTTTGATTACAAATTTACACGGGTATTGAATATGGCTTGACAAACCTAGCCAATGAGATTCGTTCGGTTAAACTGGTAAGGGACTGTGCAATAATTACCAGGAGGGGGGGGGGAGGGGTTGGAAAACCAGAGGGGAGGCATAAAGTAAAATCAAAGCAAGGAGAGGGGGGGGGCTCTAGGTAAAAATAAGTCACTCAAGAGGGGGGGGCTTAACATTTTATTTAAAGTACAATATTACATTGGCGAATCCATACCTATTTATAAGGTGGGGGCCGAAAATTTTCCGGCCCTTCGGGCCTACCAAGCCTTCACCGGACCTGAAAATAACACACATGCCCTTTTCCTTCTGCTATGGTTCTGTTGAACATTGCTACGGAAGGTGATGTTTGTTCCAGACCGCGGATGTCCAACAATTAAACATGCAGTAGGAGCTCTTCTTTCTGTTATAAGATTTTAATCCACACTAGTGCGTGTAGAGAAAATGTAGCAGCGTACTTGTATAAACGTGTTGTGTATTACTGTGAGGGGGGGGGGGGGGGGGGGTCGTACATAATTTCTGACTGATTAGAGGGGGGGCAATAAACTAAATTCACTCCTTTAGGAGGGGGGGTATTACCTAATATTTGGCTACATGAAGCCCATTTTCCAACCCCCACCCCCCCCCCCCCCCTCTCCTGATAATTATTGCACAGTCCCTAAAATGAAAAATATACGTGCATGATATGCTTTCAGTTGTGAGAAGTAATTACGAGAGGAGTTAAAAAGCAGTGTCTTCTCATTGGCTCGCATACTATTCAGCGCCCCTTTGTGATATTTTGTACTTATCACCTTTTCAAAAGAAGTCGTTTTCAGCTGCAAGGAGAGAGACTATATGCAAATTTATTTCTGAGCTTCTTCACAGATGAAAAATCATCAGGTGTGATCACTATTTCTATATCAGGTACAAAATTTATTGGCGAGTTTCTTACTAAAATGTTTTGCTTTGGCCGAGATGTGGATTTAACATGTTAGCCTGGCGGGTAAATAAGTGGTGTGTTTCATCAAAGGACCAGTATATACCATATATTATTGGACCGGTACGTTTATTTTACTTTTCCATACTGAACATTCTGATAACAGTTAAACTAATACTTGTTGAATTATATTAATCATTCTTTCTAACGAATTTATGGAAGTAGAAAATCAAATTGAAGTGCTTCTCAAACTGAAAAAAATAGGCAATATATTTGAAAATATAATTACATCGATCATCTCATATTATTACCCTCTTTTTTATATCAAAACGTTTGTAAAAAAAATACATTTTTTTATCGAATTTCTGAATTCACTGCCTGTTTCGTGTATACTCCTTTCTTTTCATCCGTAAAACTCGATCCTTCTAATTAAATTCCATCCATACAGCGACATAACAGGGTTTGGTTTGTTCACAGAACACAGCGCAATACATTCAAATCTCATTTTGTATTAACACCAATGGGATCCCTGCTTTCATAGCGTTCTTCCATGCTTTTCCAATTTACATCTTATTTTTTTGAATTTTCAGGTTTAAGCCTTCAACACCAAAAGCAAAATGTCCAAGCAACCTTCCAACGCTGCGCATGTCTTGGCTCTTGGATAGTGCCCTCCGCTGGGAGATAGTTCTTCGTACGACTGGCTCAGCTCATCGCCGATAATCGCCAGTTTATTAGCGACAGATTTCAATCGCCTCAATGGTTTGTTTATTAACTGAGTCTACAGCAATTCCTGATTCTGTGCGACGAGAAATGTCACTTGGTTGATCCATAATTTGCTTGTCCTAATGGTACGTAGTTTCCTACGAAAGCAAGTCAGTATTTAAATTATTACATATCGATGAAATATTTCGTTAAAAGTTCCTAGCAAATTATTTTCCCCGCCCCAACATGATAAATGTCGTCTTCAGCCCTAGAGGCGTGTTAAAATTGAAATCTAAACAAGCTACGAAACAACATAGTTCGACTGAGCTTTCAAAAAATAGTGTAAAAACATTGAAAAAGATACTTTTTGAAGCAATTATTCCGAATTATTCATTGTTCAGCAAAAATTGACATCTCAGAAATCCAACTTACCAAGCTACGTATCCTGTTCGAGTGGAATCGATTTTCAATGTTTGTTTTGGCGGTTCTTGTTCCTCGCTGGAGCTGGTTATAACTGTTATGAATTTAGCGAGGTGTGTAGCGCCCTTTTATTGGCCACAATAACGTCCAAAAAGCACGAAACGCGAAGCAAATAGCACGAAATATCACGCAACACGAAACAAATAGCACGAAATATCACGCAACGCCAAATCGTGTTTGTATCCATTAGCAACAATACCTCACGAAAGGTCTGCACGAGACAACATCACGAGAGATTATTTAAATAGAAATAAGTTCATTTTATACTATCAAGACTAAGATATTTACTATTTTAACTTTCTATGTTTAAATCTAGCTAAAAAATATGTTATGCCAAACTTAAAAGCTCGTTTGTGATTTCGTGTTTTTGCGCGGTGAACTAACGCGCCGCACTGTTTTGAACCTATGCGAGGGCGCGCATTCAGTCTCTCATCATTCTTCAAAACAAGCGACTTAAATATCAGTTATTACTCACGATATGTTACGCATGCAAATATGTCTGACAAATGTTATTCAGATTACCATTCTGAGGACGTCAAATAAACTATGACCAGTTCATATCATCATGATCACAAGCTACTAACAATCGTATTCTCTTAAATTAGCATTGTTTTTGTAAGTATATTTACTTAGGAGTCTTATAATTATAGAAGAATATTATATCGATTTTTAATTTTATTTTGTACCAATCTAATCATCATATCATGTTATTGGTAATGTTAACAGCCTGTATATGATCCTAAATATCAACTGGCTGAATTACACTATCGATACACTACTTATATTATTTATTATACATTCAACTCACTATCTCTTTTCTGATTGGCCGAAAGCGTACAGTGAATTTTCGAATCAGCGCCTTTGAAAGCATCTACGTCATCTACCTACAGATTATACAATAATCATGTCAAGTGCACTCAAGGTCACGGGTAATCATGTCAAGTTCGCGAGAGGATCACGGGTAATCACGGGTAATCATGTCAAGTTCGCGCGCTTTACGTTGCTTGCTCGGCTTATAAGTAAACAACATCGTTGGCAAAAGCATTATTTTTTTTCGTTGAATGTATAATAAAACAATTATTAGATTCGGTTTTTGTGATATCCAGAATAATCAAGGTCTCGGTAAGAGTTATCAGCCTCAGCCTTCGGCTTCGGCTGATAACTCTTACTCGACCTTGATTATTCTGGATATCACATAAACCTCATCCAATAATTGTTAAATATTACCCGAGATTACTAAAAAAATATCTGAAAAAGTAATTAATGTGCAGATACGTAACGATTTTGTTGAGATTTTGAGTAAGGAATAGCAAGGAAAATACTTGGTATTTATCGATATTACAAGGCATTGAAATCCAAATGCTGCTTCGGTATCTATTTGAAAAAACTATAATACCTGGAAATATGGTACGTTTTTTGCTAAGGAGACGATAACTATGTACAAGTAATCTTCAAAGTGTATTTAATTCCAAAAACAAACCGTGCATTTTTTTACTGAAGTAAATCTTGCGTCTGGTTGATCCAAATTATACGGATAAAATAAGAGCATTTCACTCTTCGTAGTTTTGTTCGCATGGTTTGCGCAAAAATATGAACACAAAAAACTTGGTTAGCGCGTTGGACTCCGGATCGAGCGGTGCGGGTTCGAGCGCTCGCTGGGGGTCACTGTGTTGTGCTCTTGAGTAAGACGCTTAACTTTCATAGTGCCTCTCTCCATGCAGGAGTATACATGGGTTCCGACGAATTGTCAGGGCACCCTAACAAAAATGCTGTGGGTTACCTGCGATGGACGTCTAGCATCCCACCCACGGGAGTAGCGATACTCCTGTTGATTCATGCTATGGAAACTGGAGTTAAGCGTCGCCGGGCCTGATAAGCCATATGGCTTGTAGACAGACTTAACCTGTATATCAAGATACTATCTACCTTATTCTCAGTAATTTTCGCGCGTACTTAATTTCGTGAAATCGACAGATCCGTATTTCGCGAGGCTTTATTTTGGCGATTTCTGAGAAAAAAGGGTTCAAAGGCTTTAAATTTTACGAACTATATCGTCTTTATTTTCGCGTTTTTGCCGCTACATCTCGAAACCGCGAAAATTAATACTCGCGAAAATAAGTGAGGATAAGGTAATTATAACTCATAAACTTTTCATCTTACCTTTCAGTGAAGAAAAGTCTCTGACCGTAGACTTTGCAAGCTGTTTGTAGTTGACGGGTGGAACAATCATTTTCAAACATTTTGAACAAATAAACTTGACACGCTAACTTCATCGTCTAATAGTCCATTTTACAGTTGTGTGCTTAGAATCCAGGCCTTTGAACAGAAGTGAGGCTGGAGGTGACTTTGTTGTGATACAAACCTTCCTTCTTTTCAAATGTAAATTATTCTGTTCTTATGTAAACTAGTTTCTGATCTCTATCATCTCATGGTCACCCCTAACCTCGCTTTCATACAGAGGCTTGGTTACATTTCACAGAACTGTAAAATGGTCTATTGTTGTAAGCTCACGGCAGATCGGGATGGAAGCTAGATAGCCCAACTTGAATTTCTAACAACACAGTGGCGCAATCTTCCATTGATAGTTTCCATCAAGGAATACAATATTTAGTCCTTGAAACTGATGTAAAAAGTTGAAAATCTTAACTCGGGCAACAATGGATTTCACCAAAAGAAAATTTAATCTACTAAACATAATTTACATTGAGTCGCTTGCAGCTGGAAATGTTCTTTCTTTTTTCTAAGACATCATTACCAGATATCACAAAAGAGGTGCTTAATTGTACAGATATCATCCAATGAAAAAAGGCCAACATAATTGCCTGTATAACAGCAAATATGTAACATATGCTACATTAGCATGTGCGTTTAAGAATATATCGAGGAGAAAAAAAAGCAATACTTTTTTATTGCTTTTCACTTTGCATGTGGAACATTAATGCAAAAATTGTCTGCAGACTCAACTGAGTTTGTTGAAACACTTAGTTGATTATCATCTTGAAGTTTATAAAGCGCGGGTAAATAAACCGCCGTATCGAATTTGGAATAGCTGACGTTTCGAGCGTTAGCCCTTCGCTGGAGAAAAATGGAGGATTGTGGGTTGTGTGTGTGTGTGTGTGTGTGTTGTTGTGAGTTGTTGAAAGCTTAGAAATTATAAGAAAATGCAAAGATCAATTAAACCTGCGTGAGAGGGCACAGAAAAGGGAAAACGAGCGTGAAGCGCGATCGCGCTTGAAGCGTGATCGTGATCGTGATCGTGAAGCGCGATCGTGAAGCGCGATCATGAAGCGCGATCGTGAAGCGTGATCGTGAAGTACTATCGATTAAGAAGAAAGATAGCTGAGAACTTCCTTCCCAATTCCCAGGCGATCGCACTTTGCACTTTTTTGCCTTCCCACTCGTTTCCGATCCTTCCTGTGCTTTATACTTCGCAGGCTAAGATCGATTCTCAAAGTAAGTCATAAAGTCCAACCATATCTTGCCATGGCCTTATGTGCTCCAAGCACGAAGAGGATTAAGTAAGTAAGTATATCTTGCCATATCTGTACAAGCTCCCGCGCGGATGGAATTTTGGTACCTTCAATCAGCGTCAAAAGTGTTGAGACATTTTTCTCTTTATGGGCATTTTTACAAACATTGGTATCCCCCCCTCCACCAAACCAATGTTGCGAGTCATTTGCACAGACCTTCGCAGTTGCACAACATTGAATAGGGGGGGCTGGGAATTAGAGAATCATCCCTAGATGCATTTGTAACCTGAGTATCATGCGAATTTTTCCGCGCTCTCTTTTTCTCTTTGTCTTTAGCGTGACACCCGTAAAGAGAATGTAAGGAGCGCGAAAAATTGGCCTGATCGCAGGTTAATGCATTTGAAGCAGATGAACCGGTAAAATAACTCCTAGTGTCATTTTCTGAAAAGTGTCTCAACTACTTTTGACGCTGATTGTTGCTTCTACCACCTGAAAAGTATGTCTTGTGTGAATACAGTTAATTCCGAGAGAGACTACCATATAATATGACGGGGTTGATCGTCGTAGGGTGTTAAGGTAATTCCCTGGTAATAGAACCAAACATAGATTTCCGATGAAACTTGGTACACTTTTGTAACAAGTCAAGGAGATAATAAAAACGTGATAAAAAGAGGGGGTCACCGTGCTCGTTTCCACGCCACAATGCTGACGAGTGCGGTCATTTTGGCCCCTTTTGGCAAAAACCGTGCGCAGCAAATAAGCTCGATGTTTTTCAATGCAGCCGTGATATCGCACAGAGTTTGACTTTATTCCATTGTTTATTCACCGACGTTCCAGAAAAATGTCTTCGATTTCCTTTGTATTTACTTTACACTCCAAAGTAGATTCAAATTGGATATGCGCTGTTGGACCGTAGTGGCTCCCTCCGGAGAATTTAGTTAAATTGCCAAAAAACTGATCATAGATTTCTGCCCATCTTTTTCTTGTGTAATGTAGATACTGTTCTTATTAAATTATGAAATAAAAAATGGGGGTCACCGTGCTTGTTTAGAAGAAAACGACCATTTATTTCCCAGCTAAGCTTTGTCTGAAAGAAATCCTGTAATGTTCTGTATGTGCGCGCGCCTCGTACTCGCGCTAAATGACGCGTGGCGCGCGCAAATGACGCAAGAAATTATGCGCAGTAAGGATGCGCAATGCAATACCAAGGAATCACCTTAAATACAAAATGACTTTCATTAACATTCTTCGTTATAAAGCCGGAAAAAAATATGACAAGAACGACTTTTATTCTACTTGTAGAATTGATACCTCTTTGGGGTGAAAATGAATTTGAGCCACACCCACAAAAAGAGATTCTGGTACCTTTCCAAATTTCTGACGATCGCCCCCGTCACCTTTCTATTCGAGCCGCCCCAGTTCTTTTGTGGGATTTCTTTGCATAAAAATAATGATACAGTTCTATGAGTGAATAACTTGCATTTTAATTAAAATTGTACCCCAAAGCCTGACTCGTCCCCAGCCGTCTCTCAGACTACTATTAATATGCGAGCGTCTTGGGGACTGGGAGAAACTCGACGAAGGGGAATGCTCCTTCCCATCATTCACCGCGTCTAAACAAGACGACTGGGGACGAGTCAGCCCCAAAGCTGCGAATTTCTGGGATCGTCATAAGTAGCACCTCCGTTCATTATATGGAGATATCTTCATAACTTGTACTAACTTGCATGTAACATATTAGATTTCCTTTGCTATCATCCTTAGCAAAATCGTTTCCCGCCGTTATGATTACCGACTATGAATCCTATCGACTAAAAGATAAAGGCCCCGTTCACCACGGACGAGGTGGTCATAAGGCCGGGTTCCACAGTATATTTTGCTCTGACGAAGAGACAAACGCTGGGTTAGGTAGCGGACCAGAGTTTTCGAACTTGGAATATTATTTCTGCTTATTTTTGAGAACTTGTTGGTACATCAAGACAATAACCCTTAGTTGATTATGTTCTTCATTCTCAAAACCTGTCTGCTTAGCAATGTATTGATATTGTAAGGAGAAATTAGATCTTGATGTCACTCTTGGTCATGGGTGCGCATGCTCGGAGAGAGGGTTAATGTGGTTGTGACATCCTCAAAGTACATCACATCATACCTCGAAAGTATCGTGAAGCTTGGGAAATAACTTAACCAACGCCAACAATAGTAATTGCATACTTGTTTTAGCAGACAAACAAACGAACATTGTAACTTTGCTCTAGACAAAAGTACTCCCCCTTCCTCCCCGTAACGACATTCAACAACATACAGATTTTGAAAGTCGTGTTACCCTGGGTACCCGAGATTTTTCGCGCGCTTTCGTCGACCTCCGGCCGAGCGACGACCAGAACCGGAAAGCGCGCGAAAAAACACTGGCACTCTGGGTAAAATCAAGAACCAATCAACTGAGATCTAATGATTTAAACACGCACCACAACCGTTTAAATAAAGTTATTATTGTTCTAACATCAAAGCAGTGACTTACTTAAACTGTTTCTGGTACACGTATTTCATTTTATACACACCGTCGAGAATATAAATGAACTTCAAAAAAACTACAAATCTTATAAAAATAAAATCTTTAAAAACAATTATGTATCGATTGTCCTGAAAAGGCGTATTGATTATCCTCGTCGTACTTAAAAAAGCGTACAAATGAATTTTGTTTTCCCAAAACTAATACAGAAATGACAATAATTTATATCTACATGCTAAAACGGGTATATTTTATTATTATATAAGTTTCCTGCAGTTTGAGCTATTTTATATGAGGTCACTACTGGACTAGTTAATTCTTGGAGACGGCATCAGTTCCCTTTAGTTACGTTTGTCACCCGACTGTACACATCTGTTTACAGTCGTCGAAAAGGTAACTTGAAATTCAAAACACCTCTCCCCACTCCCTAACCGCTATCTAAAATATGTATTTACAGTTCATTATCAGGATAAAGAGATCTTTGGCTTTTTGTTCCTACTTCTTGCATGATGACCGTGACCGTTCCATTGAGTGGTACGGTGGCTGAGACTGATTCAAGTCACAACAGAACATTTATGTCTCTTTATGTCAAGTTCAGCACCTACAAGGTAAAAATGACATGACAAATGTGAAAAGCAACTGGGAGCTAGCTGAATATTTATTTCTGATGACGCCCTAAAATAATATTAAAATAACAATAAAAATAATGCAACGAAATGAAATGCCACATTGCCGTAAATATTCCACGGATACACTGTTGAGGAATTTAGTTTCTTTCAAAAAATCATTGCCGCAAATGACATAGTGATTATGATAGAAAGGCAACTGCAGTAGTAACAGATGTTTGCCAATGTTTGTAAAATGTTTCCAGTATTATCAAAGTTATAACTTCAAAGGATGCGGACTTCTTATTTAAAAAGCCCATACTTTCAAATGGTCTGCGCATGCCTGAAAATGAGTCAAGTCATAAGTATAAACGCAAGTGAGGATTGCGTTCTGGTTTGCAGGCTATCATACATTACATCATCATTTTTTAAATAAAAACATGCGTTTTAAATTCAATATTTTTTGCTATTTCAACATAAATCTCAAAAGCCCTCCCAATTATTTTAAACACAAGCTTAAAACTCTTACCACAGGCCTACTTACATTGCAAGACATCTACTCGGTTCTACCAAACTCCAGCGTGACATCATCGCCAATAAGCACAAACGGAGCCCAGTACTTCACTTTATTGAACTCGTCAGATTCTCTCATAGAGTTCATGGCTCGGTTCAGAGCTTCACTGGCACTTGTTCCTTCCACCAAATGTTGGTAGAAAATTTTCATGAACTTCATAGTGGCCTCGTCATCAATCGCCCACAATGACACCAGAACAGAACGAGCACCGGCACCCAGAAAAGCACGTGCAATGCCAACCACACCCTCAGCTTTGATCTCTCCACGACCGCTATGACAGCAACTTAGCACAACCAGTCTTGCTCGCAGCTTAGCGTTCAACACATCTTCCATTGTCAAAAGATAGTCTTGCTCAGTCGGAATCTGGGATGCTCGTGTAGAGATTGGTGCCAAGGCAATTTCTCCTGTGTGCATATTACCATGTGCTGCAATGTGTACTAACTCAACCGAGGATAGTCCTTCTAATACTACATCCTTTGTTGCATTTTTTCCAGTGAGGGGCTTATAGTTGAGTATTCGCCCAATCATTTCCACTTCCTCTTTGGCGCATGGCAGCTCCTCTAGCTTTTTACCATCCAAAGTGACAACTTCTTGCACCCAGGGATTTCCAACAAGTAGCGCCCCACTCTTGCTATGGTAATGTTCTGGGCAATCTGCGATTAATTTCAAACTGTTGATGGATGGAAGAACTCGGATTCTGTAAGACTCTCCTAAGTACTTTGAATCCGAGTCCATGAAGGCAGCATAGGGAGCCAAACACAATGGACCTTCAGGAACAATGGTAAGTTCATCGCCATGAATCAGGTCTGCAATGGGGCCAATGACAACGTCATACAATGTTCGTAAAGCATCTGTCTGATCGCTTAAGGAATGGATTCCTGTCTGACCAGACTTCTCACATGGCAGCAGGTCATCTCTCAGCTTATCCAAAGAGCGATCCTCGCATTTTACGCCAGATCTCACACCAATTTTCTCTCGAGCAATCTCTATTAGGGATTGAAGGTAAGTGGTCGTATCTCCCGTGACGTTTTTGCTGATTTCTTGTCTCCTTAACTCAACATCTTTTCCCTTTTGAATCACCCAGTAAAAGATTTTTCGCCCGTAAACTGCTATAAAAACAGTATTTGACGGAAGGCAACAAAGCGTGTCATATATAGATTCTTCCACTGGACGTGACCCAGTCTGGGGCCTTTCAAACCCATACTTTGATTCTAGTAGATCTTTCAGAGTTTGTGCCCGCCCTTGATCAGCAGCAGACAGGGCCTCGACTACCTCATCTTGTTTTAACAATATACGCCATAAACTTTTGTATACATTTTGGTGCATATCGGTATCGCGTAAGCTAATTTTCCACTCATCTTGAAACTGAAGACGATCTCTAGCATCATTAAGCATTTCCACACTGAACTGATAACAATTAAGAGCCTTGAGAAGAAAGCCTTGTTTTTCAAAGCAACACCCAATGTTATAATGCGTTAGCGCCTCTCCATCTTTGTCTCCCACTTCTTCGGCAATTTTTAGAGCGAGTAGATAATACGCTAAGGATTTTTGAAAATCTAGACTCTGATAACTAACTGCAAGATTGGCATAGGCGCGTCCTTCTGCAGCCCTCTGTTTCAATTCTTTGGCATTTTTTAGACATAGTTCAAGATACACTATGGCTTCGTTAAAATCTCCAAGAGCGTAATAAGCACTGCCAAGATTGCCATACGCGGTACCTTCTCCAGACCTGTCGCCTAACTCTTTGCTAATTTTTAGACTACATTCTAAGTGGTCTATGGCTTTTTCCAAATCTCCGAGCTTCTGATAAGCGATGCCAAGATCACCATGTGCATTTCTTTCTCCAGCCTTGTCTCTTCTTTCTTTGGCAATTTTCATTTGACGATCTAAGTAGTCTATGGCTTTTTTGAAAATTCCTAGACTGATATATGCGCTGCCAAGGCAACCATACGCTTTTCCTTCTAAAGCCCTGTCTCCCAGTTCATTAAAAGTTTTTAGAGAGAGTTCGTGGTAGTCTATGGATGTTTTGGTTTCACCGAGTCTGTAATAACAGTTGCCAATATTACCATACGCTTGTCCTTCTTGCGACCTGTTTCCCAATTCTTTGACAATTTTTAGATGAAGTCGGTGGTAGTGTATAGCTTTTTTAACAAATCCGAGTTGGGAATAACTGCTGCCAAGATTGGCGTATGCGCCTCCTTCTCCAGACTTGTTTCCTACTTCTTTAGCAATTCTAAGAGAACGTTCATGGTAATCTACGGCTTGTGTGAAATTTCCGAGTGCGTAATGAGCATTACCAAAATAACCATACGCGCGTCCTTCTCCATGCCTGTCTCTACGTTCTATGGTAATATTAAGATGGAGTTCATGGTAATTCATGGCTTTTACTAAGTCTCCGAGATCTTTATAAGCACAACCAAGATTACCATATTGGCGTCCTTCCACATCTCTGTCTCTCACTTCTATGTAATGTTTTAGAGAACGTTCATAGCAGTCTATGGCTCTTTTAAAATCTCCGAGGCTGTGATAAGCGGTGCCAAGATTACCGTACGCGCGTCCTTCTGCAGCCTTGTCTACTATTTCTGTGGCAGTTTTTAGATCACGTTCATGGTAGCGAATGGCTGCTTTGAAATTTCCAAGATCACTATGGGTAATGCCAAGATAACAATATGCACGTCCTTCTTCAGCCTTATCTCCCATTTGTCTGGCAATTTTAAGATAGCGATAAGCCTCTCCAAGACGTTCACGAACATAAGGGTTTCCATTTTTCTGTAAGTAAAATGAGGAAATTTATGTTTCTGTATGATCTGTCTTCCTGTTATTGGAACAAATTTGTGGTCCAGTACTACAATGGACTCTAATTACCATTACTTACTCCTGGTTGTTTCATGATATGCGATTAACTATTGATTCCAAGTTTATAAATGTTTCGGTTATTTAGTTTGCTTTGGTATCGGTTAGTTTTACTCTCTATTTATGAAAATAGACAGGAAGGGCCTTTTCAGAAAAGATGGCGTGCTGAAACCCTATAACAAAAAAATCATTATTTGTCTGTAGAGGTAAATTCACTAAATTTACCATCTTTCTTTCTTACAACATACATATTCATAATCTAATCCTAGCAGTATGCGGGATGGTTGTCACACTTGAACCTAGTTATATGGCCTTAGCTCCCACGAGTCTCCTGTAGCTCAGTGGTAGAGCGTCCGACCGGTGTGCGGAAGGTCATAGGTTCGACTCCTGTTGGGGGAACTCGGAATTTTTTTCCGAGTAGCTTGTGTCACTGACAGAATAATATCTTTCTCATATTTCTGCCAAGCTTAAAATATACCATCATTTCTTTCCACAAATTCTCTATCATCGACAAATCTAATCCTAGCAGTATGCGGGATGGTTGTCACACTTGAACCTAGTTATATGGCCTTAGCTCCCACGAGTCTCCTGTAGCTCAGTGGTAGAGCGTCCGACCGGTGTGCGGAAGGTCATAGGTTCGACTCCTGTTGGGGGAACTCGGAATTTTTTTCCGAGTAGCTTGTGTCACTGACAGAATAATATCTTTCTCATATTTCTGCCAAGCTTAAAATATACCATCATTTCTTTCCAACATACATATTGTTACACAATTGCGGGTACAAAACTTTGAGATTCCTAAAAAGGTATCGCGTTTTTACACTATTTTCTATTACATGCATACACTATTTCGCGTTAGTTTTTCGCATTATAATAATCCCCGATTATGGCTCCTGAGAGGTAATAACAAACCAGAAAGGAACAAGGATGGTTAAGATTAGGGAAGAGTTGAGACGGATTACGAACGACGAACTTGAAACTGAAATTTAGACTAATATTTTCAAGATGCGCCATCCGTGATTGCGAGTATCGTGTATGTCCTGGGACTTACTTGAGCGTAGTCCATCCATAGTTCATCATCAGACTTCGCCCTTAAATCCAACAAAGTGCTGCTATTCTCGTCAAGCTTCCTGTAGTCAAGTTACGTAACATAATATTATTCACAATAAAGAGCTGGCAAACTCAGAAATAATGGGGAAAATCTTCAGTTGTTATCCTACAAATGAAAAGTATGCAATGCCAAGTGCATGGAGAATATATGAATGAAAATGAGATTATATAAGAACTTCGAATAGAGAGTGTAAATTGAAGAAATGATCCTTGCAGTTGTGTTTGTATTTTAAGGCAATCCCGTTGAAGCCTGAATTAAAGAAATTCAGGCTTCAACGGGATTTGAACCCGTGACCTAACTTAGCTATGAAGCCACACATTGGGAGCAAAGTATACACTTTTCCTTTCTAGAAAAGGAACATTCTCTTTTATCGCATTGACCACTGAAGATATTGTTCTTGGAGAGAACTATATAGTACTGAGAGAATATTTAGTTATTGTTCGCACAAGGTAAAGTTTTGTCAGCGGAGCGGGCAAAATGAGCGGCGAACTCGCGGCTGCGCCGTTCGCTTTCGTGGCTTCGTCGCACCCCCGGGTCGCACCAACAAGACCGCCAGCTACGCGGGCTATTTAGGAAGTAGCCCCAAACACAGCCGTTGTTTGGGTCGTCATGCAACGCTTCTCTCGCATTAGACTAGGCTATGAAGTTGCACACAAATGCCTTCCTCTGAACGAACGATGTAAAAGAAATATATGTGTACTTGAATCCAGCTGAATGAAAGTTTGTGTTGCATCTGTCTCAGATTTGCAAAACAAAATGAAAAGAAGCATTTAACCGGATGAGATAAAAGCTCTAATACATCTATAAAAGGATACTGCTAATCCCCTCTCACACCAGGCAATGGCTTCTTCATAAAGATGCAGCTCTACGCAAGCATTCGCTCCTAATGAACAATGAAATCAGTCAGAAATTAAAGCATTAGTACTTGTATTGTGTGAACAAGACTCATCCAGACCCTCACATGAAACAAAAAAAAACAATAGTTGACGGGCGCGCGACAGAAGGAAACTTTTAGTCGGTCATTTGCTGTTGGCTTTGTAAATAATCCACTTTGCCAGTTGGTTTATTATTTGAGAAGCCATCTTATCAGTCGATTCTCTCACTTTTCTCATGCGAATGTTATTAAAGAACATTTCATGGCTGTTTTTACACATACGAGAAAGAGAGAACGGACGAATGAACTAAATGTTCACTTAGTTATAAAACTGTACGAGAGGCCAGCCTAAGCCTGGTTCACACTTACTACGCAAGCAGGCTCCGCAAGCAGTTCACCGTAAGCAGTGCAAGCAACATACGCAGACGCAGTAACATGTTGATCATTAGTGCCTTTTGTTAGGACAAAATGCTGCTAGGCGTATCGCCTGTGTCTGCGTATGTTGTTTACGCTTATGCTTGCGTCGTGTGAACCAAGCTTACGTTTCATTGAAAATAAAGCGCTACCTTATGTAGTCTGAAGTGTCAGCCGCCTCCTCGCTCCAAGCCCCCGTGGGGCCAAGCGCCTGGCCCCATGAGGGGAGGGGGGGGGTTGGAGCGGGGAGGCGGCTGACACTTCAGACTACTTATGGACTTTACTTTATAGGACTTTACTTATAGACACAAATAATAGAACCGTGATTACCTCTTTCGATGGCTTTGATGAAAGTTGGTTCCAATGCAATGGCAGCTTTTGCGTCATTCAATGTTTCACGGTAATTCCCTGGGTAAAAGAAAGAGTAGAAATCGCGACACATAAGAAACGGTTGGGGCCGTAAAGAATAATTGTTTTTCATGCATTTTTAAGTTGAGTTCTTTTAGGGCAAACACCAAGTTATTATATACGTGACTTTAATATTGCGTGACGGCTTAAAACCTACTCATGACAAACCTCACCCATTCTGAAATAAGCCGTTGCCCTGTTGCTGTACAGTTTGGCGTTCTTTACATTATCCTTGCAGTTCACTTTGATTCCTTCCGTGTAGAAGTACACAGCGTTGCTGAATTCTGTTTTTCTGCATTCCTTGTTACCTTCTCTAAAATACACCTCAGCTATTGCTAAAATAAAACAACATGGATACAGCAAATATCGCAATTATTATAATTTCATATTTATATATAGTTATAATTAAAAAGCAATAAGTTTAATATTTTCTTTGGGCATGCGCACAAATCAAAAGTTTGACATTTTTCCTTTTTTTTGCCGTTCTTACTCTCTTTTTTTCTCATTTTATTTTGTGATTTTGTTGGTCTTGCAGTCACCTTTGTTCATGTTGGTAAAGTTTCCACCGGTTTTCGCCGGTTAACACGCCAGCTCAATCTGGAAAAACTGATTGAATTATGTATCGCCCTAAGTAAATTATCTCACTGATACCTGCATTTTCCGAAGAAACGGTGGAAATTTAGGTTTAAGATTTCGTGAAGAGTTCTGTATACTGTATTTATTTGTGGAGATGGGCACTGACACATGACGTCACATGGCGCGCTCGTGGCCTAGTAGGGTAAGGCGCTCGCCAACCTCGTCCCAGAGTCTTCTCGGCGTTCAAAATGGCGGCGCGAAGAAGACCCTGGCTAACAGCAGTCAGCAGGTCACGTGTCCATCTGCAAAGCGGAGATGGCCCTGGGGACGAGGTTGGGCGCTCGCCTTGCAATCTGATCATTGAGTTCCATTCCGCCCGTGGTTCTTATTTTTCTTTTTGTTTTGTCATAACAGTGCAAACTAACCGTATCAATAGTTACCCGACGCTTTCTCATCACCAGCTATCTTGCGCAAACAGACACTGCACAACCAATCAAAGCGCGCGTTATATAATTGAAATGTTATAAATCCATTCGTAGTTCTTTTCTCACCTATTAAAGTGTCGTCATCGAAACCCAGTGCTCCTTCAGAAGGTGGTGTGATGTCAACTTCTTTGACAGCTTTCACTGGACTCCGCTCCAGTGCTCCTTCAGAAGGTGGGGTGACGTCAACTTCTTTGACAGCTTTCACTGGACTCTGCTCCAGTGTTCCTTCAGAAGGTGGTGTGACGTCAAGTCCTTTGACAGCTTTCACTGGACTCTGCTCCAGTGTTCCTTCAGAAGGTGGTGTGACGTCAAGTCCTTTGACAGCTTTCAGTGGACTCTGCTCCAATGTTCCTTCAGAAGGTGGTGTGACGTCAAGTCCTTTGACAGCTTTCACTGGACTCTGCTCCAGTGTTCCTTCAGAAGGTGGTGTGACGTCAAGCTCTTTAACAGCTTTCACTGGACTCTGCTCCAGTGTTCCCTCAGAAGGTGGTGTGACGTCAACTTCTTTGACAGCTTTCAGTGGACTCTGCTCCAGTGCTCCTTCAGAAGGTGGTGTGACGTCAACTTCTTTGACAGCTTTCAGTGGACTCTGCTCCAGTGCTCCTTCAGAAGGTGGTGTGACGTCAACTTCTTTGACAGCTTTCAGTGGACTCTGCTCCAGTGCTCCTTCAGAAGCTGGTGTGACGTCAACTTCTTTGACAGCTTTCACTGGACTCTGCTCCAGTGCTCCTTCAGAAGGTTGTGTGACGTCAAGCTCTTTAACAGCTTTCACTGGACTCTGCTCCAGTGTTCCTTCAGAAGGTTGTGTGACGTCAAGTTCTTTGACAGCTTTCAGTGGACTCCTCACCAGTGCTCCCTCAGAAGGTGGTGTGACGTCAACTTCTTTGACAGCTTTCAGTGGACTCTGCTCCAGTGTTCCCTCAGAAGGTGGTGTGACGTCAAGTCCTTTGACAGCTTTCACTGGATTATGTTCCAATGTTCCTTCAGAAGGTGGTGTGACGTCAAGTTCCTTGACAGCTTTCACTGGACTCTGTTCCAGTGCTCCTCCAGAAGGTGGTGTGACGTCAAGTTCTTTGACAGCTTTCACTGGACTCCGCTCCAGTGTTCCTTCAGAAGGTGGTGTGACGTCAAGTTCTTTGACAGCTTTCACTGGACTCCGCTCCAGTGCTCCTTCAGAAGGTGGTGTGACGTCAAGTTCTTTGACAGCTTTCTGTGGACTCCGCTCCATGGCTTAAATACCACCAGGGTTCTTATCGATGATGTGTGCAACTGAAATACGTACAAATCAAAAATGTTTATTTGACGCCTTTTTTGACCAAATCTGTTTTGTGCCCCACCCTACAGGTAACTCACTAAGAGAACTTTAAAAACTTGTTGCTTCGTTATTATTTTCTCTCTTAAACTTTAAAGCTATTGTAGGTTCCTTTGTGAGAATAAATATGGCAGAGAAAGAAGCTAAAGAAATCTACAGTTCGTCTAGAACTCAGTTTCGATGTCAAATAAATAAATCTCTAATTTGTCTCATTACAGAGTGGTAAAAGGCTTATGCGTGACGCGTGATTTGGATAAAAATGAGCCGTGACGTGCTGCATGAAAACTGAGAAGCGGTTTTGCGTGGCACGTGATTTTGATAAAGTTGAACGGGAATGGTTAGCGAGCTGGAATCTGGATCGAGCAGTCTGTTGTTGCAATGTAATGAACTACAGTAGTACTCAGTGGTACTCAGTTTAAAACCAAGTAGCATTTCGTCTTTCGTATTGCAGTTACAAACACTCAGTGATTCTTTTAGTGATTCTTTTCTCTCATAATCCATCTTCGACTAAGTTTCAATCGTTTTTGATCAAGTACAGATGACGATGAGTTACGTCGGCGCGCGGAGCAAGGAGACTGCTCAGACACAGGCTTACCATCCTTTGTTTGGGTGGTCACAAGTAGCTACGTACAATATTCAAATTTCTTAATTGCTATTGTGAATATTAAGTGGGTATTTAGAGCTGTTTATGTTTAATAAAATAAAGTCACAATACTTAGACGTTGTTTATCTTTGCTTTTATGCGGATTTTTATACGGCGATTTGAAGCCGTGCGAGAGCAGCTATATGAGTTCAAAGTTTTCGACTCGCTCAAGTTGAATACTAATTTTGCAACAAGTGTCACAAAATTAGTATTTTAAAAAAGAAGCGAGTCGAAAACTTTGAGATCATAAACTGCTCTCGAATGCCAATTCCGCTCGTATTTTCCCATGTTGTTGTAAAAATCAAATCGACGAAATTTTTTAATGGTCTACACTCTCATAGACCGTAGAAATGACGCCATAAAATCTCCAAAACTTGGCAGTGAAAACCACTCGCCTGTGGCTCGTTCCATTTATAGGGAGTGTTTCACGGTTCTGCGCATGTGCCGGCTTATCAACTTTATCCGGCGTCAAGAGACTATGATCTCTTGCCGGCGTTTAAAAATCCTCCGCAATCACATGTAATTCTCGATAACTAATACTATGATTAGTCCAAGCAAAACGACGAATGACCAAAATTGAAAAAAGTATAATCAACTAGTCAAAGAACCTCGTTCCCAGGGTCTCTCATCTTCCCGCCTCTTCTCTCGCTCCAGGGGGCGGGAAGATGAGAGACCCTGGGAACGAGGTTGCTAGTCAAATAATAAAAAGTAACACAACAAATCACATGGGGTTTTAACACAATTATCACAAAGTGATTCGAACAATTTCAATTTTAAAAAGTAACGCAACAAACTACATTAGGGCTTAGCACATTATTATATAAAAAAAACGATACAGCTTCTGATTTATTTTATGATCATCATAATAAATGAAAAAATGCGAACCAACCAAGCAATAAGAAAGTGAACCAACAAGGGAATGTGTTTAAAGGAGATACGTCACGGATGGTGCATCTTGAAAAAATTGGCCAATTTTTCAAGTTCGCCGTTCGCAATCCTTCTTAATCTTCTCCATCCTCTACCATCCTTGTTCCTGTTTGGTTTATTATTACCTCTTTGGTGTTTTTCTACCTTAGTAAACTATTATTTTGAGGCTTTCTTCAATTTGAAGGTGATTTTGCACTTCGCAAAAATGACTTAAAATATCGTGACATTGCTCCTTTCTCTTATAATCAAAGCAGCTATGTTGTTGAATAATAATTAGTTTACAAATGTTTTGTTTTCAAAACAGCATGATATCAGAAATTTAATTGAAAAAGCCGCGGGAGTTTTGCTAGCGATCCGTTCTGATCTGATGATCTTACAACGAGCAATGGCCATATAAGGTAAAGGTTTTTTTCGTTCACAATAGAACTGCCCTGTAAGCACATTCCTTGTAACATGCATGATTACCTTTCACTTTCGATTCATCTGTAAACCCAGCATTTTCTTTGTTAGATTCGAAACTGCTCTCTGCGCACATTTTTACACAAACACACCGGCCTTCCTTCGCGTCAACAAAGAATCTTTTCTCTTTATTACGACTTTCACTGCACGCTACCGATTCGACTTCGCCACTACGTCAGGTTAATTAACAAAACACGATATATTTTAATGGTCTACACTCTTTTAGACCATAGACATCAGGTCATAAAATGTTCAAAACTTAAAGCGAGTGTTCCACGGTTCGGCGCATGTGCCGGCTTATCAACTTAATCCGTTAAAAAAAAAACACTCATGCACATGTACTTCTCGATACTTCTTTCAGTAATCACATACTATCTTGTGCAAACAGACACTGCCCAACCAATAAGAGCGCGCGTTATATAATTGAAATATTATAAATCTATTCGTAGTTCTTTTCTCACCTATTAAAGTGTCGTCATCGAAATCCAGTGCTCCTTCAGAAGGTGGTGAAGCGTCAAGTTCTTTGACAGCTTTCAGTGGACTTCGCTCCATGACTTCCACCTGGGTTCGGAGTGGAATGTCGCATTGATCAGTTTGGTCGAAACTCTTTCCAACTCATAAACTGAGTGCACAATTATAATATCTTCCAGCTCGCTTCAGTGTTACAAAAATAACTTATATGATTGAGACTAATAACTGATTTGATTATGAACGAAACCGAAACTAATTTTCTCGAATTTTAAAACCAAGTAGCATTTCGTATCACAATTTACACAACACTCAGTGATTCTTTTAGTGATCTTTCCCTTTAATAATTCATCTTCGACTATAAACTTTCAATCGCTTTTTCAGATCGAGTACAGATCGAGTATTCGTTTTATACATCGACCAAAATAAAACCTCATAATCATCCTTCTATAACGGTTTAATCTGCATAATTTTATGCAGTTCCGTCCGCGCTAAAAAGGAGCCGGACTGCTCGCACTCTGTTTCTTCTGGATAAGAATATATTCGACTCCCGAGTTAAAGACACGTGCACGCTCTAGAAACTGACTCACTTGAACGGTTGAAACCCAGTTACACTTTCTGTTTCGCCATGTTAGTCCATGCCTAGCCTATAGAGAAAAATATCATACAATTCAGTCACACACAATCTTACAATTACAGTTATAAAACATGCTGGGTTATATGAATTGTCTGAGATCGCTCAACTCACCACAGTTCAGCTGGTACATCGTAAACTGTCGCTGCAGATCTGCACTGTTTTGTACGTGGCACGGAAATGTAAGTTGATTTGCATATGGTTTCTAATTTATTTGCAGTTGATTTTTAGGGGGTTCCCCAAAATAGCCTACTTTCGATATACTGGAGGACACAAACAAAAGAAATGAATAAACATGCTTGTTTAATTCGCAGCAAGCGGAATTTTAACATATCGAAAGTAGGCTATTCCTAGAACACAAATAATGTCTCGTGACTTTACAAACATAGCGTGAAAGAAAAGTACATGCAATTAATCACGCATATTACAAGGACGGGCGATAGAGCGAGACTTGTAAACTTTCGTGGCACTGGATTTGCTCGATTTACTTCGTCTTTTCTTCGTTGATAAAGTATGAAATTAGTTACATTTTCTGATCAATCACAAGCTTTCTCTTTCTTTGATTTTGAAGCTAGAGAATTTAGGGTTCAACCTCACGCTCTGTCTGTATAATTCCAACGATGGACATTTATTTAAATTTCTCAGCAAAAAAGGTTTAAAATCACAATAGCGATGTTTCTCGTTACGTCACCTATTGTTATTAATGTGCCAACCAGAGAACTATTGGCTGTTGAAACAAGAGTTCTTTTGTTTAATGGTTGGCAAATTTGAATAACAAAACAAATGTTGATAAACAGTGAACACTCCTATTAGTTTGCGAAATAGATAACAGAGGCACAATTTCCCTACAAAAGGCTAAAACAGCCCCAAAGTTAACTTTTGAATTTATCAAAAACATTTTGTATCAATATAAGTACAAATGTTAGATCAGATTTATATCTCTGCAAGATAAAAAAAAATCGATCGCTATAAGCTTTCGTGTTTTATTGAAATAACTTCTCGTTATGGTAACATTTATTGCTATTCATCATATGGATATTGTCTTGTGACATTAAAAGCAAAAACATATGCTTATGACTTTGCTTTTCCTAAATGCATTTGCCTATGAATGAGAATAATTTATCAATATTAAGGGTTACAAACTTATTCCCTTTACAAATGACGTTGGCTTGCATGCTAAATCTCACTATTTCTGTGAGTTGGTGAGGTCTAAAGGAAATTGGCTTCTTAGATCACCATTTCAAATGTTCGTGCTGCTTTCGGTATAATATGAAGCGTTTTTTTCGCACCTTTCACACCATGTTGAATCGATTAATTGCTATTCAACACTCCGAGAAATAGGTATTATCTTTTTTGACAATACAAAAATATCACACAGACTCGATCAATGGCCTTTTGAAATTTAAAGATAAGAACATGAAATAAAAACATTTTTCTTGCACCTCAAAGCCCAAAAAATTACTTGCATATTAAAATAAATTGCTGAACTTAAATTTCAGAAAATATCTTATTCGTGAGGTAATTTATTTTAATTACGATGTTGTTTCATGAAAAGCCAAATAGCAGAGAAACTTTTAAAAATACTCCTTTATTTTTCATTTCCGTACATTTTCAAAATTGTTTTTATAAAATTGGAAGAACTGATAAATAATTTGTTTTCACTGATCTTCTTTTAGCATGAATCATGACCTTTTCACATTTTTTAGGTATTGGCAACCGTCTAAAGAAAGTAAATGTATATTCTTTATGTTGATTACAAATTTACACGGGTATAGAGTGGTAAAGTGTGACGTCACAAATTTTCAAATTATTTTTATCAAGCCTCGAAATCCCATCATTAGATAAAGAGTGCTGCTGTATGATCAGCCACAAAATTTCAACTTGTTAGCACGAATAGAACAGAAGATATAGAGGTTCAAAGTTTGGTACCGTCCCATACAAACCTCTCTAATTCTGTGCCGGTTCAAAACTGAAGGAACAGGCGCAAAATTAGAAGGGTTTGTATGGAGAAATTAAAACCTGAAGTGCCCTCATCTCAGCCGCAATTGCAATGGAGAGCAATTTTTGGCAAGTGGACGTTTTTTGGCATGCTTCTTACGAATAGCTGATCAAATCTCATAATTTTGCAAATTTAATTTTTGTGACGTCATTATATTGAATATGGGTTGACAAACCGAGCCAATGAGATTCGTTCGGTTAACTGACTAAAATGAAAAATATACAATCATGCATGTATGATATGCTTTGTGAGAAGTAATTACAAGAGGAGTTAAAAAGCAGTGTCTTCTCATTGGCTCGCCTTCGTTTCAGCGCCCCTTTGTGATATTTAGTACTTATCACCTTTTCAAAAGAAGTCGTTTTCAGCTGCAAGGAGAGAGACTATATGCAAATTATTACCTTCTTAGTTGCGAAGCTTCTTCACAGATGTAAAATCGTCATGTTTGATCACAATTACTCCAGAATACAAAATTTATTGGCAAGTTTCCTACTAAAATGTTTTTGCTTTGGCCGAGATGTGGATTTAACATGTTAGCCTGGCGGGTAAATAAGCGGTGTGCTTCATCAAAAGACCAGTATATACCATATATTATTGGACCGGTACGTTTATTTTACTTTTCCATACTGAACATTCTGACAACACTTAAACTACTACTTGTTGAATTATTTTAATCACTGATTCTTCTAACGAATTTAGGAAAGTAGAAAATCAAATTGAAATGCTTCTCAAACTGAAAAAATAGCAATATATTTGTAAATACAATTACATCAGTGTTAAACATCGATCAACTCTTTTTTTATCAAAACGTTTGTAAAAAAATACATTTTTTATCGAATTTCTGAATTCACTGCTGTTTCGTGTATACTCCTTTCTCTTCATCGGTAAAACTCGATCCTTCAAATTAAATTCCATCCATACAGCGACATAACAGGGTTTGGTTTATTCACAGAACACAGCGCAATACATTCAAATCTCATTTTGTATTAACACCAATGGGATCCCTGCTTTCATAGCGTTCTTCCATGCTTTTCCAATTTACATCTTATTTTTTTGAATTTTCAGGTTTAAGCCTTCAACACCAAAAGCAAAATGTCCATGCAACCTTCTAACGTTGCGCATGTCTTGGCTCTTGGGAGAGTGCCTCCGCTGCGAGATAGTTCTTCGTATGACTGGCTCAGCTCATCGCCGATCATCGCCAGTTTATTAGCGACAGATTCAATCGCCTCTATGGTTTGTTTATTAACTGAGTCTACAGCAATTCCTGGTTCTGTGCGACGAGAAATGTCACTTGGTTGATCCATAATTTGCTTGTCCTAATGGTACGTAGTTTCCTACGAAAGCAAGTCAGTATTAAATTATTACATATCGATGAAATATTTCGTTAAAAGTTCCTAGCAAATTATTTTCCCCGCCCAACATGATAAATGTCGTCTTCAGCCCTAGAGGCGTGTTAAAATTGAAATCTAAACAAGCTACGAAACAACATAGTTCGACTGAGCTTCAAAGGTCGGAAAGGTTTTGTCAAAAAAAAATAGTGTAAAACATTGAAAAAGATACTTTTTGAAGCAATTATTCCGAATTATTCATTGTTCAGCAAAAATTGACATCTCAGAAATCCAACTTACCAAGCTACGTATCCTGTTCGAGTGGAATCGATTTTCAATGTTTGTTTTGGCGGTTCTTGTTCCTCGCTGGAGCTGGTTATAACTGTTATGAATTTAGCGAGGTGTGTAGCGCCCTTTTATTGGCCACAATAACCTCCAAAAAGCACGAAATGCGAAGCAAATAGCACGAAATATCACGCAACACGAAACAAATAGCACGAAATATCACGCAACGCCAAATCGCGTTTGTATCTATTAGCAACAATACCTCACGAAAGGGCTGCACGGGACAACATCACGAGAGATTATTTTAATAGAAATAAGTTCATTTATACTATCAAGACTAATTTATTTACCATTTTAACTTTCTATGTTTAAATCTAGCTAAAAATCTGTTATAGCAACTTAAAAGTTTCGTGTTTTTGCGCGGTGAACTAACGCGCCGCACTGTTTTGAGCCTATGCGAGTGCGCGCATCATCTCTCATCATTCTTCAAAACAAGCGACTTAAATATCAGTTTATTTCTCACGATATGTTACGCATGCAAATATATCTGACAAATGTTATTCAGATTACCATTCTGAGGACTGCACAAAAACGTCAAAAAACTATGACCTGTTCATATATCATCATGATCACAAGCTACTAACAATCGTATTCTCTTAAATTAGCATTGTTTTTGTAAGTCTTATAGAAGAATATTATATCGATTTTTAATTTTATTTTATACCGATCTAATCATAGTTATTGGTAATGTTAACAGCCTGTATATGACCCTAAATAGATATATTCCTGTGATTTACTATCGATACACTCATGTTATTTAACAAATGAAAGAATTACACACATCATAGTTTTGTTCGCATGGTTTGCGCAAAAATATGAACACAAAACGTCCATGGTTAGCGCGTTGGACTCACAATAGAGCGGTCCGGGTGCGACCGCTGGCCTGGGTCAACGGTATTGTGTTCTTGGACAAGACACGTAACTTTCACAGTGCCTCTCTCCACACAGGAGTATACATGGGTTCCGGCGAATTGTCAGGACACCCTGACAAAAATGCTGTGGGTTACCTGCGATGGACGTCTAGCATCCCGGCCCACCCAAGGGAGTATAGCGATACTCCTAGTTGCTTCATGCTATGGAAACTGGAGTTAATCGCCGCCGGGCCTGATAAGCCAACCTGTATATCAAGATAGTATCTACCTTATTGTCACTAATTTTCGCGCGTACTTAATTTCGCGAAATCGACAGATCCGTATTTCTCGAGGCTATATTTTCGCGATTTCTGAGAAAAAAGGGCTCAAAGGCTTTTATAACATTTTACGAAAATATCGTTTTTAATTATTTTCGCGTTTTTTGCCACTACATGAACCGCGAAAATTAATACTCGCGAAAATAAGTGAGGATAAGGTAACTCATCAATGTTTCATCTTACCTTTCAGTGAACAAAAGTCTCTGACCGTAGACTTTGAAAGCTGTTTGTAGTTGACGGGTGAAACAATCATTTTCAATCAATTTGAACATATAAACTCGACACGCTAACTTCATCATCTAATTGTTGTAAGCTCGCGGCCACACAGATCGGGATGAGAGATAGTACAACTTGAATTTCTAACAACATTATAATGGCGCAATTTTCCGTTATCTAATTAAACTCGGCAACAATGGATTTCACCAAAAGAAAATTTCATCTACTAAACATAATTTACATTGAGTCGCTTGCAGCTGGAAATGTTCTTTCTTTTTCTAAGACATTATTACCAGATATCACAAAAGAGGTGCTTAATTGTACAGATATCATCCAATGAAAAAAGGCAGACAAATTGCCGGAATAACAGAAAATGTGTACACAATAGGGGCTTACATTAGTGTGTGAGTTTAAGAGTATATCGAGGAGAAAAAAGAAAGAATTTTTCATTGCTTTTCATGTGGAACATGAATGCAAGAATTTTCTGTAAACTCAACTGAGTTTGTTGAAAGATTAGAAATTATTAGAAAATACAAAGATAAATTAAACCTGCATGCGTGAGAAGCACAGGAAAAGCTGGAAAAACGAGCGTGAAGCGTGATCGTGAAGCGTGATCGTTAAGTGTGATCGTGAAGCGCGATTGTGGGAAAATTAAGGAAAACTAGAGCTAGAACTTCCTTACCAATCCCCTAAATGATCGCGTTTCGCCCTCGTTTCGCTTCGCCCTCTCCCCCCTTTTACATTATTATCCATCCTGTGCTTACTGTGCTTAGAAATCAAAATAAGTCATATTAAAAATCTTGCCATGTCTGTACAAGCTTCCGCGTGAAAGGAATCAACTTATATTTAGGTATTAGCCTACTATGTATATGGCTACTTAGTAGTAATAATAATTAATAAATGAATTTGTAATTTAACTTAAAAAAGCACCATAATTATTCTATTTCCTTGTTATTTAATAAAATCAATATCCATTAAAACAAATATTAGTACCTCGCTTCTACCACCTGATCGAAAAGTCTGCCTTGTGTGAATGCACTGAGCTAATCCCGGGGAGGGACTCCCATATAAAAGTGCCGGGGGTAATCGTCGAAGGGCTTTTAAAAAGTACACAATGACCACCAGATGCAAACTATCCTCCTTTATCAACGATATCAAGAAAACCTACAATTTTGCGTCTTTATGACGTCACAACTCTGGTATTTATGAATCGGTGTCCACTAATACAGGTTGTGCCGCCCAAAAAGTATATGGTTTTTGAGCCGTTTTGGTCTGAAAACAGGTATAGATTTTGAACATTTTGGTGCGTTCGGTTAGCTAGTGGCGAGCAGCGCGAAGATTAGCCAGTGGAATAAAAGGAAAACCACAAACCATAAATAATAGAGATTTTGTTACGGGATTATTATGTTATTAGCCTGAGATCAGGCTCCTGAAGAAAATTTGCGAGCGAAGTGAGCCGAGTCGCGTTCTGCAGCGACTTGGCTCGCTTCGCTCGCAAATTTTCTTCAGGAGCCTGATCTCAGGCTATTATGTTATGGGACCGCGTGTAGGCGGTCTAAAGTGGGTGGAATGAACGTTTGTTGGCCTGTTCCAGGTGTTCGGATAGTAAGGAGCGACGCGAAGAGCGGCGCGAGAGCGCAAAGAGCGGCGAGGCAAGGGGATTGCCTTTTTCTTCGCGCTCACGCGCCTCCTCGCGTCGCTCCCCATGCATTGTCCGGACACCTGAAACACGCTAAGCGTTTGTTGAAAAATGATCGCGGACGTTATTTCGCACCTCGCCTTTTTCCACTCGCTACTCTTCGGGCTGCTTCCCATGGCCACTAACTGAACACCTCGAACAGGCTACCCAGTCGGGGAAGTGTCAGTAGTTTCGTCCCCAATGTTGCTAAGCAACATGACGTATCCAGTTTTTTGCGCGCGCTATGCTAGCTCGATTGCTTTCGGAGTAATCGTGAGTGTTCACGCTGTTTTCTTGATTGGATAATAAGAATCGGAAAATATTCGAGTGCTTCAACGAAGATTTGCCCAAAAATGGCACTTGTTCCCCGTGACTGTACTATAGTGAATGCAACACCAAAGCAAATAAACAATTACTTTTCAAAACTGCTTTTAAATGACTGTGATTCATTAGCCTGCACAGCTGGCGTTACTGTTCGCGCGAGGTCAAGTTTTACAAAATGAGCGGCGAAGCCACGACATAGAGCCGCGCAAGTCGCGAAATACAGACCTCTCCGCCCCAGACTCCAGACTCTCGCGGCGCCGCCAACAAGACCGCCAGCTACGCAGGCTAGACTGTGATGTATAGTGCGGTTTTCAATTGACTGTCGAAAGTGATCGCTGAATTGTTTGGTTTTGCTTTACTACGTTCTATGATTGGTTTAAAAAAAACTCGCGGCGTTTTCTCAACCAACCAGATTCAAACCAAACCAATCTCGACTTGGTGACGCGGGTTTTCCCGCACTTGGCGCCAGTTTACGTGTATTTGCTTTGAGTTTTCATTTGGTTTACTGCGTTGTTTACGTTTGTTGTGATTGGCCATTATTGTAATTGCTTTGGTTTTGGTTTTGGTTTCACAACATTTAATACACTTGCTTGTTGTATAACTACATGTATTAGTGTTATCTTAGATTATTTCATTCATTATTAGTGTTATCTTAAGGCCCGATCAAACGGTCACAACATTTGTCATAACATTCTCACAACATTTGTTGTGAGCCGATGTTGAGACCGTTTGACCACCACTCACAACAATGTTGCGACAACATCTCTTTTGTTCTTGAAATGTTGAGAGGTTGTTGTGGCCGTTTACCGACCGGGCATGCATGGTCACAACATGTCACAACAAATGTTGTGAGAATGTTGTGACCGTTTGATCGGGCCTTAGATTTTAGTCTATTGTTAATTTTACTACCGTGTGGCATGAAATTTTCGCGGGAGTTTAATTTCGCGGATTGACGAATTTTTGCGTTTCGCGGGAACAAATTTTCGCGAATTTGGATTTCAGACTTTACCGCTGGAAGCAAACTTTCGCGGATCTCGGGCAGTTTCCTGTCCGGTATTTTACCTACGGTACTTATAGTATTGTTTCAAGTTAATTTAATTGAAATCCAGCACTCTAAATAAATAGAGTAAATTTTCGCGGAATTATTTTACGCAGGAGTTTATTTTTACGCAAAAATTTCATGCCGCACGGTAGTATAATTCTGTATTTTGAGCTCATCCGTGATATGTGGGTAAATAAAATACTACTACCACTACTACTACTACTAATTGAAAACCGCTGTAAGGTGGCTTATCTAAGTATCAGTTTCTCAGTTGAGTTCACTGTTCAACAGACGGTGGCTTGCAATGTGACTCGGATTGGGTCCGCATCCTCCACCACTAAAAGAGTTGCCACGTTTCCTCCACAACTGCTCCAGTATATTACATGGATTTCTCTTTGATAATGCACACTTATTCTCAAGCAATGAATTCTTCTGTTTAATTGACATCATTTTATCTTTCATAGTTCCACACGATGCTTTATATTCTTGATTTATCCTTCTAAAAGCCTTCAAATCTTCATAAAATGTGGAACCCGCTTGAAGAATGTTCCTCCAGAAAGTTTTATTAAAATGATCAAATAGAATGCCATCTGCGTGATTCCAGGTAAGGATGTTTTTCTTCACCTCTTCTTCAAGCTCTAGTCTTTTACTCGTCACTCTTAACTTGATGTACACGATATCCTCAAATTCCCAGCACAGCAAGCGTTTAAGTAATATCAGTGATTCATCAAAGTAGTCTGTTATCATCACCAAGTCGAACTCTCGGTCCATGATGTCGATGTAACTCTTAACTAATGTCATGTTTTGAATATCTTCTTGCTCGAGACCCATGTCAAATAAATTTGAGTTAGAAATATGGTTGAAAATATCTACTTTGGTCTCGGCCAGTCTATCTTGGATGTCTTGTAAAGCATTTGTTGACTTCAGGAATGTGTTACTAGTAAGAGCGTCATTATTGTTTGAAATGCCAGCATGATGTTTCTGGAAATTATAAAATATCCACGCGGATTTAAAACGGTCGATTGGATTACGAATGATGGTGATGTACTTTGCACTTCTTTTGGGGAAAACTGAGTTTATCGGTCCCTTATTAAATCTTATATGAGTGGAAAAAATCTTTGCTTCCTCGCTTTGCACCAGACTTGAGACTTCGTTTAACTTAAGAAGCGCCGGCCATTCCATTTCAGCCAGATCAGGGTCTAAAACAATTGTGTGATTTCTGTTGATTCCATAACTAAGAAGCATGGTTGCAATTGTGCTGGAGGCTGTTTTGTGTGTTTTGAGGAAGTAAATGTGATTTATAGGTTGGCAGCTTGGGAGACGTGCAGGAAACTCGTCTGTTGCGGTGATGTTCTTCTGCAACACAGCGATCGGCGTCGAAATTGATCTGCGGATAGAAAGTGAGTCATCACTATTAAGGAGTTTAAACAACCACGACCGTAACACTTTTACTTCAGAATCTCGCCAACCTCGTTCCCAGGGCTATCCGCGCAAGGTGCCACGCGGATAGCCCTGGGGACGAGGTTGGAATCTCGCGAATCTCCAGTATCAAAACTATCCTCAGATATGAGGCAGCGTTCATATCCAATGAAAAACTTGAAAAATTCGCAGTTGTAGATCACGATCTCTGAAAACCCAGAATTTGTTCATTTTTTAGTTGTTTATTTAATTTGCCGCACACAAATAAAAAAAGATACGATAATAATAAAAAAGAAATTCAGTAAGACATTACAGGAAGTGGCGAGGGGCCTGAGAAGAAACGATAAGGCTTATAATATTAGCCCCCTCGTTACAATCTTACTTATTAAGGCATTACGTTGGAAACTATGGAAGGTCTAATAGCTTTTAAAGATATAATTTTTAAGCTTAGATTTACGAGAGGGCAGAGAGATCGAGTTAACGATATCGTCATCTAAGGATTTAAAATACTTCGGTTCTTGATAGGTTAAGTTGTTTGTTTGCAGAGGCCTAGGACTGCTAAGAAATGTACCAAAATGTATAACGCACGTGCAGAGCTATTGTACTGCAGTGACGGTTCTCGTTGACGTTGCCGCCGTTGGTGCTTTGCTATATCAATTTGGAAACATAATTATTTGAACTCAATATAAACTCGTAGTTGGAGCTGTATCTCCTGAGCTCATTGTCCTAAATCCCCGGTAGGGGCTGGAATCCCACACAAAATTGACGGGGGTGATCGTCGGAAATTAATTTTGAAAGGAAAAATGTACCAGAATCTCACTTTGTAGGTGTGGCCCAAAATAAAACAAAACAAAACTACAGTTTATATGTCTTTTTTCTAGCTAAAAACCCTGAGAAAGAATTCTTTATAGATTTTAACACCCTAAGCGGTACCAAACCACGAATGTTAACCCTCAACAGGTATACGACGATTACCCCCGTCACTTTTATATTGGAAGTTCCCCCGGGGGTAAATCAGTGGGGAGAACAAGTGCCGTTTTTGGTAAATCTTCGTTGAAGCACTCGAAGAGTTTCCGATTCTTATTATCCAATCAAAAAAAGCGCGAGCACTCACGAGTACTCCGAAAGCAATCACGCCAGCATCATGAAACGACATGTTGCTTAGCAACTTCGGGGACGAACATCGCGGGCTCAGTCCCGTCTCGGAGGCGGGATTTCGTCATCATCTTACACTTGTTCCCCCGACACCTAAAACAATGAATTTGCGCAGTCGAAAGTTAACTTTAGTTTGTAGTTGCCAAAAAGCGAGTTACGGATTCTAGCCCCTTTTGAAGCCTCGGAGTTTTCAGTTCTGAGCTTTCCCTATATCCGCTTCTCGTAAATAAACTATCGTAAGCTTTCGAGAACTTTCGGCAGCTTTCGGAAGCTTTCGCACCTGCGATAATCACACATTTTCAGTTGCATTTACCTTCTCTGTCGGCCGTTCATGTTACGTGATTTTGCCATATTGGATATTTACAGCGCGGACACTCGAACCGTGAACGCTTTGGCTTTCTTTTGGCTTTATTTTGGCTTTCTTTTGGCTTTCTTTTGGCTTTATTTTGACTTTATTTTGTCTTTATGTTCATTTATTTTGTACTTATTTGGTATTTTTTTCTGAAAAAAATACAAAATAAGTCAAAATAAAGTCAAAATAAAGCCAAAATAAAGCCAAAGCGTTCACGGTTCGAGTGTCCGCGCTGTAAGCCAAATATTGAAAAAATTATTTCTATATACAAGAATACTGCATAGTAAAATTATCTAAACAAAATGATATGAAACAAAACAAGTTCTAACGGTCGTCAATGAACATCACAAATCACTGAGTATGCTGAGTAATGTTCGACATAAAATACGGAAAAACTCTACAATACGGGGCTTAAAATGCGAAGAATTAAGTTACATCTATAGCCAGCAAAATGTAGACTGCAAAACAGTCGTTTTTTCTCTAAATCGTTTCACACTCGCTCCAGGCCTTTCGTTCAAAGACCGCGCGCATTTGTTTGACAGACCAACGCAAAACATACGACGGTTTTGCAGTCTAGCAAAATGAAATGATACGTCACAGCTGTGTTAAAGACAACTCAACCAATCAGAGCGTGAATTATATGATCAAATTTTTATAAATATACATTATGAACTAATCGATCAATCGCTGATCAAATTAAAGTGCCTATGAAATTAATTTTTTTTCTTTCGGGATGGATCGTTTAAGCCCCTTCCACACAAGCAAGTTTTCCTTGACAAGTTTTCCTTGCTCGTGTGGATAAAACAAATTCAATTTGACAAGTTTTTCCTTGACAAATTTTATTTGCTCGTGTGGACGATAAACAATTTTTCTTTGACAATTTTTCTTTGTAACAACAATAATATTGTACAGTGGATTATCGTCTTTAATAGGATCCATGTCGCGAGCAACACGATAAGGCCGCTGGGCACCAGGGATTCCTTGTCAAGTTTTCCTTGTTGCACGTCCACACGAACAAGTTTCGCAACTTGGCAATTTTTCCTTGTTAAAAAACTGGCACGCTTGTTTTTGAACAAGGACACTTGTCAAGGAAAAAAATTGCCAAATTTCCCTTTCCACACGAGCAAGGAAAACTTGTCAAGGAAAACTTGTCAAGGAAAACTTGCTCGTGTGGAAGGGGCTTTAATACTACGGAAAGAAAAATAAATTAAAAAGTTGTTGTAGTTTAGAGCTGCGATATTTGTGAACTGTGAACTGTTTCGCCGCGCGACAGAAAATGATAGACTACGAGCAGTCACTCATTTTTCTCAGGGCTAGGGATAGTCGAGTGAGAGATCACGCGAGCGCGCACGAAAATCACTTCGAGGAGACACGACACGCGGCGGCGAGAAAAATTTTTCGCCGCCGCGTGTCGTGTCTCCTCGAGGTGATTTTCGCGCGCGCTCGCGTGATCTCTCACTCGACTATCCCTAGCCCTGAGAAAAATGAGGGACTGCTCGTAGTCTAGTAAATGGGGGCCTTTTGAACTTTAGTGAACTTCGCGGCTCGCGAGAAATAGTTCAAATCAGTCAAAGCTACCATCCGATTATAAACTTAAATTTGTACTTTGTGAAATATAAAGAAGTTCATTTCATAGGCACTTAGCCTGCGAGCAAGCTCTCTGGGGTTTTTTGGGGGGTGGGGGGTGGGGAGGCGGGAAAGTGAAAGAGAGCTTGCAACGATGTCTCAGAGTTTTGAATATCTGCGCTCAAAAAATCGACGCGAAATGCTGATTGGTGGAAATTAATTAATTGATGACGTCTTCTTTGCAAACATGACGCTTTAGTGTTTATCACTCATGCAGAAAAATTAGTTCAGGTATTTTTGGAAGTAAACTTCGAAGGGGCACGTACTAAATATTTTTTCTGTTCAGCGCTTTGAAAATGCTTTCCAAAGAGACCTCTCTCGAGTCAAATGGTACGGTAGTTCCGGAGAAACAACATTTTTCGTAGCATACTGGGAAATACTACACACTGGCTTTTGTAATTAAATATGCAAAATCTTGCAATAGAAATTTCAGAGCGGAATTTCTAACAAACGGGGAACAAATATTCTAGCTGTCCTGCGCTTTGAAACCCCTATCGATAGAGATGTTTTTCGATTCGATCCGTTTAGTACTTTTCGAGGAACGACTTTCGAGCGTGTGAGACCGAATACAATATTATCAATCTAAGAATCTAAAATATTTTGATTTAGTACATAAACGTTTGCGCTTTTCTTAAAAGAATTATATGTTTTCGATAATTTCAGATCCTTTGGTAAATTATTCCAAATTTGTGCCCCCCTATATTTTAATGAAAATTTTCCGTAATTTGTCCTTTTGTAATCAATAAATATATTAAGATGCTGATCGCGTATCATGACTATGTATGTTTTCATTTAAAGTGAAGTAATTTTTAAAATATGTTGGTAAATTATTGTTAAAGTATGAGTACATAAAGAGTGCTATCAAATATATATTTAGCTCATATATATTAAGAAGATTAAGAGATAGAAATAGAGGCCTGGATTCTTCTTGATATTTTGCAAAAGTCATTATTCTGACAATTTTTTTCTGTATAGTAAATATCGATTTCAGCCTGGTTGGATAAGTGCTTGTCCATATTATGCTACAATATGTTAAATATGGATACACCATAGTGTTATAAATTGTCTTTAACGTTTGGATAGATAGATAATGTCTAGCCTTTGCCAATATTCCTGTCATTTTCGATATTTTTGTTGCAATTTGGTCAATGTGATTTTTCCATGATAGCTCATCATCTATATATAAACCCAGGAATTTCGTATATTTTACTTTATCAATTGGTTGATCATTTATTTTGATATCAATAGTTTCGGTCAGTTTCTTTTTTTTAGTTTTAAAAACCATAAAATGTGTTTTCTTAACATTTAGAGAAAGCTTATTTGAAGAAAGCCAAGATGTAACTTTCCGAAGTTCTTGGTTCATGGTGTTACGCAAGGTATCAACATTTTTATGACTGTAAAACAAATTTGTGTCATCAGCAAAAATAATAAATTGTAAAATCTTTGAGCACCTGGAAATATCATTCATGTAAATAAGAAATAAGAGAGGCCCAAGGACAGACCCTTGAGGCACTCCACATTTGATTGTCAAGCTTTCTGATTTAACTGATTTATATTTAACTATCTGCTTTCTTTTTTTAAGTAATTTTTGAACCACTCATTTGCAATTCCCCTTATTCCATAATGGTCAAGTTTCCTTAGTAATATATCATGATTTACAGTATCGAATGCCTTAGCAAGATCTAAAAATACTCCCAATGTATATTCATTGTTATCTATTGCATGTGATATTTTTGTCATTAGCTCAATAGTTGCTAAGTTAGTTGAGTGTTTTTTTCGAAAACCATACTGACTTGGGAAAAGTGCGTTTTTCTGGTCAAGGTATTTAAGTATTCTTTTGTACATTATTTTCTCTAATATTTTACTGAAACATGGGAGAACAGAGATGGGTCTATAATTAGAAAATTCTTCTTTTTATTGTTTGCTTTAAATACTGGAGTGACAAGTGCAACTTTAAGGTCATAAGGAATAATACCAGTGAGAAAAGACTGGTTATATATGTATGTTAATGGTTTAATTATATGTTTTGAAATTTCCCAGTTAACTAATTTAGGTGGTATTTCATCATGACCACATGACTTGTTTCCATTTAGCTGATTTATTTCAAATTCTACTTCATTCTCCGTAACTGCATCCAAGAAAATTGAATTCATAGATCTCTCACCTAAAAAAGTTGAAATGTTAACATCACTGTTCGGTATTTTGGCTGCTAAATTTGGCCCAACATTGACAAAGTATTCATTAAATTTATTACTTATTTCAGTAGGATCAGTTATTAAGGTTTCATTTCCTATAAAGCAATCTGGTAGTTCAGGTTTTAATTTGCTTTTGTTTATGACTTCATTTATTAGTTTCCATAAATATCTCAAGTTACCCTTGTGTTCATTGAACTCTTTGTTGTAGTAGTATTTTTTAGCTACACTCTTTATTTTATTGAATTTGTTTCTGTAAGTCTTGTAAATTGACTCATTTATTTCATTCGGATTCTTTATAAATTTCTTATATAACCTATTTTTTAGTTTTTCTTGATTTTAGAATTCCTTTTGTTATCCATGGTACTTTCTGACCATCTCTATATATTTTGTTTCTGGGTTTTATTAATGGTATATTTTTTGTCATACAACTGAAAAAGTTTTTTATAAAAGTTGTCATAAGCATTTTGTACATCTTCCTTTCTGTAAATGTCATCCCAATCTTCGCATTCTAAGTCTTGGCATAAACGATTTATCGTTTTATCATTAGTTAACCTATATTTGATATTAATAGCATCATTACCCTTCGGCCTCTGTAAATGACCCGTTGTTAGGAACACTGGTAAATGATCTGAAAGATCTGTAAATAGAATGCCACTTTTATAGTTCTCTTCAATTTTGTTAACAAATATATTATCAATTAGCGTTGCACTAGAATTAGTTATTCTTGTTGGCCTTGAAATCAATGGGTAAAACGTTGAAGAAAACATCATATTTGTAAAATCCTTAATGTGATGGTTTCCATCAATTTTTAAAAGATCAAGATTAAAATCTCCCATTAAGAAGCACTTTTTGTTTTGCAAATCTAATTTTTGCAATATCTCAGCAAGGCATTCCTTGAATTCATCAAGCTTATCATTTGGAGGTCTATAAATGATACCAATAATGATGTTATTTGGTTTAGTCGTCAATTAAATAAATTGTGATTCTATTACATCTTCGATATTCACAGCAAGATCAACTCGTTCTCTAAACTGGTAGGATTTATTAATATATAAACTAACTCCACCTCCTTGTTTGTTTGTCCTAACCATTCCTGTGTTATGATAATTTACTAATGGAAACTCATTTATATTTCTGCAATTTAGCCAGGTTTCAGATAGCCCAATAACCGAGAAATCATGTTCCAAAGAAGCTAAGTAGGCTTGGAAATCATCAAACTTATTCATTATGCTCCGAATATTTAGATGCAACATTGAGAAATCTATATTTGTAGAATCCCTTGTCACTTGTTTAAAAGTATCTTCATCATGATAATCACAAGCATTTATGTTATTTATAATTGTGTTGTAATAATTGTGATCAGGATCTAGATCAGAATTTAGCGTTAAATATGACCTTCCACGACTACTTAATGAGAAAGGGTTGAAGATAAGATTTCGCAATTTCGCAATCACATTTTCATTTAGATTGTGTTTAGTTAAGCTTATGTAGTTACAAAATTCATCATTATTCAGCTGATAAAATGGTAATGAATCGGAACTGTCCATAAATGTTTATAATCGTAGTATTTGTCCCTTACATTACCTCTCTTTCTCTTTTCCCCCAAAAAACGCCAAGAGAGCTTGCTCGCAGGCTAATAGGCACTTGAAGTGCATTGATAAAGGCGCCATTACGAGAAGATTTAAAATAACTTGATTGAATTGGCCGGGTACATTGTATAACTGAGACACAACGATGACTGCTTATATGTATCAACTATTCAGTTAATTATTACTAAGAATGAACTGACTTTATCCTTCCAAAACCATACTAACCTTAATGTCAAGTCCATTGGCAACCAGTAGGCGCGCACAATAATGCACGAACAGATTGAAATCAGCAAGAGAAACGCTTTAATGCACTGAGACTTGCAAGTGATGTGCCGAATCAGACTATAAAGACGTCTATAAACGGACTTTGCCATGATGTTCTACTATCAGCTATCGCAGTGAAGGAAACCGATCGCAAGCCATGCGGTGTTTTAAACAAGTTGTTCAATGTCTTCGTGTTCAAACTACACTGAATTGGTTCTCATCAGAAAACAATCAAATTGCATGAATTTTCTGCTCCGGACCACTAAACACTAAAGCTCAGCTTGCCTTCGGGACATCACGCACGGGAAATATTTGAAATATTCATTTGTAAAGAAATGTTTGAAAAGATCTCTCGCCCGGGGTGGCTCGGTGTGGAGGGTGACCCTAATTCCAGATCAGATCGTTATATGCGTGAAAAGAACTGAGCACTCTACCCTCTATTAAAACCCCCATGCACCTAAAAACAAACTGGGGTTAACGTTGACGGTAAATCCGCACTCCATATCATGAAGCCAACTGGGAGTATTGCTACTTCCCCTGGATGGGATGCTAGTCCGACCCGCAAAATTTAAAAAAGGGAAAAGCCCTGGGAACGAGGTTGAGTCCATCGCAGGTGTGGCGAGATTAAATCAAATCAAATCGATTTAAGGTGACTCCCTAGAGTATTTACCAATGACCTACACTAACTGACATGAGTTCGAAAGGAAACCCCAGTTATTTTGTCTTTGATTTTTTGTTCCCAATATTTACCAGTAAGGAAACTGATATAATTACAGTTATTTATAGGTTGTTACTTTTTTCGTTGGAGGCCGTTGCCATGGCAACACAGGATCTAAAGAATGGCACATTTTTGCTATATTTTATCTTTATTCCTTATTTTTTTTTGTTTCCTTCGGTGAAATTTCTTTAAATTTTGCCATCTTATGAAACTGAGTTTGCCTGGCATTTTGGAGGGGGAAAACCTTGTGGTTTTTCAGACGATTTTGCCAATATTACCTCATTTGTTATTTTAAACAATAAAACTTACTTGCTCTGACAAATTTCTTCAAAAACGGTCATGTGATAGGTAACGTTTCTGTCTTGAATTGTGCGAATTTTCACAAAAATTTACCGAAGGAAATGCGAGAAAATTCACGGTTAATTTTGAATTATTTGACCATGCTGACGTCATAAAAAATCGGAAAAACACGCGCGGTTCGAGGATTTTCCTTTGAGCGCGCGCAGATTACTAAAGCTTTCGTCAACAGCGCGCGCTCGGTCATAAAACTATAGGAGTCACCTTAAGGACGGTGCCTCCTAATACCAAAGTATTTTTGCGCGGTTTATGACTATGCGGGAAAAGCAGATCTTAGCAAGGGCTATTGTATTCCAAAAAGAAAATTGGGGGTAACCACGCATTTTTCAGAGATAATCAAGCTTCAATCTGGAAAAAAATGCTGAAATAGCATTTTCTCGGAAAAAAGAAAAACATATTTTGTCGCAGATTCCCTTTGAATTTGCCTTGACATACACGAAAGCAACAATAAATATAAAAAAGCTTTAAAATACTTAACAAATGGTAATATAACAACTACTGTTTATGTGTTTTTTAATTAAAAATCATCGCAACGTAGCCATTATCAACCCTGACAGCTCTCCTCTGGTATACCAAAAATACAGTCTAAATAACTTTTGCACACAACAAAAAATTAATCATATGTTTAATAGGCTTACCGCTTCCATTTTATAACATAAAAAGTAGGGGTCACCACGCGTTTTTGTAAGTTATATGAAGAAAACGACCATATATTTCCCTGCCGAGCTTAGCCTTAAAGAGATTTTGCAATGTTCTGTATGTGCGCGCGCTCGAGCGCGCGCTAATGACGCGAGAAATTATGCGCAGAACGTATGCGCAGTAACAATAGGAGGCACCGTCCTTAAGGCGGGACTTAACCTAAATGCCATTTTTCCGCGACTTAACATGGGTTAAATGGAAATATCTCGTTCACGTTTCAAGCAATCCAAAAACTCTATGCTCATCCCATGAATCTATGTTATGGAGTGTTTTGTAAATTTTTGGTGATTTTTGGGTATATTTGGGAGGAAATAGTTTTTCTCAAAGGAGTTGTAAAATTTAGGAAAATGAGAAATATTGAAGATTTGATGTAGTTTTAAAATTAGAATTTGAAGTTAAAAATTAGTAGATTGACAATTGACGACAGTTGATAACCACGCAAGAGCACCCGCGTGGGTATCAACTGTCTGTTGGTGTTCCAAAAATTATTTTCTTTCTTCTAACCCTTCTTTAAACCTCTTAAAATTTCATTGGAATTTAGGTTAAGTCCCGCCTAAGGTTCAGATGGGCTCATGTTGGGTTCGTTGATGATATCGTTACCCTGGGTAGCCTGTGAGAACGAACAGCATCGTGGGTAATCGTGGGTATGATTGGTTCGAGAGTGACCTGGTAATGAGTTTACATCGTTTACATCGACACTCAACTCAACTGCCGTTCGACTGATGTTCGACATAAAACTTCAAAATATGCTGCTTCTGAACGTTTGATATTAATACACGATGGATTAAAGAAGCTCCAACCGCTATGTCGGGCCTTAAGAAGTTTTTCAAGAAGAAGGGCCCAAATGCGAAGAACACTTTATCGACCGAGGACCTTAGCGATGCCGCTAGCCTCGCGTCCGGTTACTCTATCTCCAAGGACAAGGATTTACCCAAGCTTCATAAAGCGGTTTGGAGCGGGGATTTATCCAAAGTGAAGCAGCTTTCCAAGAAAGGAGACATCAACCAACTCGACAGGGAAAACAGGTAACGGAGAAGGTGGTTGATCGGCTGATAGTCAGCGATCATATAACCAATTTACTCCTAAATGTAGCTGGGAACTGCATGACATCAGATACTCGTTTCTTTGGTAACTCGCGTAGCGTCCTCTTAATAAACCCACATAAGCCATATTATGTAAATAATGAGTTGTGTTTAACAGAAATAGACACCTTCAAGGGTTTCTGTAATGCTCCGTCTTTTAATATCAGGCTACAAAATAATCACGAACTCGTATTTCCTTTAAAAGCTTATGTAAATTATTATTTACAAAGTATTATTCAATCTGCGCTTTATAACTTGTCATTCGTTTTACTAGATAATTGGAATATTTCTCCGTGCTCGTCATCGACTGTTTCATTCAACATAACAACCGTGTATCAGGTTGAATTATCAATTTACGCACTCTAGTCAGTCACAGTCAATCGTGACTTCGCAGATTGAAAAGTTAACAATATTGTTCAAATATGTTTATAATAATATTGTGATTTTTAAGAAATCCTTTATTATTGTTTTGACTGTAATGTGCTGTATATATTATTAAATTGCTCATCTGTTTTCTTTATAACAAAATTCATTTCCTAAATGAGGGGCTCAGAACCAGAGTGGTCTAACCCACTTTTAGTAATTTTAGAAAAAAAACACTTTCAATTTTAAGTGTTGGAAAAAAAATATTGACTAGTTTTTTCTTATAAAAATACCTTTTTTCGATGCAACTTTACGTTTCTCGCCCGATTTGGAAACTGTTTCATATTCCTTACCTCTGTTTCGAAGAGCCATTCGTTTGTTTCGTCTTCCAATCCTCAGAATTCTGTTTTCTTTTACGCGGATTGTTGCTCGATGAATGCTCGCTTCTGTCCGCCATTTCAAATAATTATTGCAACGTGGCGTGATTGCACAAGTCTGAGCCAACGGGAAAACGGTCAACAGTTCATGGGTTAGCCCATTCTTCCCCTAAGAGCCGTGATGAAAGCCACAATGGTCTAACTTTCAGGGAGGGCTAGGAATCTCCTATTTCTTTTCAGGGTTAGACCACTTTGCCACGATAAAGATTCTCCAAAGTTACGTCGAAAAAACAAATAATATCCAAATATGAAATTTTGGTTGGTTAGACCACTCCGGTTCTGAGCCCCTCAAATGTACTAAAAGATGCTTTATTTGTTAGTAAAGCGTTTTGGCTGAATTCATTGTGAGTCAGAGCACTTTCAGGGCTGCATGTCAACCAGTAGAGACGCTGTTACATTTTCACTCTAATGTCAAAACATCTACTGGTATACTAATGCAAATGCGGCAGTATAATTGGCTGAGCTACTCGTATACTATCAATGCATTTAGTATACGAGTGGCTGGAGGCCATCTACAAAATGGTGGTTTCTTCTCGTTTCTTCAAAGTGTTGAGAAAGTTTCTGTTGCATGAGTCTCGTTTTATTATGATTTTTACCAGAACAATATTATTAGATAATGAGCTCTCAATTTCTATGAGTGATGGTTGATTCGGCCAGTAGCCAGCTGCCTAGTGCACTGTGACATCATAGAAATCTTGACCTCATAACAGGTAATTACTGTCTCCCAATTTAATTATGTTGCGCACTCAGTTGCGAGATGATGATGGGGGCGACACTAGGCAACACTTAACAAAGATCAATACATGTTAATCACTCAGTGATAAAAAAAAATGGAACCGAAAAATGTTTAATTTAAATCTGACGACTATCATAATATAGGGCTCAGAGTTAGCCTGAGAAAACCTGCACAGAAATTCTCTAAAAGTTCAGTAGCACACACCACCTCTGCCATTTACTGGGGAATATCCCCTCTCCCCTCATGAAAACCCGATGACTGAAAACCAACATCAAATTACATGATATAAATTTGAAGTTTTCTTTTTTCTTTAGAACGGCTCTTCACCTTGCCTGTGCCCAAGGCAAAGAAGACATCATTAAATTCCTCTTGACGAGCAATGCTAAGACAAATCTTTGTGACAACTATGGACGAACACCACTTATGAAGGTAATCACCATACATGTACATTGTATACATGTACTCTGTCTGCGAGTGGTTAATTTCACTTACAGTACATCCCAATTCCTAAATTCTATAAGTAATGGTCTAATGGTTATTTATTTATTTTATTTATTTACTTAATTCGCCAATGGCGGGTAAACAGACAGTAGGACACGGTGTCCCTTGCTAGGCCTATCTACCCAGCCCAGCCCCAAGTGAGAAAAAAGAAACCCAAACCCAACCCACCAAAAAAAAAAAAAAAAAAACTAATAATTATTTTTTTTTTGGTGGGTTGGGTTTGGGTTTCTTTTTTCTTGTAAACTTGGGGCTGGCTGGATAGATAGGCCCATGTCCTATTGTCTATTATTACCCTCAGTTACCCTCATTACCCTGAGTTACCCTAATTGCCGTCAGTTACCGTCAGTTACCCTCATCACTCTCAGTTACCCTCATTACCCTCAATCACCCTTATTACCCTCAGTTACCCTAATTACCCTCAGTTACCCTCATTGCCCTCAGTTATCCTCATTACCCTCAGTTCCCATCGCAGTTCCCCTCAGTCACCCTTATTACCCTCAGTTATCCTGAGTTACCCTAATTACCCTCAGTTACCCTCAGTTATCCTCAGTTCCCCCCTTACCCTGCTCATTACTCTCAGTTACCCTCATTAATAATAATAATTAAAAAAATTTATATAGCGCCATTTCCCATAGGTTCAATGGCGCTGTACATCATTACCCTCAGTTACCCTTATTACCTTCAGTTACCCTCATTACCCTCAATTACCCTGAGTTACCCTCATTACACTCGGTTACCCTAATTACCCTCAGTTATACTCAGTTCCCTGATTACCCTCATTACTCTCAGTTACCCTCTTTGCCCTCAGTTACCCTAATTACCCTTAGTTACCCTCAGTTACCCTAATTACCCTCAGTTACCCTCATTACCCTGAGTTACCCTAATTACCGTCAGTTACCCTCATCACTCTCAGTTAGCCTCCTTACCCTCTGGCCTCAGTTACCCTGAGTTATCCTCATTACCCTCAATCACCCTTATTACCCTCATTGCCCTCAGTTACCCTGATTACCCTCAGTTCCCATCGCAGTTCCCCTCAGTCACCCTTATTACTCTAAGTTACCCTCTTTATCCTCATTTGCCCCCATTACCCTCAGTTATCCTCATTACCCTCAGTCACCCTTATTACCCTCAGTTATCCTGAGTTACCCTAATTACCCTCCATTACCCTCAGTTACCCTCATTACCCTCAGTTACCCTTACTACCCTCAGTTACCCTTATTACCCTCATTACCCTTAGCGCTCCAAATATCCAAGCCCGAGAAGCAGTCATCCAAAACTCTGAGAAAATAGAGTATAAAAGAAGCAATGCAAGATTCAAAATTCGAGCCTCCAAGACCGTACTATTTTTGGCGAGCTCGAAATTCCAAGATCAGTTTCCCTCAACTAACTTTTGTTGTAGTTAGTTCGAAAATGTTACAGTTTACCAGAGTTTTGTTTTTATCAAAGTGTTAAGAACTGTATGATGTAGTTGTACAGCAGAACATTTTTGAGAATCCTTCATTTGACGGTTATTTTAGAAGAGAAAAAAATTTCCCCAAAATAATGTCACAGACGAACGTAACGTCTGTGACAGAACTTCATATCGATGCTGCTATTTTTAGAAAATATTTTGGATGAATTTTACATCAGTTTTATGTTAACTCCACTGAGGGGTTTTTCCTAATAATTTTATTAGAAAGTGTTTGTAGTCAATAAGTCATTATTGAATAACATTGTCCAAGTTCGATTTTTGTAAGTTAAAAACATGCATCACAAATATTGTATACATGTACTTAAAAAAAAATGTATGCATACTTTGGGAACCCCTTGAATACACCGTTGTCCCAAGCAAAGTAAAATTTATTTTTCTACAGGTAGGGTGGCGAATGGTCTATCAAAAATGACGAATCTCGGCAAATTTAAGCCGTGTCTCGGAATCTCGGCGCTTAAAAAAAGCGTCTCGAAATCTCGGGCTCGCCAGAAATAGGACGATCTTGGAGTCTCGAATTTTGAATCTCGCAAATGCAGCTTCTTGTATACTATATTTTCTCGGAGTTTGGATCACTGCGTCTTGAGCTCGGATTTTTGGAGCGCTAAGTCTCGGGCTCGGACTTTTAAACCAGGGTCTCGGCGTCTCGGCAAGTCTCGGATTTACCATTCGCCACCCCTACAGGTGTACTATAACATTGTCTACAATGTAGCACAGGGAATGATTCCATCTGATTCCGCATGTGCCGGCTTATCAACTCTATCCGTTTAAAAAATCCCACTCACATGTACTTCTCGATACTTCTGTCAGTAATCACACACTATACTTAGTCCAAGCAAAATGACGAATGATCAATACTCACAAAAAAGTTCAACGGATTACACTGAGAATGTTGACATTGAAAACCAGAATAAATTACCAGAATAAAGTGTTGGCCTGAAGGATTTATTCTGGTAATTTATTCTGGTATTCAAATGTCAACATACTCGGTGTAATCCGTTGAAATTGGTCATTCGTCGTTTTGCTTGGACTTATTATAGGTATCGAGAAGAACATGTGACTGAGGTTTTTTAAACAGATAAAGTTGATAAGCCGACACATGCGCCGAACCGTGAAACACTCCCTTTAACACTTCTCATGTGGAATTGCCCTTAAATATATTTTATTATTATAATAAATTATAATTTAATTACTATTTTTCTGCACAGGTGGTAGAATGTCAGTTTCTGGAGTGCTCTAAAATTTTGCTTGAACATGGAGCCCAGGCCAATGTTGTAGATGTCAACAACAGTACGTCACTCCATCTTGCGGCAGCTAATGGTGACATTGATGTTGCTGTGCTTTTGTTAGAAAGAGAAGCCAAGGTCGATGCTCAAGACAAGGTATTTTTTAATATGTTAATTTATACATTTATTATAATTTATTAATTAATTATATGACTGAGGAAATTACTTCATTATGACTGCCTGAGAACAGGCAAATTTATCATTAATTTTTTACACTGCAGTGCAAAATTATTATTAATGTGCACGCATTCATAATTTTCTCAGTCATAATAATAAATGAGTAATCGTATGAAAGCTCAAGCAATTAAGGATTTTACACTACTCGAAATATTTGAAAATTATTTCAAATTTCACTCACCTAAAGGTAAAGGCTTACAAGTGCATATGACCCAATTTAATTTGGTTCAAGCACTGGCCAGGGTCATTGTGTTGTGTTCTTGGGCAAGACACTTTGCTCTCATACCATAAAATGCCGCTTATAAGCCCCCGGTTATAGTCTTTATTTATTTACAAAATTTGGCCATCTCCCCGCTAACAAAGAAAAATACATACACATGTATTCTGGTTATGAGCCCTGCAGGATACATGTATAAAGCCCCTTCCCTCCACTTCACTTTTCCTTATTTCCTTATTTCCTTCCTTCTTCTGTTTCATTATGTTGCTGCATTTCATTTTGTCTTTCAATCTCTCCAGGAAGGTTTCTCTCCTCTCCACGTGGCATCGTCACTCGGCAACTTAGACTTTGTTAATTTTCTGATCAATGAAAGAGCAAAGATTGACGAAGTTGATGCTCACGGCAGGTACGTTTACAGCTCTCGGTAAAAAACAGTTCCTCAGTCCTGAAATGAACATTCAACCCCCCGGGCTTGTATTGTGACAGTGAAACCGGGGGGGGAACTCCCATATAAAAGTGTCAAGGTGATTGTCGAAAAAATTTTGATAAGAACCCCCAAAAGGTACTAATAAAATTATTGAAAATTACTTTTTGTGGGTATGGCTCAAATTCATTTTCACTCCTAAAACACTTCTAAAACAAAGCTAGTTCCTGTTAAAAAAAAATTTACGGCGTCATACCCTAAAAGGTACCGGCTGGGATAACTCAAATGGTGGTGGTCATTTTAGATTTAAACAGCCTATTAGCCCCAACTACATGTAATTAGCATGATACTCCTCACTCTATTAAGCCCCTTTCTAATAAGGCCCCCCTGCTGCTTTTTTGAGATCTAAAATTAATTAATATGCCCCCCCCCCCCCCCCCCCCCCCCTCCACAGGGGACTTAATAGAGGAAATGTAAGTAAGCTTAACTATAAAGCCTGGTTTTCATACATTTTATCCGACCGTCCCAGATCCCGATATCTGATAGAAGTGTCAGCGACTATCGGCAATGAAATAAGAAAACATGCCTTCGCTGCGGGACGCCATTTTGATTTCTGAGCTTGTTACCAAACATACATGTATATGCGCTTGGTTTAAATCTCCAAACAAGCAAAAAGCATAGTGGACCTCCCATGCCCAGACAGTCATAATTTATGTTTTGAATTCATAAGTCGTGAATGATCACTGACCATCGCAGAAACTGGGATGCGTCAGGAAAATAGAAACATTTTCTATATTTCCGATTTATCTCCGACTATCCCAGACGTTCGGGGACATCCACCTCGTCGCGTTTTCATAAGTCAGGAATGTCTGGGACAGTCGGGAAATACATGTAATAAAATCCCCGGGCGATGGTCTGGGGTTTTCCTGACATATGAAGGCAGCTTAAGTGAAGCTAAAAAGAGATTGATTTCTGGCCCTAATGTTTGTACACAAATACATTGTATTAATATTAACAGTACTTTGAATTATTTTCATTTGCCTAATGAATGTTTGTAGGTCGGCATTAATGACAGCAGCTAGTGAGGGACACATCGGCATAGTCAGACTTTTTCTTCAGCACAATGCGAACACTGAACTAAAAGATTCCCAAGGCTGGAAGGCGTCAGATCATGCTGTTATTCATGGTCACCACAGGTTAGGCAAGCTTAGCATGTGTTTTGCACCACCAGTCGAGAATCTTTTTGTTGTATGACATTCAAATCAATTTTATAGCTTAACTACTTTTTATTCTTTAGCTGACAAAAATGTGGCCAATTCCTGAAGATGGGATTACAATAAAATGCGCCTGGTTGAATTGTTGAGTTACATGTATACATGTACACAAGGGAATTTTTAAGAACACGAGAGAAGCGCCTCGAGTGTTCTTAAAATTCCCAAGTGTTGTAACTCAACAATGCACGAGAGGCACGTTTACTAAATATTACCTTTATAAAATGTTCATGGAATTGCGCATGCTCAAACTTGTGACGTAGGCAGAGTGCATTATAACTCGATAAAGCACATGTGTGATGTAGGGCATGTGCTTTATCGTGTTATAATGAACTTGAATTGACCAATCAGAGCGCATGTTATATGACCAAAATTTTATAAGGGTTGTTGAAATCCTCGAAAGGCCAGGAATTTTGTTCTGGTATTTGCAGGACTGGAAAAGTCTTGGAAAACGAGTCAGTGATTTTTTGGCAAGTCCAGAAATCTGTAAATTGAAGCGAAAATTGAGTGACATGAAAAAAGGAACGGTCACAAAAATTAATAAAGTTTGGTTAGTGGAAATTCTTGCAAAATGGCAAAAATAACTTTAAATGCGCAGTTGTGGTCTGGAAAATTTACAGGAGTCTTGAAAAAGTCCTTGAAAATTGCCCCAGGGGGGGGGGGGGGGCTTACTCAACAAAGTTTTATACGGGGAGGCTCCACCCCGATGTCCAAATCCTTACCCTTTTATATACCATTTTTGACAGAAAAGGTAATAGCCCTTTCATATACCTTCAATAGAAAATGGTACCCCTTTCATGTACCTGTGGTAGAGACACTGCATCCCTGTACCCTTGAAATGAACTTAATGAACGATATCCTCGGAAAACATCACGCATCATCTCATCAGTAGAGATGTTTGTAATGAATAAGCTGTTAGGTGCGTCTGTTAGGCCCTTTTCAATACCTAAATGACAGTTTTCCCTACCCTTTTCTATACTTCAACTCGAGAAATCTCAACTCTTTATATACCTCCAGATGAGTCCCCCCCCCCCCCCCGGGGGAAATTGTTACTGAAATTAAGAGTATGAACCCTACATTGTAGGTCAGGGCCCAGTTGTTCAAAGGGTGGATAACGCTATCCACCGGATAAATCACTATGCAGTGGATAGCGTAGTTTGTTTTGTTGACACTTATCCACTGGATAGCGATTTATCCGGTGGATAGCGTTATCCAACCTTTGAACAACTGGGCCCAGGAAGAGACTATATAATTTTTTTTTTAAATAATGTATTTTAATTGTAATTTTCTTGACAGTGTTTCAAACATTATTGAAGAGTATGAAGAGCAGCAGGAAAGAGCGAGGAGCCAAGCAAAGAGCGCCGCATCCAATCAGGCTACGCCAAACAAGAGAGTAGAGTTCTCTGGATTCTTAGGATCTGGAACAACAACCAACGATGTGGATTTCTCATTTGGAGGCCTCCCTGTGGCAGATGAAGGAGGTGTGTAACTCAGTCAAGGAAACAAGTGCAGTCGAACCTAAAAAAAAAAAGTTTAAAAAAAAGTTTAAAAAAGTACAGTTGACCCTTCCGTAAGAGGACACCCTTGGGACCAGAAAAAGTGTCCGCTTAGGAGAGGTGTCCGCTTAAGAGAGGTGTCCGCTTAAGAGAGGTGTCCGATTATGGGAAGTTATAAAAAAACTTTAAAGGGGCTACGTCACGGATGGCGCATCTTTTAAAAATTGGCAATTTTTTTCAAGTTTGCCGTTCGCAATCCGTCTTAATCTTCTCCATCCTCAACCATCCTTGGTCCAGTTTGGTTTATTATCACCTCTTTGGTGTTTTTCTACCTTAGTAAACAACTAGTTCGAGGCCTTCTTCAATTTAAAGGCGATTTTGCACTTCGCAAAAATGACTTAAAATATTGTGACATAGCTCCTTTAAAATAATGTTGTCACTGACTTAAAATCTTTCAAATTGGGACGTTTCAGTTAAAATACTTTATTATATGACCTAGCATTTTAGAGTGTGAATACATACCAAAACGAGTGCAAATATGAGACCAGTCTTAGTCCTCCTGACCGCGCGCTACGGAAAACACTGTTGAAAGCCTATATTTTAGGAAATAATTATGTTGTATAATAAACAATTTATTCAGTGGAAAGTTGTGTAATACGGCTGGGTATTTTTACTCGTCAGTGTTTATTTTTTCTCGCCTAAAGGCTCGAAAAAATAAAAACTGACTCGTAAAAATACCCAGCCGTATTACACAACTTTCCGCTGAATAACCTCTTTGTATTAGGTGATTATTTTATATATATAATTATTATGCATTTTTTTATTTATTAAATGTATTGTATCTTTTGTTTCAGGTTATAACAGTGCCTCGGCAAAGGAAGAGGACTCAGCCAGTCAGTAAGTGATCATGTTGTGAAATTAAGACACATCATATACATGCACAAAAAGTAATTAAATTATACTTCTTAAAAATTGGATCTTTAAGGCTGCCGCACACTTGAGGAAAGTGCTCAGCGCACACAAGAGGAAATAGCTGAGCTAACTGCCTTGCGAGGAATTTTGCTGAGCACTTTCCTCAAGTGTGCGGCAGCCTTAATGAATGATGTCATTGGTCACATCCTTGAGCAGGGATGTCAACGTTTACATGTACATGTACCATATAAATCTTAACTGAGAGTTTCTTCTTTCAGCCGTTCAGGCGGAGATTCATGGGATTCCTCTGGGGATGATGACGACGACAACATGTTTGAATCAAAGGCAAAGGTATTTTTTATGTACAGTGGAACCCCGCTATACGGACACCCTCTTATTACGGACAGTTTTGTTTGTCCCGACGAAAAGATCATATATTTCCTCTTACATTACCCCGCTTAATATGGACACCGGTTAATACGGACAACGGACACTTTTCTGTGACCCGAGTGACATGCTCTCATACAAAGTTAACCTCGCTTTACATGAACTGACTGTGTACTGTTTTGTGTTTGTTGTTTTTTGTTGCTAGCCAGCATCAGCCAAGCCCAGTTTGCTAGCAGCACTTAACAAGTCATCTCAACAAGTCACTAGGTCAACTTCAGATGTGTCCACTCAGAGTGCTAAGTGTGAGTATAATCAATATACAAATTCCCCTTTCTAGTCTACTTACATTTCTCATAGTACTAGGTGGGAGAATTTGTTAAAAACAATCTCCCCCTTATAGAGTACTGCGCCTTTCAATAACATCAAAATTCTGTTCAATCAAATTCGTTTGCATTTTTCACTGCCGTCAATCATCTTAGCAGAAGTATCAGGATTTCAACAGACTTTTTTTTTAACAGGTTCAAAAGGTCACGTGCATGGGTTGTGAATGGTAGATTTCGATCCATTTTGTTTTGTTTCTTGTTTTCAGGTTCCATTGGTTGTCTTTATAATAAATATGATGGCAGTGAAAAATGCAATAAATTATTGTTTTAAGCCCCGGTGAAACAGTCTCAACATTCTCTCAGCATTTGTTGAGAGCTGATGTTGAGGCCATTTGACACCTCCACTCCACCACGTTGAAGCCGTCAAAATGTTGAAAAAATGTCAAAATGTTGAAGCCGTTTGACATTTGACATGCTCTCTCAACTTTTTTCAACATTGTGGAAATAAATGATGGTATATTTTAAGCTTGGCAGAAATATGAGAAAGATATTATTCTGTCAGTGACACAAGCTACTCGGAAAAAAATTCCGAGTTCCCCCAACAGGAGTCGAACCTATGACCTTCCGCACACCGGTCGGACGCTCTACCACTGAGCTACAGGAGACTCGTGGGAGCTAAGGCCATATAACTAGATTCAAGTGTGACTTTCAACATTGTTCTCAGTCCCAGACCTCGCGCATCCCACTTGTCGAGTATTTGTTGAGACCATTTTCAAGACACGGCTTGGTTTGAACAGCTCTCAACATGTCTCAACAAATGTTGAGAGAATGTTGAGACCGTTTGAACGGGGCTTTAGTTGATTTTTAACTTAAGAGTTTGCAATGTTAAAGGCGCAGTGAAAGAGTTATTGTTAGTGGTTGTAACGTGGGTTTTTTATGCATTTGTCCTTTTCTTCAGCATCTAGTCGAATTCCTGTCAAATCATCTGTTACCAAGCCAGAGCCTGTTCATGGTAGGTTTCCTTAGTTTGTTGTTCTACATTCACAAACATTATTATTTGTTGTATTTCTTTTCTTCAGTAGCCTGGTACTATAGGTGGATTTAGGGGTGGGGCCGATGGGGCCACGCCCCCCTTTTCATCTGGGATTTTTTTCTAGAATGGTAAATTTAAATCTGTTTTTTTTTAATATTAAAGTTTGTATCAATCAGATCAGGCAACAGCATCCCAGAGAACCAAGATTTCTACATTGTCTGGGGGGGCACATATCCCGCCACACATCCCGCAAATGCTATGCCCCCTGTTTCTGAATTTCCAGGATCCATCCCCGGGTACCCAAGATCACAACACAATGACCCTGGCCAGCTAGTTTTAGAATAAACGTAATCTTTCATTTTTTGATAGAATCCAAGCCCACAGGACGCGAGGCCAGTGCCCCGTCACGCATTCCTGTCGTGACAGGTGAGACCCAGTCCCCGACTCCAGCCAAGAAGCCAGTGATGACTGGAGCCAGTCCCACTAACTCTCAGCAGAGCACACCCACAAAGAGGAAACTACCAACCCCAGGGGGAGTGGGACAGGTTGCTAAGGAACCTCCTCAAACCAGGACAGTTCAGAAGGAGGAGAGTAGGCCCCAGTCCATGCCAAGAGAGATGACTGAGGATCAAGACTCTGAGGTTTATTTTATAAACATACTAATATTGAAATATTTGACGATTTTCCGAAGATTTCCGACCATTTTCCGAAGATTCCCGAAGATTGTTCGAATGTTGTCCGAAGGTCATACGTTTCCGAGGAAGATCAAAAGATGTTTCGACAATATCGGTAAACTTTGGTTCATTCAACATTGAAACATGTCAAACCATGGTTAATAGAGGGAAATGGTTATGCCCGGCAAACTTCAAAGGAGCAAACAAAAATGGCCAAAATTTACGTTGGAAGGTCCATGACCGTGCACAATCTTTTGTTTTGCGTTCATACACTATGCATGAGTTACGTAACCGAAACGTTTCTATTGGTTAGTTGCTTGAACACACGTAAACACCTATTGTATTTTGTCAGGTTTTGTGCACGGTCAAGGCCAAAAAAGCGAACAAAAAGATATAACAAAGAACTTTGCCGGGCTTCATGACGTGACGTTATCGACGTCATCGATATCATCACGTAAAATTAGGATAATTTTTACTTATGATGAAACGAGTTTCCTTAGTGGTAGAAATCCTTGTAAAACACTAGTTTATATCTCTCAATGATAATGTTTTCTTTTCATTTTTCGCAGGGTGAAATCTCTGACACAGATGTCCTCGCTGCATTGAGTGGCGGCGGAAATACTAAGGTTAGTACTGTGGGCATGTCATCCATGCAAGGAAGTTTGCTTCGATGTGAAGGTAACTTTATTTTGTACATCGCAAGAAATGACTTATTTTCCATGACATTACTAATTCACCTACAAAGTAGAAAAAGGCTGGTTAAATTTTCTGGAAAGAACAAGTTAGATATCTGTTTAAATTTAATTTTGTCAATGTGACGACATTTTTGACACTGTTCTTGTTCTGTTTCACTTGTCTTATCCTCGCATAATCTGTGTAAAAATAAAGCCATCTCCGAAAGATTCGAAAACCGCGGGCTCGATGTGGATTACCGTCTTCGAATGATGAACTAAAAGAAATTAGATAAATTGTTCAAGATGATGATGATTAATAATAATGCGTTCTTTTTCAGTTGTCAAAACCAGGAACAGGCTTGAAGGCACCAGTGAAACAGAATGGTATGAATACCCGGGATGAATACTTAGCTTACGAACGAACGAACGAACGAACGAACGAACGAACGAACGAACGAACGAACGAACGAACGAACGAACGAACGAACGAACGAACGAACGAACGAACGAACGAACGAACGAACGAACGAACGAACGAACGAACGAACGAACGAACGAACGAACGAACGAACGAACGAACGAACGAACGAACGAACGAACGAACGAACGAACGAACGAACGAACGAACGAACGAACGAACGAACGAACGAACGAACGAACGAACGAACGAACGAACGAACGAACGAACGAACAAATGAACGAACGAACGAACAAATGAACGAATGAACGAACGAACGAACAAATGAACGAACGAACGAACGAACAAATGAACGAACGAACGAACAAATGAACGAACGAACAAATGAACGAACGAACAAATGAACGAACGAACAAATGAACGAACGAACGAACAAATGAACGAACAAATGAACGAACAAATGAACGAACGAACAAATGAACGAACGAACGAACGAACAAATGAACGAACGAACGAACAAATGAACGAACGAACGAACAAATGAACGAACGAACAAATAAACGAACGAACGAACAAATAAACGAACGAACGAACGAACAAATGAACGAACGAACAAATGAACGAACGAATGAATGAACGAACGAACGAACGAACAATTGACTGACTGACTGATTGTTTGAGTGACTGACTATTTGCTTGATTGACTGACTCACTGACTGACTGATTGATTTTGTTTAATCTACAATCAATAGAGAACAATCTCGACTTCAGTTTGACCTCGAGTGGTGGAGAGGAGAATGATGACGAAGATTTGTCCTTCAGTGAGCCTCCACTTGATGACGAGGACGACGAACCGCTGACCAGGCCTAGCTCTGGTTTTTCGCCTTCGCCCCAACCGCTGACATCCACACAAAAAACATCAAGAACAAGACGTACAAGAAAAGCCAGTTCCACCGAATTTGAATGTAGATCTCGGCAGTTCAGTGAGTTCCGTGTCCGATCCTGACGTCAGTGGGATGTCAGATAAAGAAGGAGCGAAAAAAGACAGCCAGCAGAAAGCTGACAAACCGGATAAACCTGTTAAAGCTGCTGACGGAAGTCAAAGTGAAGGTAAAATATACATTTACGCTTTGTATTTCCAGAGCGCCAAGCGCGCGGGGAAACAGTCGCGTTTGCCAAATTACGATTGGTCTTGGATGTGATTGGCTGAAAAAAAGTAAGCCTTCGCTCTGATTGGCTGGTATTGCGCATTGAACCAGTCCCATTTACAGAGCTCAGAAAACAAAAATCCAAAACGAACACGTAATTAATCAAACCACTTTTAACCCTTTCACTCCCAGAGTCGAACTTTGAGTCAATAAATGTGGTTGTACCTTTTGAGTCTGTGGATGAAAATCTAGTGTGCGACCATTCAAATGAAAGCTATTGAGCAGTACTTTCATGTGTCACTGTTTATTATGCTGTACAAGGTGGTTCTAACTTTTGAGTCTGTGGATGAAACCCTAGTGTGTGACCATCCAAATGAAAGCTATTGAGCAGTACTTTCATGTGGTACTGTTTGTTTTTTCATATCTTGTAAAATGAAATTTGGGATTTTTCGCTTTGACTTTCTTGGGAGTGAAAGACTTGGGGCTCACCTGTGCTGCTCTGAGCTCTTCCCTAAGTGAGCCACTGCTGGCCTCGTAACTATTTCTCCTACTTTTCAATCAATTAATGTTTTTCTGCACAGGCAAAAACACACTTTCCACGCGCGCGAATTCAACTATCGCTCGCTAAGATCGCGTGCACTGCATGTACATGTACAGTGAGTCAATTGAATTTCGCACGGTTTCCATTTCTGATTAACTTGACTTTACTGTTAATATTTCCTCTCTTTACACAGATGAGGATGGGTCTGCCTGGGACAGCTCGGATGTAAGTCAATGTTTTCTGGAAAGCTACAGTAAACCTGCCTTGTCGTCGTAGCCTGCGTGCAGACGTCTCCTATTTCCCTGCTTCACTTTTCCGCGTGAAGCCAGTAAATAGGAGATCGTCTGCACGCAGGCTATGTCGTCGATACTCGCTTACATTTCGAACCATGCCCATATTTGGTGTGTCACGTGACCAAAATGAAAAATGTCTAAAAACTCGGAAGGATTTGATCGTTTTCAAATTATTACTTTAGAATTTGCTGAAGAACGTCAATATCGACAACTTGTAGCATGCGTTTGATGAAATGTACAATATTTCGGAAGTTATAAAGGGTTGGGGTATTATCGGGAGGATTTATCTTCGGAGGGGGAGGGGGTATTATCAATATTTTACGGTATCTCTACTTTTTCCCAAGGATCTCCTTCCATCCGATGGTCCCGACACCACAAGAGGCAGTAGCTTGTTTGGAACGAGAAGTCCGCTGCCCACCAACACTGCAGGAGATGTTAAAGGTGAGAAAAAGACTGCTTCATCGCCGCGTAAGAGTGGAGCGAATGACAGCGATTCTGAAGCCACAGAAACAGAGAGCGAGTGGGAGAAGGAAAGAGCTTTGAAAAAAGCGAAGGGAAAGGCGCTTCATGACAGAGGAAAAGACGAGGATGAGTTGGAGAAAGAGAGAGAAACGCAGAGGATGATGGAATGGGAGCAGGAGCGAAAGGAGAAGGAAGAAGCTCTGGCTAGAGAACTGCAGGCAGAGTTAGAATTGGAGATGGAGATGGAAAGGAAGGAACGAGAAGAGGATGAAAGGAGAAGAAGGGAAGAGGAGGAGGAGGAAGAGAATGAGAGAAAACTGAAAGAAGAAAACGAGCGTAGAAGAAGAACAGAGGAAAACAACGAGCGAAAGAGACGGGAAGAAGAGAAACGCGAAAGGGAACGACAAGAAGAAGAAGAAGAAAGATTGAAGCGAGAAGAACGCCAGAGGGAAAGGGACGAGCGGGAGAAGGAAGATAAACTAGAACGTGAGCTACGGCAGAAAGAAGAGGAAAGATTCGAGCTGGAACGACAACAGGAAGAAGAGCGTCGAAGGCGAGAGAAAGAACTACAAAGGATTAAACAACAGAATGAACAGGACATGCGTACGTTTGAGCTGCGAAAAGAGCAGGAACTCGAGAGACAGATGCGGCTAAAGGAAGAAGACATGGAGCGACAGAAGCGAGAGTACGAGGAGAGGTTAGAAAGGGAACGGATTGCGATGGAAGAACAGAGGGCGAAAGAAGCCGAAGAACTGCTTCAGAAGCAAAGAACGGCCGACGAAGAAGCTGATCTGCTGCTTCAAGCTTATCGACAGAAGCAGGAAGAACTGCTGGAGAAGGAGCGGCGGTTCGAGGAGGAGATGATCCAGCGTGAACGGGAGCTGGAGGAGAAGGAAAAGAAACGTGAGGAACAGGAGAGGATCGCGGTACAAGACGCGGTGACTTTTGAGCAGAAGGATCCATCATACTCCGCTGCGCCGTTGGGAGGTGACCCCCCGGGGCAGTCCAAAGAGCTTGAAGAGCTGGAGGAGTGGAAGAGAATGTACGAGATGAATGTAGACAAGGAGAAGACGGCTCTGGAGGATGCTGTCAGGAAGAGGAAGGAAGAGGAACAGAAAGCTGACGACGCTGCAGCTAAACTGCGGCAGATTCAACAGGAAGAGGACTTGAAGCGGATCGAGGGAGCGCTGCGTCACAGGCGCCAGGGGGAGGAGGTGAAGGAAGCAGAGAGGAAGCTGAAGAGGTTGGAGGCAGAGGAACAGGCTGTTCAGACCAAGAAGGGTAAGCTTCAGTTTTTGAATTCGGTTAGCGCTATACTTTTAAGTGCGTGGATGAAACCCTGGTGTGTGACCATTCAAATGAAAGCTATTGTACAGTAATTTCATGTGGTACTGTTTATTCTGTTGTACAAGGTGGTTGTAACTTTTAAGTCTGTGGATGAAAGCCTGGCGTGTGGCCATTCAAATGAAAGCTATTGAGTAGTACTTTCATGTTGTACTGTCCTTTTTTCACAAGTGGAATTGTGATATTTGTTGAGCACTGCTGTGCAAATTTTATGCAACCACTATTGTTGGGTGCCCTGTGATGTAGGTAACGCTTTTGAGCTTCGCTTAATTACCATGCTAAAAATAGAAAGCATGAATTGAGATATCAAATATCTTTGTGTGAAAAAGAAAAAAAATACATCTTTGTGTGTACAAGACGAGACGCTTGGCTGGCTTTGTGTCGTTAACAACGCCGATTCATTTAAATAAATTTACATCTCCATAACTCTGTTTACGAATTTCACGGCTGAACGAGTTTTACGCGTACACTTGGAGAAAGCGCATACAGTACAGCCTAGTCGAAGAAATTAAATTTAAACTCCAGTGAATGAAAAACACGAGGAACTAGACGTTTAACGCAGTATTTCAGTCAAGTTTTCAAACGCCTGAAAGCTTTGTGCTACTTAAATGAACACTGTGGACCGTAATGTTGTTATATTCAAGCGCTGAACTATCGGTGATTTCACGGACAGCAGGTCTGGTTCATTTTGGCGAAAAACTGTTTGACAAAATGTACAGCTTTCGTTTCATTACCAGCGACCTCGTAAATTAAGGTAAGCGAATTTTATAACTTTGAAGATTTAGCTGTTGGTAGATGCCGTTTTCTTATACCTGAACACTTGCTTATTGCATGATGATGGGAGCTTAATTTTATAATCTCAATGAAACATTGGACTCTATGATTTATAGGTTCTCTGAACCAACCACTGAATGCCTTTTTAGTCGCACCAGTTAATTGTTAAATTCTTGTTCTCACGCTTTCGGCTTTACTGAGCTCAAATTTGACAGAAAAATCAATTGGGTGAGAAGCAGCTATTTCACAGACTTACTCCAACCGGTGTCACTTAATCCTTTGGAAAACAAACAAGGAAAAAGCGCATTTTAATCACTTTATGTTTGCCTGATTATCTTAGAGTAATATTTTAATTTCACTCTCTTTGTAGCTCGAAAATAGCTTTGCGGTAGGTTCATTATTCATGGTGTAGCTTGAGACATATTTTCCTTCGAAAGTTGCGCTACAAAATGAAACAAAATCGTGTTAGTCTGACTTCTTTGAAGTTTTGCCAAATCTTATAACAAATTATCGTTTCAATATTGACTTCCTTTGCGAAAGTTTTATTCCATAAATCGAGGAACCCTGCGTTTATTTACAATAATACTAGCAGTTTTTGAGAATATTTCAGTTATTTAAATGAACCGTTTCATTTTTGAGGCTTTGGCCATGAGTTTGTTCTTTAACTCATTTTGTGTTAATTCCGAGCACTCGCTAAAAGGACTTCACTCGTTCGCTTGTCTTTTTAGTATGTAAATGAATTAGTTTATTGTGTTTTCATCCAGACACCTGTTTTGTTTGTTTTAATCTTATTAATCCTTGGAGTAGAAAAACGCGTCTCGTAATGAAAGAATCGCAACTAGAAATAATAAAAGCACGCATTTACGAAATCGCGACGGCAACGACAACGTCGCTAAACAAAAGGTTTAATGAACAGCTCTGCGCGTGCTTTATAAATCAAGTCATTTTTTGTGATGTACAAAATTATTTTCAAATTGAAGGAAACCTCAAAATAACAGTTTATTAAGGTAGAAAAACACCAAAGAAGTAATAATAAGCCAAACAGGAACAAGGATGGTTAAGGATGGAGAAGATTAAGACGGATTGTGAATGGCGAACTTTAAAAATTTAACTAAATTTTTCAAGATGTACAAACCGTGACATAGCCCCTTTCAAGCAGACAGGTTATGAGAATGAAGCACCTGATCATCTCAGGAAAGCTTGATTTTAAACCAAATTCTCCTTGAGGAGAACTATAAAAATGTATGAGGAGTATTTAGGAGAGTTTTTTTTGTTGATATTCACAGAAATTGAGCAGCTGCACGTGAAGGACCTGGAAGCTCAAAAGAACCGCTTGGATCAAGAGGCCAGCACTAAACTGGCTGAGCTTAATAACAGGTAACAAAAGATCTTCTACAATGTCTCTTTTACGCAAATGGAAGAAGTGTAAATACAACGTTATTTGCCACAGGAAGGTCTTGACTTTAGAGCGGTTTTCTTATGACTGTCGTAAAGCCAAAACCAAAGCGATAAAATCTGACCAATCACAACACGCCAAAATAGCAATGAACCAATCAGAATTCGAAGCAAAAATGTGCAACCGGTGATAAACGCGGGAAGCCTTGCAACCAGTGTTAAGCGCGGGAAAATGTACAACCGGTGCTAAGCGCGGGAAAACGTACGTAGTCCAAGTCGCGATTGGTTTTGGTTTTGCTTCTGATTGGTTGAAAGATTGCCATGTTTGCTCTGATTGGTTACAACACAGCGCCCTTAGCAAATTCAAAACCAATGCAAACACAGTCAATGATTGACAGTCAGTCGAAAACCGCTGTATCATCTCCTTGTACGATGAAACTTCGGATGTTTAGAACCTGCAATGCTATGCAGAAATACTTGAGACACTCTCATGATTTCGCGCCTTTTAAAACATTATTGATTTTCTATGTTTGACATCCCCTTCCCCCCTATCAATGTTGTTTTCACGTCAAATTTACGTTCCAATTTTTCGGTTACAACATTGTAATGGGGAGAGGGGGGTCAAAAGAAATAACTTAACACCTCAAGGGGGGAAAAAAATTAGAAAGGCAAAGAAGATCGTTTTTTACGAGGAGTGTCTCAACCATTTTGCATAGCATTGTGGCAACAGCAAAATGTGCGTTCTGGTTTGTTTCTCCCCATTTCTAATAGCTGTGTGGCAAAATAATTTCTTGGTGCTTGTAGCTGTGCATTCATTGAGTTTGGTAGAACGTGGGAATCTGCGAGAGCACTCATAAAGCTAGAATTACCTTTCGTTACGCCTAGAACAACCGGGATGAAAGCCTGTAACTTTAGGCCGGAATCCCGTCTCCAGAATTTGACTGAGCCCGCGATTTTAGTCCGAGAGAGGTTGCTAAGCAACATGACGTATCTTGATAAGGGAATGAATGCAGATGACCTTCGAATCGAGTGTAAACGTTTACAGTGGGGGAGAGAAAATACACTACAGAGAAATTAAGATAGTTATGCGCATAAAATCTCGCCAGAGGTCTATAACTACTAGTTATAGACCTCTGATCTCGCTCACTTTCTAATTGCCGCGAAAATTCTGCTGCTTGTTATATAGGCATCGCCGAGCGGAGCTTGAGCACAAATCGCGCCAGATCCTTGAGGAACGAGATGAACTGAGCGCCACGTTTGAAGCAACACGACAGAGGACAACAGAGCTGAACCAGTCTCCACAAGTGTCTTTACTCTCCCCGGACAAACGGCTCAGCATTGTCAGCTTGGGAAGCGAACGTGACCACGGTGAAAAGGGCAGGTAGGACTGGGGCGAGAAACTTCTGATTGCGTTCATTTTGCTTGTCACGCAACACTCCTAGACGTCACGCAAATTCTCCCCGTCGCGGCGTTGGAAGGAATATTGCGTTACGGGTCGAAATAAAGACTTCGATGGAGCTGGGCTGTTGAGTTTTATTGTAAAATGCAGGTTTTTAGTCAGAGAAGCAAAAGCCGATTAAATTTCCGTGTACGTGTTACTGTGCTTATTATTATCCAATCAAGATTGGATACGTCATGTTGCCTAGCGACATCTCTGCTAATTCTCGATGAACCTCTCTCTACACAGATGGCCGGCGAATTTGCTAACGGTGGGAGGGGGGGGGGGGGGGGGGGGGTAATCTTGAATGGCCCAGTTGTTAAAAGGTTGTATAACGCTATACACCGGATAAATCGCTATCCAATGGATAAGTGTTAACAAAACCCACTACGCTATCCGTTGGATAGTGATTTATCCGGTGGATAGCGTTATCCATCCTTTGAACAACCGGGGCCAGATCAATCACGTACATGTTTGTTTTATTGACTCCACTGGATAGTGCATCTGGTGGATAGCGTGAACAACCGGGCCCAGAGCCATACAACGACAAAGACTTCGTTAGTAGAAGTTATTTTTCTCGTTATTTTTTTCCCACAGGAATCCTGGTGCTGGTCATAATATGAAAGACACGGAGAAACGTAACGGAGAGCAGGTGTGTGATATGTGTTGTAATGATGATTATGATAAAAGGGGCAGTGTCACGGGGATTTGATGTCATTTCAAAAACCAAAAAAACGTTTTTGTATTTACAGAAAACTAAAAATAATGGTCAAATTTTGTTATAAATTACCATCCTAGTGTACTAAAACTGCCAATAAGTGTCTCTGGCCATAGAAACTGGGTCGGAATGGATCGCAATTTGAAAACATGTTAGGCTAACAGTTTTTCAATTTCTCGCATTTTCGTTTCCAAAATGCATTAGAACAGACCATAATTTGTTCCTCTTTCAAGAATTTGGTTGATTTCTTTTTCTTGGTGTTCTAGAATTCTTTTGTAAATAAAAAAGGTACTGAAGCACAGTTTTGACCAAAAAAGGTCAAAATCCCCGTGACACTGCCCCTTTAATTGGTAACACGACTTCGTGTCGTCCAATTCTGCCTGTAATCGGACTTTCGCTACGCGGTCGTCCGATTTTGTTATCACTCGTATGATTACAGACTGAATTGGACTCCACTCAATCCTATTACCATTATTATTTAACTTGCGATTCTGTCATATACAAGCAGGTTCAGCTAAGCCCCTCTAGTGACATTTCCTAGGAACCTTCGCCTACAAACCATTCCATTAATTAAAAATGCCTGCACTGTTGAAACAAATTGCCGTTAAATTGTTGGCAATATTGTCTAAACTGAAAATTTGTTGAAATAAATTTGAAAAACGTTCAAGTTTACTGAAAATTGGATACAAATATCAGCCATGTTGGGGGTTAAATTTCCCTCGCGCGCCGCCATTTTGTATTATATGACGTAGCTCTTTTGTTGTAGAACAAAAGGGGCAACCATGAAACGTCATAAAATCCAAGATGGCGGCGCGCGGCTGATTTGAAACCCAAAGTGGCAGCGGTTTGTAGCCAGTTTTTTCGTCAACACTGAAATAATTTTACTTGGTTTTCGACAAATTTTCGGTGTAGATTATGTTTCCATCAATTTAATGGTAACTTGTTTCTCTTTAACCTTGGGTCTTCCAGCCACTCACCAATGGGTTCGTGGACGAGGGAGACTGGTCTGAGTCATCCGAGGAGGATCGCCAAGGCCGCTACTCTCCCCTGGTTTCCATGGCAATGAGTGGAACCAATACGAAGCCTCCGACGGGTATCTCGCCGCCTCGGGCTCAGTCCCCCTTCAACAAGGCCTCTACTCCGTTAAATACAACCGGTGGTGCACTGGGAACGTCCCTTAATGGTTCTTTTGCGCTTCAAGGTGAGAATATTTTTAAATTCTTTTAATTGTCAGTCCTAGTTCACGTTCTTGTGAAACTCAAAATTTGAACATTTTACGTTGGTGTGTTGCATTAAGACGGTTAAAAAGTGTACCAAGCCGTATGACGCACGTGCAGAGCTATTGTACTGCTCATTAAACCTTTTTGTTTAGCGACGTTCGCGTTGCCGTTTCCTTGAACTCGATCTCATTGACCGAGCCCGCGTTTTTCGTTGAGGTTGCTAAGCAACATGACGTGCCTCGTGACGACACGTTGTCGAGGCAACCTTAAAGGAGCTACGTCACGGATGGCGCATTGGCCAATTTTTTCAAGTTCGCCGTTCGCAATCCGTCTTAATCTTGTCCATCCTCAACCATCCTTGTTCCTGTTTGGTTTATGATCACCTCTTTGGTGTTTTTCTATCTCAGTAAACTATTATTTTGAGGTTTCTTCAATTTGAAGGTGATTTTGCACTTCACAAAATGACTTAAAATATCGTGACATAGCTCCTTTAAGAAAGCTTGCGATCGAGTGCTCACGTATTTTCCCAGAGAATGTTTATTTTAGCGAGGATTTTCCAAAAACAGCAGCACTTGCTTCGACTGTTTAGTAGCGCTTGTTCACGATAAACGCTGTAGTTAGCGTCAGATTCGTTTTAATCGCATCTATTTAGCCCGTGACGCACGTGACGTGACGCACACGACTCGTGACGCGCAATGACAAAGAAGAAGTAGAATTTGATTGGTGGACACCTGTCTGCGTGCGCGCTCTCCGAGTCTGTTACGTCACAGTGACAATCCTTACGTCACAGTGTAAACCAAAATTTTTTTCGCTTCATTGGTTCGACTTTTCTGTGCGGCGTCCTTGAGTGTGGTGGTGATACCATTTCGCTACGGATTAAAGCGGAAGAATCCAAAAAGCTTACGAGAAAAAGAAGTTATTTCGCATTTGACTACAATCATGGTCAATAGTCCTTGGGACACTCGATCAATTTCATGTAATTCACATGACAATTGTACTTCTCCGTCACTAAAAGTAAGTTTTGTACGCTACCCCTCCCCTCCCCCTCCCAAACAATGTTGAAATGTAACTGGTCGCACTTGCCACATGAATGCAACATTGATCGGGGGAGGGGGGGTAAAATCTAGCGTTTTTTGTTAAAAACATGAAAAATAACTGAAAAGTACAAACTGTCCCAAGACTTCTGTCCGTGATTGTAGATTTGTTGACTTTTAATTTGCTTTCTTGTGATATATATTCAAAGCGTTCCTCTTAACATTTCAGACAGCCAAAGTTTCGCTCGACTCCAAGAAGCCCTCCGCGACTCCAAACGGCAAGTCGACAAACAACGAGAGAGAATTGTGGCGCTGGAGACAAGCAGGAAGCAAATGGGGAGCGACTTAGCTGAGCTGCAAGAGTAAGAACTGATATGTTTTTTGTGTGTTTTTAACCCTTTCACTCCCAGAAGTGCTAAGTTCAAAACTGAGGGGAAAATCTCAAATTTCATTTTTCAAGATATGGAAAAACTAACAGTACCATATGAAAGTACCGCTCAATAGCTTTCATTTGAATGGTCACACACTAGGGTTTCATCCACAGACTTAAAAGTTAGAACCATCTTGTACAGCATAATAAACAGTACCACATGAAAGCACTGCTCAATAGCTTACATTTGAATGGTCACACACTAGGGATTCATCCACAGACTTAAAAGTTAGAACCACCTTGTACAGCATAATAAACAGTACCACATGAAAGTACTGCTCGTAAGGTTTCATTTGAATGGTCACACACTAGGGTTTCATCCACAGACTTAATAGTTAGAACCACCTTAGCCTGCTAGCAGGCTCTCATTCGTGCGATGAGCGCGGAGCGCGATCGTGATCCTTAGTATTGCGTGACGTTCGAGCGCGGAGCGCCAGGGAGTGGGCGTGAAATGAGAGCCTGCACGCGAGGCCCGGTTTCTCGAATGCCGCCCCTAGCGAGGTGTCAACTTGGTGACAACTCATTACGCTTCATTTGTCAAATAACCAACCAATAGAATTGGAGAAAAATGTAAACAAACATTACACATGGATACTACAAAGAAAAAGTATTTTCGGACCAGATATTTTCATAGACAGCGTGGCAATAGCAATGCTCTCTTGTTTGGGTTTTGCGCGAGCAGTGAAGGTACAAAATAGCCTGCTCGTAGGGTAGCGCGGCAAGAAAACTGTAAACACAGCGAGCGATTGTTGTAAGTGCGGAGTCTTTGTTTCCGCAACGGCAGCCGTGATGATGTGTTGGCCGGCGATGTGCGAGAGAGTTTGTCAGAGCAGAGCGTGATTGTATTAACCCGTTTGTCACAAAATCAAGAACTTGTGATGATGAAAACTCAATGCAACTAGCTGTGATATAGCGAAGGTGGAAAATGGCAGTATTACTGAGCGAAACAAGAGCCAAATGCAAACTTCTGTCGGCGTGATCAGATCAACAGGATCAAATGCTTTCCACGAACAAACAGAGCGGGAGGACAAAATAATAATGCTTTATTTCCAATTACAAGTGCCGGAACCGTCAAGAACTACGGCGAAGTAGGGTTTCCAAAGTATAGTTCACTTGAAAGTAAAGCGCTTGCCATATTTTGTAAACAAACGTCCGTGTAATAAGCTTTTTAAATATTTCAGTTAGGTAAAATAAACATATGTGGAATGCACGATCGCAGAACATAGACTAAACATAGAATGCGAGTGATGACCAGTGATCTTCTAGCCTGCGAGCAAGCTCTCGATCTCGCTTGGGTTCACGGCGCGGCGAAGGCACAAGTTACGAACAGGGTCAATGGTCAAAATAATGTTATCCAAAACACTACAGTGTTTGATTGCCTTTCTTCGAGCGAGAACAGTTCAGGTCAGTTCAGCTTTGCCCGTAACCAGTCGGCATTAAAGCGAAAACATCTCTCCCTTCAATAATACAATTGACTGCTCTTGAGCTGTATAAACGCAGGTTCAGAATTTATCAAAAGCTTGCGAATCACTCTTGAACAAAACAATAATTGAACCGACTATTTTCTCCGTTGCCCTCGTTTGCCCTGGTTTTTGTCACTATAATTGGATCTGTCATTTTGGACCAATCAGAATGCTGCGTTCGTGGACGAACGCAGGACATTCGAGAAACCGGGCCTCGCGTGCAGGCTCTCATTTCATCGCCCATTCCCTCGCGCTCCGCGCTCGAACGTCACGCAATACCAAGGATCACGATCGCGCTCCGCGCTCATCGCGCGAATGAGAACCTGCTCGCAGGCTAGAACCACCTTGTACAGCATAATAAACAGTACCACATGAAAGTACTGCTCAATAGCTTTCATTTGAATGGTCACACATTAGATTGGAAGAATTCGAAATTTTATAAACGTATCATTACACTTTCCTGCCAACACAGTACAACAGCATCCATTTTGAGATTGGACAAATTGATTTTGACAAGGCCTACAATATTGTAGGTACTTAGCTCATATTGTCACTGGAAACGATGACTTGCACACAGTGGTAAATTTATTTTATTAACTCCAAGTTGGCAATGAAAACTGTTTTTGCTTGCAAACCGACGCAGCCAAATTAACAGTTTCCTACGACGAAACTAGAGCGGTTTCAATTGAGTTTCGTGAAACCAAAACCAAAGCAATTTCAATGTCCACTCACAACAAACGTTAACAACACAATGAACCAATGAGAACTCGAAGCAAATTCACGTAACCTGCGCCAAGCGCGGGAAAACGCGTATGACCAAGTCGCGATTGGTTTTGGTTTTGCATATGATTGGTTGAGGAGGTGGCGCGAGTTTTCTAAACCAATCATAGAGCGTAGTAAAGCAAAAGCAAAAACCAAAACAATTCAGCGATTACTTTTGATACTCAATTGAAAACCGATCTAATTAAAATCTCCTGGCAAGATTTATTGCAGTATAAGTTCATGGTGGATTGTATTCTCTCTTTCATTAGAAAAGTGGAAGCTTTAACAAAAGAGAAGTCAGAATCTGAGCGACTCAAGATGGAGGTAGAGGCCGCTTACAGAACCCTGCAGTATAAACACGACCAGGAGAGCGAGGCACGACGGGTATCGGATGCTCTTCTTAACCAGCTTAAGGAACAGATTACAAGATCAGAGGAAAAACTCGCTAAGTAAGGTTCAAATGAGTATTATAAGCCCTCTATTGCTTGTTCGAACATTGATGTCAGTTCCCTCGCACCAATGTGGCGTTGCGAATCGGAAACAATCGGAGAGACTGAAGAGAGAAAGAGACTGTGAATCGGCAACGATCGGGTAGGCCGAAGTGTAGTGTCGTTCTCCGAGGTTTTCCGGTTCTCGTTACTTGTGAATCGAAAACGATCGGGTATGCCGAAGTGTGGGCGTTCTTCTCCGACGTTGTCCTATTGTCATAACTTATGATTCGGAAACCATCGGGTAGGCCGACATGAAAGCGATCTTCTCCAATGTTTCCCGGTTCTCGTAACTTATGAATCGGAAACGATCGGGTAGGCCGAAATGTGAGCGTTCTTCTCCGATGTTTTCCGATTGTCGTAACTTGTGAATCGGAAACGATCGTGTAGGCCGACATGTAAGCGATCTTCTCCGATGTTTTCCGATTGTCATAACTTGTGAATCGGAAACGATCGTGCAGGCCGAAGTGTGAGCATTCTTCTCCAACGTTTTCCGGTTCTCGTAACTTGTGAATCGGAAAAGATCGGTAAGGCCGAAGTGTATCGTTGTTTTCCGACTTTATCCGATTCTCTACCTTTCTGACCAATCGGCGGAAGAATATTTAGCATTTGGCCGTGCTCTCTTTCTAGTAGCGGGAAGTACTCAGTCAGACTTATTTGTTGTTGACTAATGTTTTCTATTTTGTTCAGGGAACTGGAAAATCGTCAAAACGCAGAGGTCCAGAAACGCCAGCAACAAACTGACAATAAATCCCTGCGGAACAACCTGCAGCAACTGCAGTCTGACGTGCGAGATCTGAAAAGAGCTTTGGCAGAAGAACAAGATGCTGGTGCGGCTCAAAGCCAGTTACTGGAGGAGGAGCGACACAAGAACGAGGCTTTACTTGAACAGTCTCGACACCATTCTCTGCAGAAGAGTGAAGCTCTTTATCAGCTTGAAGCTGTGGATCAGACTCGGAAGAGTTACGAGGCCAGCAGTGGCTCACTTAGGGAAGAGCTCAGAGCAGCACAGGTGAGCCCCAAGTCTTTCACTCCCAAGAAAGTCAAAGCGAAAAATCCCAAATTTCATTTTACAAGATATGAAAAAACAAACAGTACCACTTGAAATTACTGCTTAATAGCTTCCATTTGAATAGCCACACACTAGGGTTTCATCCACAGACTTAAAAGTTAGAATCACCTTGTACAGCATAACAAACAGTACCACATGAAAGTACTACTCAGTAGCTTTCATTTGAATGGTCACACACTAGGGTTTCATCCACAGACTTAAAAATTAGAACCACCCTGTAGAGCATAATAAACAGTACCACATGAAAGTACTACTCAGTAGCTTTCATTTGAATGGTCGCACACTAGGGTTGCATCCACAGACTTAAAAGTTAAAAATTGACTTGATGCTTGATTCTGGGAGTGAAAGGGTTAAGGTGATGTTACACGAGGCGAGGAGGAAGAATTTAGCGCGTGAAAAGAGACTTCTGTACTCATGCTCGAACTATCAATTCTCACTACTCATTGTCGTATATTTCTTGTACTGTTAGTACTGAGAGTTTTGATGTCGTTTGATAGGTTGAGTTAGCCGATACCAAGGCTCGACTTGAGGCTACCAAAGCGTCTATGGGAAAAGAAATTACGCTGCTGAAGGAGAAACTACAGAAAAAGGCGGACAAAGTGGTAAGTGTTCTCATTTGTCTGACGAATACGAGAGTGCATCAAAAACGAAACAGATCTTCGTCTGGGACATGTGAGCATTTGTCTTTTTACAGTGATTAGCTGCTGATACTCAGAAACTTGATTTGTTACACACAAAATCCAATCCAAGTATAAATCCAGTCCATTTAAAGACTCAATATTCCTTTCAGTAATAAGCCGTTTCGAAAGACTTAAGTACTTTCTCTTCTCTCTTCCTCTTCCTCTTCTCTCTTCCTCTTCCTCCTCTCTTCTTCCCCCTCCTTCCCCCTCCCCCACCCCTCTTCCTTTCTCTCCCCCTCCCAAACAAATGACTATAAACCCAGGGATTTTTTTCGCGTATTTCGCGGTAGACTTCAAGCTCGAGTTTCAACTTTCTGTTGGAAATGCTCTTAGCTTCAATGCGTTCAGCGGCTCATTAGCTTGTTCAAAGTAAATTATTATTATTTTTCATTCCTGTTGTGCTTCAATCTTTCAGGCCAAGAGCGAGGAAGCTCTTCTTCAAACGCGCGCCGACTTCGATTCACATTTGGCCAGCGGAAGAAACGAACATGCGCAGATCAGCAGCAAGTTGGAAAGCGTGACACATACGAGAACTCGCCTGGACGCTGAAGTACGTCATGTAATTAGTGTAATGTGTATCGTCGTTGACAGGGAGTGGCCGAGAGGTCTATGGGCAAGAGACTTAACTCACAGTGCCTCACTCCACCCAGGAGTATTGTACATGGGTACCGTTGAACTGTTAGAGAAACATGACAAAATCCTGGTGGGTAACCTGCGATGGACTAGCATCCCATCCAGGGGGAGTAGCGATACTCCTAGTCGCTTCATGCTACAGAAACCGGAGTTAAAGGGACACTGTCCTTACTTTTAGCATGATTTTTGGAAGCTCAGAAACATATCTAGATCATAGGAAGCTGAACAATAATGGTTTAATTCTGTAGAATAGTACTCTACAAATGACAGGAACCCATTAGGAAGTGAGGATGACTAACGACAGCGAGGATGGAAATGGATTGCAATATGGATAATGACAGTCTGTCAGTTTTTCAAAGTTTCAAGTTTGGCTCAAAAATCTTTGAAATTTGCAAAAATGTTGTTTCAGTATAGAATTTCTTCAAGAAATTGCTTTTTATCATTTAGTTAGAGCTTATTTATTAAGTTCTTATTCCACAAATTTAGGGACCATTTCGTGCATTTATAACAGTTTTGAGCAAATACGCCGGGACAGTGTCCCTTTAATTAAAGGAGCTACATGTATGTCACAATATTTTAAGTCATTTTTGTGAAGTGCAAAATCACCTTCAAATTGAAGGAAACCTAAAAATAACAGTTTACTAAGGTAGAAAAAAACCCAAAGAGGTGATAATAAGCCAAACACGAGGAACAAGGATGGTTGAGGATGGAGAAGATTAAGACGGATTGCGAACGGCGAACTTGAAAAAATTGGCCAATTTTTTCAAGATGCGCTATCCGACGTAGCTCCTTTAAGCACCGGCACTAATGAGTCACTTGGCCCCTCCAATTCCTAGCTTGACCTAATCTTAGTTTTTTCTGAGTATTCAGAACGATACACCGATACAAGCCACTGATAACTAAAATATTTTTCTTTTTCAGATTTCGTCATTGAGGTCACGGCTGGAAAAATCCGACAAAGAACTAGAGAGAGCAAGTGTCGGCAGAGTGGAAGCAGAGAGGTACAAAGCTTTGATCTTATCCTCCGCGGACGTTTCGCACTACTCTGGGTACCAGTGGTTTATCTCCCGCGCATTCGCGACGGAACCGGAAATTTCACTAGTGTTGCGTGACGATCCGGAGAATAGATCTCCGAATTCGTGAGATTTCGAACTGAGAATTGATTCCCCTAGACTGACTCTCTTCGTTCTTTTTTCCTTTTTTACTGGAATATTGTCCCTGCTTGATGGGAAAAGGCGACCCATCGATGTCGTAACGTACTTCTTTATCATGCTCTATATTACGTTGTGAATGATTTTTTTATTTTTTATTTTATTTTTTATTTTTTATTTTTTGGGGGGGAATGATTTTTTTTGTCACGGGGGGGGGGGGGGGGGGGGGCTTCCCTTTTAAAAGTGACGGATGTGGTTGTCAGAAACCTTGAAAGGAACCCGTAAAGGCACCACCATAATCTCGTTTTGTGGGTGTAGCTCGAATTCATTTTCACCAATTCTAAAACAAAGACTATTTTTCCAGCTTAAGCTTCCGAGATAACGGTGGTCATTTTAGATTTTAACACCATCAGTGGTACCAAACCAGGGATTGTAATCCCTAAAAGGTACGACGATCCCCACCATCACTTTTATATGGGAGTCCCCCCCCCCCCCCCTTCCCCGGGTTTGTTTTTTATATATCCTCTCCGAAGAAAATTCGATGTTGATTTCTCTTTGTTTGTGTGTTTTTCTAGACAAGCGCAGAATTTACGCGATGAGCTTTATCAGGCGAAGCTTAGACTTGAAAAAGAGACTTCTTCACTGAAGGAGACAAACAAGGTAACTTGCTTTCATTCAGTGATTCTCTTGCCTTCACAATATTCCTTTAAAATCAGAGCGATTTCAAAGCTCTGGAAACTAATTACATGCAGTGCTTTAGTAGACATTAGAAAAGGAGGCAGCGTGGCAGAGTGGTTTAGGGCGCTGGTGTTATAATCTGGAGGTCCCGGAGTCAAATCCTCCACCCTGCCACTAGCTGGATTTGTTCTCGGTAGTCCCGATTTCAACTCCTAGGCCACACTTTGTAAATAGCCAACTGGTCTGCCTCCTGCCAGTTGGGAATCTTAAATGTTTATTTGAAATATTTGTTTCGTCTGTTTGAGTGGCACGCCTGTAAACTACCCTTGAGCTAAGTGCATTACCACTATAATATATTCTTTTTTTTAAGCACTCTGTGATCGTAGTGCCAATTAGTAACAAAGTACTTTTTTGTTTTATCTTGTAAAAGGGACTTATGGTAAAGTTGGAGTCGGCTGAAACCAAAGCAAGTAGCCTTGACATCGAAGTAAGGGCGATAAGTACAATCATTGCATTCAGTTGCGTAACCATTGTTCCCCTCCCACCTTCTCTGTCTTACCAGACTTTGCTCGCTTTTTAGTTGCAAACTGCAAATGTAATTATGACGGAACGAGGAAGTCAACTGAACCTTGTACAGCGTGACACGGAGCACCAGAAGTCTCAATACGATAGACTCCAAGAAAAGATTCGCCTGGAAAAGGTAACTACAGTAGAACCTCCACTAACGGCCACCTCTCTATAACGGCCACCTCTCCACAACGGCCAGTATTTTTCGTCCCAACCGTACACCGATACATACACTTTACTCTAATTGAAACCTCCCTACAACGGCCACCTCTCTACAACGGCCAGATATTTCGGCCCCAAGGTGGCCGTTGTAGAGAGGTTCGACTGTATGTCACGTCATTTCAAGTGGTTTGGTCACGCTATCTTACGCGGAAGGTCATAGGTTTTAACTCCTGTTGGGAGAACTCGGAATTTTTTCCGAGTGGCTTGTGTCATTGACTGATTTTCATCTTTCTCACATTAAATCTTTTTGTTATTTTTCAGGAACAAAACTCGAGACTCGCTACTAAATTAGAAGGAAGTGACCTCAAGTAAGTAACAGATTATTAGCTTTAAAGAAATTTGAAAAAAAAAAATGAAAAAAAAAAAATGAAAAATTTTTTTGATAAAAGTACATCGCAGTACAAAGGAGGTGCCTTCTAAAAAAGATCCCGTAATCGAATCTTAACCAGTCCGTTAGTCCATCAGTTAGTTAGTCCCCTCCGTCCATCATGCAGTGTCGTTATTTGTGTTTATAATGTTAAGCCCTTTCCACACGAGCAAGTTTTCCTTGTGTGGAAAGGGAAATTTGGCAATTCTTCCTTGACAAGTGTTATTGTTCAAAAACTGGCGTGCCAGTTTTTGAACAAGGACACTTGTCAAGGAAAAATTGCCAAATCGCGAAACTTGTTCGCGTGGACGTGCAACAAGGAAATTATGACAAGGAATCCCTGGTGCCCAGCGGCCTTATCTTGTTGCTCGCGACCTGGGACCTATTAAAGATGATAATCCGCTGTACAATATTATTGTTGTTACAAAGAAAAATTGTCAAAGAAAAATTGTTTATCGTCCACACGAGCAAATAAAATTTGTCAAGGAAAAACTTGTCAAATGAAATTTGTTGTTTATCCACACGAGGAAATAAAAATTGTCAATGTTCCTTTTCAAGGAAAAACTTGCTCGTGTGGAAGGGGCTTTACAGTGCGACTACTGCAACCAGGGCCACTTACACAATGAGAAATAACCGCATCATGCAGAGCAAAATCGAGAATTTCGACTTTATTCCAAGTTGAAACGCTATATTGTAATAAAAACAACTGATTTTTGTTTCCATTTTGCAACGTGTTATGTTTTCGTTGTCTAAGTGGCCCCGGTTATAGTAAACAAAAAGATAATTAAAAGGTTCTCGCATGCGAGTGTTTGGACTTCAATGTATCACATATGGCACTGAACACTCGCATGCGAGAACCTTTTAATTATCTTTTTGTTTATAAGTACAAGTGCCACGCAGTACACGGAAATTTTCCGTTCATCATTCCCGGTTATAGTAGTCGCGCTATAAAGGAGCGATGTGATTTTTACGATGTACAAAATCACCTACAATCGAAGGAAACCTGTTTACTAAGGTAGAAAGACGCCTAAGAAACGATAATAAACCAAAAAGGAACAAGGATGGTTTGGATTGGGGAAGATTGAGACGGATTACGAACTTAAAAAAATGTTTTTCAAAGTAGCTCCTTTAAGGAAGATTTAATGGCTTTTTTGTTTCAGAATTTCCAGTCTTCACAGTGATTGTGACTCGTTAAGACGACGATTAGAAGAAAACACTGAGAAGTTAAGAAAGCAGGAAGAAGCTGCCATGAGATCAGAGGTGAGGTTTTCATCGTTTTATCTGTGCGAGTTCTGTCTGTACTCTTTTACTTGTCAGTCTCGTTCTGTCGCCGTTTACACTTGGTTGTTACTTTAAAGCGGTTTGGGCGAAGTCTCAGTTTGTGTTTGCTTTGGTTTTGCGTGTTAAGCTCTATAATTGGTCTATAAAACTCGCGCAGCCGCCAATTTATCAAATCAGATGCGAAGCAAACACCAATAGCAGTTATTACAGATGTCAGCCGTTTGACTTGCAAACGAGGCGAAAGGGTCAATCTGGTATTATTTGCTGTTTGACATGCAAACGAGGCGAAAGGGTCAATCTGGCATTGTATTGGCTCATTAGCCTCATTTGTAGGCTCAGATTACCAGCCGCTGTTCGGGAAAATGAGCCAGAACGAAGACCGGACTCGAGAGAGCGGCGGAAATCGAGCCTAACTCATTTGCATACTTTTTAAAAACAAAAGATTATTTGACTGCGGGCTCAACTGTAATAACTGCTATTGTCATTTATCTCATGCGACTTTTTCCGCGCTTGCCACTGTCGGCTACACGTTTTCCCGCATTTTGCAACAGTTCCGTGTTTTCCCGCGCTTGGTATCAGCTACATGTTTTCCCGCCGTTTGCAACAGTTTCGTGTTTTCCCGCGCTTGGTACCCGGTAACATGTTTTCCCGCCTTTTGCACCCTTGGACATGTTTCTGCTTCGAGTTCTGATTGGCTCATTACGCTATTTACAGCGTTAGTGATTGGCTCACTCAGTGAATGTTTAGACAGTCATTAGAAAACCGTTCAAATATTTCCTTTTATCTTGCAGGAGAAGTTTAATGCGTTGCTTGCTGCATCGAGAGCAGATTTCGAGAAGGTACGTAACATTTTCATCCTACATTGAACTTTCTTTGGTTAAAAAGTGGACGATTTCGACAAGAATCACACCATGACGTTTATGAAAAGTAGAAACTGCCTTCTATCCAAAATTTGAAGGCATTGCATCTGCACAGACTTGAAAAGTCCTTAAATTTTATCAAGTTGCCTTGAAAAGTCCCTGAATTTTCCCCGTAACAGAATATGTGCCCCATCCCCCCTTTCCTCTGGGAATTATTTTGTTCATCAACAACGTCTGTCGAATGATATTTTGCAATCGACACAAATGCTCCCAGAATGCAGATTTTTACATTCTCCCGGGGGGGGGGGGGGGGGAGCATGCCCCCGCAGCCCTAATGTTGTTATGCCAATGGCGCGAGGTTGCGCTCTCGCCGCTGCTTTCTACGGTCCCCTGTTTTTTAGTTTCCTGGATCCGCCCTTGAATTTGAAGGGATATCTGCATCGCTGACTTTTTTTTCCTGTTTCCTCAGAGTAAACATGTTATGCAAGAGAAACAAGAAACTCTTTTGGACACGATCAATAAGCTCAAATCGGACGTGGACAAGGGAAAAGAGAAGAGTACACAACAGAAGGCTCATATTAGAGATCTACAACAGGTTTAGATTTCACTTTGTTGTTTGTTTTCTTCTCTTCATTGGTTGGGGTGTTTTGGTGTTTTCTTTTGTTCAATTAGTTCGTTCATTTATTTTTTGTTCGTTCATTTGTTTGTTCAATTAGTTCGTTCATTTATTTTTTGTTCGTTCATTTGTTTGTTCAATTAGTTCGTTCATTTCGTTCTTTTTGGTTGGTTGGGTGGTTGGTTTGTTCGTTCGCTCATTCGTTCGTTCGTTTGTTTGTTTGTTCAATTCGTTCGTTCATTTGTTCGTTCTTTTTGGTTGGTTGGGTGGTTGGTTTGTTCGTTCGCTCATTCGTTCGTTCGTTTGTTTGTTTGTTCAATTCGTTCGTTCATTTGTTCGTTCTTTTTGGTGGTTGGGTGGTTGGTTTGTTCGTTCGCTCGTTCGTTCGTTCGTTCGTTTGTTTGTTCAATTAGTTCGTTCATTTGTTCGTTCTTTTTGGTTGGTTGGGTGGTTGGTTTGTTCGTTCGCTCATTCGTTCGTTCGTTTGTTTGTTCAATTAGTTCGTTCATTTGTTCGTTCTTTTTGGTTGGTTGGGTGGTTGGTTTGTTCGTTCGCTCGTTCGTTCGTTCGTTTGTTTGTTCAATTAGTTCGTTCATTTGTTCGTTCTTTTTGGTTGGTTGGGTGGTTTGTTCGTTCGCTCGTTCGTTCGTTCGTTTGTTTGTTCAATTAGTTCGTTTCATTTGTTCGTTCTTTTTGGTTGGTTGGGTGGTTGGTTTGTTCGTTCGCTCATTCGTTCGTTTGTTTGTTTGTTCAATTCGTTCGTTCATTTTGTTCAGTTTGTTTGTTCAATTAGTTTCGTTCGTTTGGTGGTGTTGTAGTATTGTTCTTTTCGTTTTTGTTTGTCCTTTCCTTCGTTTGTTTGTTTGTTTTTGTTCTTTTCGTTTGTCTAGACTATCTTCGTCTATCCATCTGTCTGTTTCTTCCTTTTCGCTTTCTTCGTTGTTTGTTTTATTCACGGATGCTATCAACATGATTTCTACAGCTTTTCTTTTGGTCACGTGGTTGGCGAAACGGAGGCTATGGTCTCAGCCGTTACCGGATGTCCGAAAATTCCGGACATCCATTCATTAATTCGTGTTGCGCATTCATTTTTTATCAGCCAATGAAAACAATTCGATTTTTTCCTTGCGACCAGGGCTACTCGTTTCCGGCGCAAAGAAAAAGAAACGAGGAGCTCTGGGAACGAGGATGGATAAACCCCTAGTTGATGATTTTCTTTATTCTCCTCACCTGTCTGACATAATGTTATTGATATTGTAAGGAGAAGTTAGATCTTGATCTATCTTGTTGTTTCATCTTTCAGGAACTTAACGAAACTTCCAAGAAACTTGTTCAATCTCAAACAGGTTTGGAGATGCAAACCAAGGTATTCATTTTTTGCCTTTTCTCCATGTTTGATTTACCAGCTAAAATTGCGCGCGAGGAAAATGCACACGCGGGAAAAATGCACGCGAGGAAAATAAACGCGAGGAAAATGCGCGCGAGGGGAAAATAGGAGCGTAATTCCTCCTCGCGTGCGCGCCGAACACTGGCGCCATATGATTTTTCTTGCTCAGTATAATATTATTATGGCACATTGCAGTAATTCTTCTTCGTTATGGATAATTTATTTTCTTTGCTTTGTTTTAGGTTCGTGAAGAGCTGGAAGACGAGCGATCTCAGTTGAGAGGTCAATTAATTAATCTGGAAAATACGGTGAGTCCATTCCTACTGGTTAAAGGTTTTAAAACGTCTGTCTACATGCCAGATGGTTTATCAGGCCACCGCTTAACTCCGGTTTCCATAGCATGAAGCGACTAGGACTAAGGAGTATCGCTACTCCCCCTGGATGGGATGCTAGTCCATCGCAGGTAATCCCCCAGCATTTTTGTCGGGTTGCCCTGGCATTTCGCCGCTCCAATTTACTCCTGCGTGGAGATAGGCACTGTGAGAGTTAAATGTCTTACCCAAGAACACAACACAATGATCCCGGTCAGTGCTCAAATCTGGACCACTTGATCCAGAGTCCAACGCGCTAATCATTAGTTCACCGCGTCTTCTTTTACTACTGGTAGCACGCGAAAAATGCGCGATTTCCCAACAAGCTGAAAATGCGCTCTTTACCTTAAGTCCTTATCACTCGGGCTATGTTAAAGGGTATTAAAAATCATAGCTTCACCTAAGAAGAGATCATCGAGAATGGAATCTTGCTCCCTGAGAATCTGCGTTTAGATCTCCGGCCCCAAAAGCAGCTCAAAGGCTCCTGTGTCACGTCTTCCACTACCTCGTACACAGAGGTTCTTTCAGCTCGTCACGCAAGCTTTTCTCATAGGAGAAGGAATGCGTGACAGTTTGTGATCCAAATAAATTTGAATACTGACGGTGGTTTTTCTCTGTATGTCTCGTCGTTTAGGTGGCAACAGTGGAAGCCACGCGTGGCGAGGTGACTGGTCACGCTATGAAACTCGAGGAGGAACTGGAACACACTAAACGAGTTCAAGGAGAGACCACTGACCGGCTTGTCTCGAGGAGCGCGGACATAGAATCCGTCACCAGATCACTGGTAAGCCACAATGTATACTACTGGGTTTACGCGGTACGCGGTGCTTGGGGGCGTCTGTTACGCGCCGCGTAGAGGCGTCAGTTACGCGGCGCGTAGGGGCGTTAAGTACGCGGCGCTTAGGGGCGTCAAACGCGCCGCGTACTTGAGCCCTACGCTGTGCGTAAACTGGTGCCGCATACATGACGCCCCTACGCGCCGCGTAATTGACGTCCCTAAGCGCCGCGTAACTCCAGGGTAATTGGACTCCGTGGAAACCCGTTGGATCAATAGTTGCAGCAGTTTTGCTCTATGAATGTTGTCTCTTAACAAGATAAACGTTTTAACCAGAACTAAATTTAAAGTTAAAACAGTCCGTTTTGATGTGTTAAAAATGTTGATATGCTTTGATGCGATCACCTTTTTTCTCGCAGTCCCCAGAAGAGGATGGCGAAGAACCGGTAAATAAACAACTTATAGTACGATTTTCCGCCATTCGCAGTCGTTTATTAGGTCGTCACGCAGTACTTTTGACCACAGTGCGTGACATCCTAAATAACCGCTGTGAGGGAAAATCCTTATAATTTTAAACGTGATAAACTTTTTTTATAACTCCAACTTTTGCCATAAAGATTTCGTGGTTGCTTCTAACTTAACAGGTTTCTGTAAAACTTAAATGAGTGGTCGAGTTTCTCAAAGAACCAATATGGTGATTTTCAGTCATTTTGCAACATTTTTGTCTATAAACCAATAGAACATTAGAACATGAACATTACTCCTAGCCTCTGCGCAGGATCTCCGCTCGGGGAATATATAAATAGAGGGAAAGACAGCAAGACACCCTTCCGGCCCTAGTTATTCCCCGAGCGGGAGTCTGACCGCAGGATCTCCGCTCGGGTAATCTGTAAATAGGGGGAAAGAGAGCGAAAGCCTGTTTCAAGTTTCAGAATGCGTGCGTCTTTGGCATCAACACGATCGCGCTCCGCGCTAATCGCGCGAATCTCAAAAGAGAGCCTGCGGGCTATATCTGACACTGTTAGCTCCCGATGGCTTTATACAAAAGCACTCTTCAGATCGTTTCGGTTTTCAGAAGGCCTAGATTTCGGATCAAAGGGCGTTGAAAAATTGAAGTTTTTCTTCAGTGAAATTCCGCCCCAAACTTGGGTGCCTCTGTTCATAACTCAGTGGTAGAGCGTTTGCAGCGACATTGCAAAGGTCATGGCCTCGAGTCCCATTTATCTGTCACTCCCAAGTGTGTTGAAGTTCAAAATTATCATCTAAAAAATCCCAAATTTCTAGTTGAAAAAAAAGAAAAAAGAAAAAACAGTACCACATGAAAGTACTGCTCGATACCTTTCATTTGAATGGTCACACACTAGGGTTTCATCCACAGACTTTAAAGTTAGAGCCAGATTAACTAACCCGAGTAGTACTCAGATGGATAACCATGAAAGATCTTACCTTTTCTCTTTCTCTCTCGTTCTCTCGACGTGGGCGTAAACACAGCCGTCGGCAATATAGATGCAACAAATTTTTTTTTTGGTCTTCGTCCATTCCTACCCTTGAAAAGTGGGAATTTTGTCGCCAATCATTCAAATTCGAAAAGTACATCTAAAACGTAAAACGTAACCGAAATCAAATATTGTAAACGAAATACAACAATATCTTTTTTGGAATACTTACTTAATTTGTAAAGGCGTGGTCCAGTTGGAACCCGGGGTGTCTAATCGAACGTTCGGTAATCGAACAAAATCGAACTCCAATCGTTCGATTGTGTTCGGCAATCGAACATAATCGAACTCACAAAAAAAAAAATTGTCAATCGAACACAATCGAACGTTCGATTATCGAACGGTTGGCAATCGAACTCAATCGTCAAGAGATCGTGGAGAGATGCAGTCCGAACAAAATCGAACCGGATTCGGTTCGATTGCGTTGGATTTTGTTCGATTGCGCTCGATTTTGTTCGATTGATTCAATTTGCTCGATAATCGAACTCACACAAAATTAGATGTTCGATTATGTTCGATTGCCGAACGCAATCGAACGATTGGTGTTCGATTGCGTTCGATTGGTTTTTTGTTCGATTAGACACCCCGGGAATACAACGTGTTTTTAATGAACACTTTCAATCAATCAATCAATCAATCAATAATTTTATTTAAGTGTCGAGTCTACTAGCTGTCGACAAGTGGACTACTTTCTCGACTAATTGTCGCGAATAAAAGTCGAGGCCCAAGGCCAATTTGGTTTTTATACCGGAACTGTTTGTCTTAAATATTGTGACGTTATTACAACAGAGTACATTTAACAGATTTATGAGTCTGCCTTTTGTTCTATAGATCTACATTTTTCTGGCAAGATCACGGCCCATTCCAGAGTAAAAAAAGCTCAACTTATAAGCCTTCTTCGGGCTTATCAAATTTTGCCATTCCGTTTTTAAGGACCATACTTATATATAACAGTACCATTAGCTATTATAGTATTGCCGGATAATAGTGGAGTAAAAACTACAATGGAGCTTCGATTTCTCGAACCTCCACGGGAAACGAAAATCGGTTCGAGAAATCGGGAACTTCGAAATATCGGGGGTAAAATTACAGTGAAACAAGTCCAAGGGAAACAACGTTTGGTTCGAGAAATCGGGGGTTTTTGAGAAATCGAGGGTTCGAGAAATCGGTGTTCCACTGTATCTTCAGATGAAAGCAAAACCTCATTTACTACGGTAAAAAAATGCCTGAAGCTACATTTTTGTATAAAGCTTAGAAAACCAATGTTTTCGATTATAAAAAGCCACCTTGATGTTTAAATGTTCTGTTGGTTTATTTTGAACACCAAAAATGTTGCAAAAATGACTGAAAATCGTATTACGCTCTCTTTTAAATCTTAAACTTGACTATGTTTCAATCGTTGTAACCCAGTAATCCCACGAGTGATAAATAGCTAATTTCTCCTTACAATATCAATACATTGTCAAGCAGACAGGTGATGAGAATATAGAAAATCATCAACTAGGGGATATTGCCTTGATGTCCACTAAATTCTCACAACTAACTTTAAAATGAATCATATATATGGCACTTAAAGGAGCTACGTCACGGTTGGCGCACCTTGAAAAAATTGGCCAATTTTTTCAAGTTTGTGATTCGCAATCCGTCTTAATCTTCTCCATCCTCAACCATCCTTATTCCTGTTTGGTTTATTATCATCTCTTTGGTGTTTTTCTACCTAGTAAACCATTATTTTTAGGCTTTCTTCAATTTGAAGGTGATTTTGCACTTCGCAAACATGACTTAAAATATCGTGACATAGCTCCTTTAAGCCTGGCTTTCACTAGCAACGCAAGCACAAGCGCAAGCACGCGTTATCATCAGTGCCTTTTGTTTACGACAAATCAACGCGTCACTGCGTCTACTTGCGCTTGTGCTAAGGAAAGTTAATATATTGATCTTAATAATTTAGTCAATTAAACGGATTGGGCGGAATTTTAAGTGTTCCTTTTGATCAAGATTGCATAAATACTGTCGGTTGTAAAATATTTTTTCTACGTTTTATTAAAATTGAAAAAAAAGATAACATGAAGTTTTCAAGTAATTGCAAATATTTTACTGCCGGAAGAAATTTAATCGACGATTGATGTTTCCCGACAGGAGACAATTTAAAATAAATCAATTGCATTTTAAAGCAACAATGAAAATTGTAAATGAGTTTGACCTGCTTCCTTTTAAAGTTGTATAATATAATTTTGTAAAGAAAAGCTTTTACCGTTTTTTTTGTCGCGACAAACATTTATTTTTCTCCATTTACTTTAATAAAATTGTCAAGCTTAACTTTTTCAGGTTTGTGCAATAACACAATTAACAAGCTAAGAATTTTAAATAAACTGTTTCTGCTCAATTGACAGAGTTTTTGTTAAAAACGCTAACAAAATCTCCCAGGATGTAAAATCGTAATTATTTTTCTCTATTAACTTCCCGTCTTGCGTGGAATTAAAAAAATAAAAATAATGATCTCTTTGATCCGAACCGCTGGGAGCCTACAATCTTAAACACAGCAAACATATCGGAATGCGTGGTCGTACTTTTTGCATTAAAATGGGTTCTCGCTCTTTGAAAGCTGATTGGTGGAAAAAGAAAAGAAACCACTTCAGTGCATTTACTTGGGTTTTCAAATGCAAAGCTGTTGTTTAGAAATCAGTTTTTAATAAAGCTTTCCGTAAATCTGGCGGCAGAAGAATATAACAGCTTTGGTTCCACCGTAGACAGGAGGTTCTGGCTCTGACGGGCGCGCAGTGTTCTATATAAAAGATTTACAAAATGAGATCCGTTTTGTTATTCAATATTGTAATTTCGTCTTCAATTTTAATTCAATTATTGCGACATTGGGAATGAGTTGTTTAATTGAAAGGGTCACCAAATTCTCTTTTTAAATGCGGGTGCTTGATGCGGCGAAACAAAACGCCATTTTCAGCGCGAGTTTTTCTTAAAACAAGGCGGAACTTTTATCGGGAATTGCTGGAAACCAGAAAATGTATCAAAACAATTTGGTACAGGCCAAGGTTTTGTAACATACTTGTGTTAAAAGAATACTGTCGTGGATTTTTAACTTGGTTTCGAAACCTCCAAAACGGGCCTAAATCAGAGTAAATAAGCACCACAAATAGTTTAATTTTGTAAAACAGCATTCGTCAAATGACAGGAACCCATTAGAAAGTGAAGAAGACTAACGATGGCGAGGATGGAAATGGATTACAACACGGACCAAGAAAACCTTGAAAGCGCGTGGCTCGCGTTTTTCAAATTTGGCTGGAATTTCTGTCAAATGTTACAAAAATCTCCCTGCATCATTTCGTTAGATTTGACAAAGTTTTTCTTCCAAAATGGAGGAAACATTTCTGGTATTTTTTTTTTTACAGTTTTTATAAAATAGGTAGTGGCAGTTTCCTTTAAAAATTCTAAGGCTGGCGTGATTGTGCTACTCTGTCGTTTTAGAGGGTCTGGATGGGGGCCTTAACTAACTGACAATCGGCCAAAATTACCTTCGTTTACTAGGCCGCAGTTAGAAAGATGGTGACTAAACTAAAAGTGGAGAAAGCTCAAGTGGAGTCTTCTTTAAGAGAAGAGGAAGCAAAGTGCGGCATGCTTTTGAAGGAAGTGAAGGATGCAAACGAGGTAAGAGCCTTCTTGTCACGTGTATTACGCCGATACTTTGTGCGGCCGCCATCTTGCGACGCCATCTTGTTCCGCCATCTTGTTCCGCCATCTTGTTCCGCCATCTTGTTCCGCCATCTTGTTCCGCCATCTTGTTCCGCCATCTTGTAACGCCATCTTGTGAAGCCATTTTGTTCCGCCATCTTGTAACGCCATCTTGTTCCGCCGTATTGTTTCGCCATTTTGTTTAAGCCTGTTTTGTCAGCTATATAGTACTATAAGAAATAAATAAATAATTATCAGTAAGGATATTTTATTAAAAACTGCCATCTTGTCCGTTGTGACTCAAAAGGCCGCCATACCAATGACGATTATAAATTTTACATCTACAAACATTGCGTTCAGATTTTATTTTTTAAACATATTTTTCAAAGAAGACTTAAAAAATCTTTGTTCATGAATAACAAGCTGTTGTTGAGCTATATACCTAACCGACTGAGTGTTTTATTTCGCATTTAATTTTACACTGCATGTTATTGTACTCATGCAGTTTTATCTCACTGTGGTAATGTAGACACTACAGTGTTGTTTTAAAACTCTTAATGACGTCATGATCTATTCAAACGCGCCATGTTGACAAGATGCAATCGCAGTTTTTTGAAAATATTTTCTTTAATTGGGTGAAAACATCTCGTATTAGTATAAATTCCTTGCCTTCAAAAACGTTTTGGTATTTGGTGAACAGTTTGGAATTAATGTAGAGTTCCTACCGAAAGATATAAACTGAGATTTCACTTTTAAGCTGTCACAAAGTGTTAAGTAATTTTTGGTTGTCTACAAAATTACCTTAAATCGAAGGGAACCTGAAAATAACAATTTACTGAGGTAGGAAAACACCAAAGAGGTTATAATAAACTTAAAAGGAACAAGGATGGTTAAGATTGGGGAAGATTGAAACGGATTACGAACGATGAACTTGAACAATTTTAACTTGCCTTGTCAAATCGAAGAAAAGCGAAATTCAACGCCAGATGTTCTACAGTAGACTCGATGGTAAGATATATTTATTTATTTTATTCTCTACAAGCATTTAGTTCTGCCTTTATGTAAGATCCTTTTTGAATAATGTTTTTCAAAGATATCTTGATTTATTAACATTGAAAATCGGTACGCTTGTATCGCGGTTTTAAAATCATTGTGTTCGCTTTTTAATTATACATATGAATTGCCTCGTCCACTATTAAAACCAATCATTGAGCTTTATTCGCCTAATTAAAAAATATCACTTGCGTCTTTAGTTAGACGCTAACATTTGAAACTAGTTCAAGACGCAAGAAGGGATTTTATCACTGTGGGAAGATTGTGTTACGTGTGTGTCGCTTCGAAAGTACGAAAAGGAAGGAAATATTTCAGCGTTTGTTCAAGCTTTTGAGCTAAGAATTACCAAAGTATGTCCGCTGAAAAAGTCCAAAGAACGGGGAAAATCCCTGAAAAATTCGACGATAACGTTGTCTTGTTCCTTTGCCGTGGGCCAGATCGCAAGAAAGTTCGTTTTCGACAGCGCGACGCTGTCCCTAAATTCAAACAGGAGGTGAGCGCTGTATATATTTGTTTAATGTATTTCTCTTATTTGAAGATGGCAAATTTCCTTTTCTTCGGGAAGTACGTTTCGAGTTTTCCTCAGTTAAGTAATTGCTACATATTTTTCATTCACCGAACTCTACCGTTCTTTTTTTTTTTACTCAGATCGAGTATTTATTAACAAAAATTAAAGTAATGTACGTATTAGAGTAGTATGATAGAATATATAGAAACTGTTTAAGTTCGAATATCGTGCATTGCGCGAAGTTAGGCCCAGTTCAGACGCCGTACTTCACATGAGCCTAATCAAATTCGAATTTAGGCGACCCAAATTAATTTAGATCGGCTGAATTGATTCAGACGCCGAGCTTAATTCAGCCGAACTTAATTTAATGGGAAAAAATTGCTGTTATATTGAAAAATACATTATAATAGTTTATGCATTTGTTTCGGCTCATGTGAAGTTCGGCGTCTGAATCAAAGCCGGTCCACAGCCGTTATTCCCGGCTGAGCCAGGCGGGAAGAACGGCTGAGCCGATCCGAATTCATCCAGCCGTTCTGAATTGATTCAGACGCAGGTATCTCACATGAACTTAATTCATCGAATTCGATTCGGCTCATGTGAAGTACGGCGTCTGAACTGGGCCTTAGTTAAGGCCCGATCAAACGGTCACAACATTTGTCACAACATGAGACCGTTTGACCACCCCTCACAACAAGGTTGTTGTGAGGGGTTTGTTGTGGCCGTTTGACCGGACTTGGTCACAACATGTCACAACAAATGTTGGTGACCGTTTGATCGGGCCTTTATGAGATTTGGTGTTGCATCAAGACAATCTTCCTGATGATTTTCTATATTCTCATCACCTGTTTTGCTTGACAATGTATTGATATTATAAGGAGAAATTCGATTTTGATCACTTTTGGAATGAATAAACGAGGTTGCGCGTAATAGCGGGAATACAGTCGCGGGAACAAGCGCCATTTTGGCAAATCTTCGTGAAAGCACTCGTAAAGTTTCCGATTGTTATTATCCAATCAAATGATAGCGTGAACACCCGAGAGCACTCCGAAAGTTGTCGCGCCATCATGGCGCAATTAGGATACGTCATGTTGCTTAGCAACCTCGGAACGAAAGTCGCGGGCTCAGTGCGTTCTCGGAGGCGGAATTCCGCCATTAACAAACTGGTACTTGTTATCTCGACTAATCAAGGGTGATAACACAAGTGTGACACTTGGGTACTCACTATTATTTTTCCGCAACCCACAGGCCGAGGCAAAGCCTGGAGAAACTGTTATCCAATGTGAAGGGAGACTCTATAGAGCTGGAGAACAGGTTACAGGTAGGAACAAATTAATTTTTTTTTTTGTCCTTTACATGGTATTAATTATCCTTGGTGAGAGACGCGGTTAGCGCATTGGACTCCGGATCGAGCGTCCGGGGTTTGAGCCCTGGCCAGGGTCATTATGTTGTGTTCTTGGGCAAGGACACTTTACTCTCACAAGTGCCTCTCTCCACCCAGGAGTATAAATGGGTACCGGTGACAAAATGCTGGGGGTAACCTGCGATAGTCTAGCACCCCATCCAGGGGAGTAGCAATACTCCTAGTCGGCGTCATGCTGCGGAACCGGGATAAGCTCCAGCAGTGTGGGCCAGTTTGGCCCGAGTGTAGCTTTACCTTTACTGTATTATGGCCGACTCATAATACAAATCACATTTGCTCTGGCGAACTGCTAACGGCCCTGTTGTTCAGAGGGTGGATAACGCTATCCAACGGATAAATCATTTCTCGTTTGTAGAGGCTAAAACGCGGTGAAGAAACATTAACAACAATGTCGATTTTTTTTTTCCGATGTTCATGTCAAGATCTCATGTAGATTCGATCAAGCAAATAATAAAATAGGACAGGGTGCGGAAAGTCTACGGAGGCGGGAGAAGAAAGGGCGGGAAAGTGGCATTCCCAAGGGGCGGAAAATGGGGGAAATAGGAAAAAAATTCGCAACACTGTAATATTTCGCAATAAAAAAAGCGCAAAGAGGCAGAAGCCACTAAGGAAGGTGCAGAGACCGGAAGTAAAATGTACGGGAAGTGAAAATCAGACATCCCTGCCCCCACCCCCCACCCCTTCCTCTGAGTACTTCATCCATAGTAATGTGTGTTCTCCGTTGATCTCACCAGTCGGAGTCACTCAGTCGTAATCAACATGAAAGAGATGCTGAAGAGCACAAGGAATTATGGGAAGCGGAAATCCGGTCGAGAACAAAGTTAGGATCTAAGGTAAGATTCGTGTGTTTTACAAACAAAGTAGAAGTGTGACAACAAATTGAGTATGCATTGCGAGCCTATTTTATATTTTTAGATTGCGGAAATGGAAAAGCGATTAGCTGAAGCACGAGTAGATATAGAAGAGGTAAGCTGCCTAGAATGTTTGTATAGGTAATCGCAAGGGCCGAGTAAATCACGCGTGTTTTCAGAAATTGGTCTTCGGGAGACTATCGGAAATATTTGCTGACCTTCCGATCAAGTTAAAAATCTTCGGAGGGGGGTGATTTTCGGAAATCCTCGGAAATTTTCGGGTCATCTTCGGAAGTTTTCGGAAATCTTCGGACCAACTTTGGAATCTTCGTAGGTCCTCGGGCGATCTTCAGGAATCTTCGGAGTAAATCAGTTTGCCCTCGACAGACGAAAATTACCGGAAAATGCCCTCTTTCTTAACAATCAGAATTCAATCCATAATAATTTTTAGATGTTTTTTTTGCTGATTTTTGTTAATTCTCAATGTAGGAAAAGAGGAAAACTCGCAAAGCGTTAGAAATGAAGAAAGTGTTGGAAGCGAAGTTAGAGGCCAGCGACCAAGGTGAGTAGTTTAAGAGTGCTTCTTTGATCTTTATCAAAACCTTAATGATCATTTTTGCCAGATACAGTCAAACCTGTATATAACGGTCCTGTATATAGCGGTCACCCTGTATATAACGGTCACCGAACAACTTCCCGAAAATCGTGCCTCATATTTACTGTAAAGTTTACCTGTATATAACGGGCACCTGTATATAACGGACGCGGTCACCCTTTAGACTTCCCGAATCCACAATTTCATTATTTGTACCTGTATATAACGAGTCAGCAAATTGGATTACAATCAAACCACTAGCGAATCACGACAAGCTTTATAAATTGAGCGATTATTTCCACATACAAAAACGTTATTCATTAACTTCCAGTAGAGTTTAAAGGAAACCTGTATACAAACAAACCTGTATATAACGGTAACCTGGCCATTTCCCAAGGGTGACCGTTATATACAGGTTTGACTGTACCGTAGAAGCCACAGGTTTTTGTCATGTTGTTGGGCAACGTCTGACAGAAAACTACGGGTTTCTGTCAGGTCTTGTAGGCGTGCTTTTCACCGCGCGGGAAATAATAGTTGCCTCGGCTGAGTTTTTTCTTCCTTCTTTTCAGAACATCTGATCATCAAAAAGATGTCGTTGCTCTTAAAACGCAGCTCAAGTCTTACAAACGGCGTTTCAAGGTAACAGTCCCAATTCTCCTTATATTTGCCATACATTTCTCTAAATATTAGTTCTAAGAATTTAGAGTTACATCAAGGCAATGTGGCTAGTGAATGATTTTCGTTATTCTCGTCCCCCTGTCTGTTTGACGACATTGTTTTTCAAGTTCGTCGTTCGCAATCCGTCTTAATCTTCTCCATCCTAAACCATCCTTGTTCCTGTTTGGTTTATGATCACCTCTTTGGTGTTTTTCTACCTTAGTAAACTATTATTTTGAGGCTTTCTTCAATTGAAGGTGATTTTGGCACTTCACAAAAATGACTTAAAATATCGTGACATAGCTCCTTTAACAACTCTGCTCAATCAACGGTTTCATTTTTCGCTGCTGTCAATCATCTTAGCGGACGTGTCAGGAAACAGAAGGCCACTTCAACGGGTTCAAAAGGTCATGTCTGTGGGTTGTCATTGGTAGATTTCCATCCATTTTGTTTGTTTCTTTGTCGTCGTAATGACGATTGACGGCAGTGAAAAACGCAATCCATAGTTGGGTTTTGAACTTGATAGTTCGCATGTTGTTGAAAGGCGCGGAAACATTGAAAATTTCTTCATACGGGACATGGCAAGAAGTAATCCCAGTTTTAATCTCATTGACACTTTTTTTTAATATTTGTAAAGGAATACGAAGCCTCAGGGAGTCGGATCCCATCTCTTCGAGTCGAGTTCGACAAGGAGCGTTCTGCCATGGAGTCGCACATCACTTCCTTACGAAGACAGGTTTGTTTTGTTTTTTTTGTTTTTTTTCGTTCACTTGCTAATTCAAGTAGATTGTTTGTGATTAGAGCGGTTTTCGATTGAGTATCGTAAAACCAAAACCATAGTAATCACTCTGGCCAATCACAACAGACGAAAAACAACACAACGAACCAATCAGAACTCGAAGTAAATACACGTAACCGACGCCAAGCGCGGGAAAACGCGTGCGACCAAGTGGCGATTGGGTTTGGTTTTGCATCTGATTTGTTATGATGAAGGTGGCGCGAGTTTTTAACGTTTTCGGTTCTAACTTTTCTCTTTCCAGTTGGATAACTTGAGCGAAAGACTTCACCAGGAATCAGAGAATCGCTCACGTGTGGAACATACATGTAAACAACAGCAACAAGGTGATTAGCATTTGATCTGTGATTTATATTGGATGTCAATATTCCTGTGGCATGATCGTTCAAATAAAGCTTCACTAACTTAACTTCCCGGTGGAGCATAGGCCGCTGACAATCCCTCTCTATCTTACTCTGTTCTGCGCATGTATAACCATACTGTACCAGCTATAACCTCCCCTCCTCATCTCAACCTCTTGCATGGCCTCCCCTTCTCCGCTTTCCCTGAGCTGGATTCCACCTCAGTGTCTGGCGTGTGATGCTGTTGCTGTCTCTCCTAAGCGTGTGATGACCAACCCAGGTCCACTTACGCTTTTTAACCTGAAGATGGGGTGGAAGCTGATCTGTTTGGGCCCATACCTCCTCGTTGCTGACACGGTTTGGCCACCATATTCTTAGGATCTTTTCAGGGATTTATTGATGAAGAATCATTTTGTCTGATGCTACTGTTGTTCGCCAGGTTTCTGATCCGTAAAGGAGAACTGTGTTGACATGTTGGGAAAGTTATTTTTATTTCCTTCTGATCGAGGCTCCGACATCACGTGACTCGAACAGCTATGGACTGAAGTTAAAAATAGATTTCATTATCATTGGAAGAGACCCATGTATGGGGGAATGCTTCTCTTAGATCATCCTCTCTTGGCTTCGGATATCAATGTTTTCCAAACGTAGTGCTCATCACTTTCATGTAGTTTGTTCTTTTGTTAGAATATAGTTCGCTTGTCATAGTTTAAAGGAGCTATGTCAAGATTAAGACGGATTGCGAACGGCGAACTTGAAAACATTGGCCATTTTTTTTTCAAGATGCGCCAACCGTGACGTAGCTCCTTTAAAGTTTATTTGAGTCAATGTTTTAAATTTCTCTTATGGTTTTGTTTTCAACAGAGTTGTCAGCAACCAAACAACATGAAAAGGTAAGAAGTCACTTTGAGGTGTTGATCGCGACGTTTCGACTGCTTTATAGCCTGCGTAGCAAGCGTTCCTGTACGAACGAAGAACTTTTTCCGCGAACGAAAAGCTTTTTCTGCATTCTGGCCGCGTGAAAATTCCCCACCCCCTCCCCCCACCGACTTTTTGCTCTCGCCCCAATTTTCACGCGGCCAGAATGCAGAAAAGCTTTTCGTTCGCGGAAAAGCTCTTCGTTCGTACAGGAACGCTTGCCTACGCAGGCTAACTGCTTTACTGCTAGTTTTCATCAGGCGATGAGGTCAATAATTATTGTTTACGTGTGGGTGGGGGTGTGCGACGCTCCTCCTGAAACTGTAGTATTCACCCGGGTAAAAGATGTTCTCAAACCATTTGTTTATTTCAGCGTCTGCACTTTGACCAGGAACGTCTGGAACAGACAAACAGACAACTAGAGGAAGAAGTCGGGAGACTCAAGGTAAATAGCCACTTTATGTACGGTAGCGGTAATAAACGTCTAATGCAAGGTCCTCGGCAACTTCACAATGGCTTGGGAAAACTAGAAGAAACTAAATACAATAAAAGCGGAGAAAACCTAATAAAGTGGTAACAGAAAAACTCTCCTCTCAAAAACCGAGTTTCTTACACGAAAAAAGTCACTCAACAGGCTTACGCCATTCATTGGTTTAAAAGTTCGCGCGAAAATCACGCGTGTCCGCGTTGCCAAACGACCAAAGCTCAATGTTCAATGTTTAAATTCACATGTAAACTCAAACAACAATTAATAGTTTTAAAGTCCAAGTCCTTCTTAAGAAGAGAAGTTCAAAATACACAGGAAATGCCTTAGTTTACAATCTACATTTTCATAATTTTCTGAGTGAGCTTGCTCCAACACCGGTACCTCAGTATTGACAAACACTCCCACACCCTCCCCCTCTCCCCTCCCTCTTTCACAAAATCCTAGATCCTCTCCTGAAAGGACGATATTTGGTGGGGAGAATGACTGTATTGAGCCTTGGGGCTGACGTCACGCAACGCTTCTCTTCACTGGTGGTGAGAAGCGTTGCGTGACGACAGAAATAACGGATGTGAAGGCGACTAGGGGCTGACTCGTAGAAATTGAAGATATGAACTAAATATTTATGTCAACGTCATTTTTTCAGGCGTTTTACGAAAATAATTTTGTGGAAAAAGGACAGTTGGAAGCGTACAAGCAGGAACTCGAGGCCAAGGTTTGTGAGCGCGATTTCATCTCATCTCTGGAAATGCGGAACACTTTTGGGTGCCAGCACCTACCTACAGTTGAACCTCTCTACAACGGCCATAATGATCTTGGGGCAGAATTTACTGGCTGTTGTAGCGAGGTTTCAATAAGCGTTAGGCCCAATTTAAACGTTGAATTTCAGTCGCGTCGAATGTAATTCAAGCCACAGAAATCTCGCTGCTATTATTGTTCTACTTTGCTATCAGTGTCTCTGATTGGTTGTTACTTGCGCGCCAAAATTCGGGGCCTCTTAAAACTGAACAAAGAGAGAGATTGTGCTGTGTTGTTGTTGTTGTTGTTGTTGTTGTTGTTGTTGTTGTTGTTGTGTGATGATATTTTTTCCTTCTTCAACAGTCTCGCTTTGAACTGAATCGTAAACTAGAAGAAGTAAATGTTCATTTGGAAGAACAGTGAGACAACAATGTACCTTGAAAAGTTCGTTTTGATGCTGCTTTGTAGAAACATAACTCTCTCTCCTTCCTTCCAAACATCACGGCAGTTTTTTTTTACCCAAAATGTATCTACGTATTGAACTCTTTATTCTTCTTCAAGGTCAGGAAAAGTCAGGAAATTTTATTTTGAGTCAGGGAAAATTGACATATTGAAGAAAAGTCAGGGAAAATTGAAATTATAACGCCACTGATTTAATACCATTGAAGGCTGGAAGAAACATTTCAGGTCACTGTGATCTCAGCGATGTGTGAACTGTCACTGTTAAGATTGTGATTCGTTGAAAACTTAATGAGTGGAAAGGACAGCTGCAAGGGGAGGCTGGAGCCGCTACTATATCTGACATTTTGCATTTATTTGGTCAGGGAAATTTTATTTTTTAATATCAGGGAAAAGTCAGGGGAAAGTCAAGGAATTTTGAAAACTGATGTCTGTGGCAACCCATGTTATTAACCTTTTTCTTATTGTTCGTAGGCCGTTGCCCGAGAAAAACTTGACAAAATGCGTGAAGCAAACGAATCGAAGACGAGAAAGGAATTGGAGATGACTATAACAGACCTAAAGGTAATCTGAGTTCCTCTAGTCAATCACCCTGATATCGGACCTAAAATATATAAAGCGTGAAAAGTAACTCTGATTGCCGTGAAACTGAAATCAACGTAATCACATTGTCAATAGTGCGATAAACCAATCAGATCTTGAAGCCAACGCATGTAACCGATTGCAAGGGCGGGAAAACGTTTAACCAATGGTGAACGCGGGAAAACTTGTAACTAGTGGCTGGCGCGGGAAAACGTGTAACTAGTGGCTGGCGCGGGAAAACGATTAACTTGTGACGAGCGCGGGAAAACATTTAACGAGTAGCGAACCTGATTGTTTGTTTTTTTCTTTGAATCGTTAGTTTTACTTTTGCCTTTTGTTTGTTCGTTAGTCTGACGTTGTTAAAATGCGCGCTGGGTTCCATGACAGCCAAACACAAAAAGAAACCAGGGATGCTGAAGCCAAAAGATACAAGGTACATATATATGAGTTACAGTTTGCTTCTACAAGCCTAGTGGCTTATCAGGCCGGCGCTTTATAACTCCGGTTTCCATAGCATGAAGCGACTAGTAGTATTGCTACTCCCCTGGATGGGAGGCTAGTCATGCGCAGGTAAACCCCGACCATTTTGTTAGGTTGCCCTAACAGTTCGCTGGTACCCATTTATACTCCTGGATGGGTGGAGAAGAGGCACTGTGACAGTGAAGTGTCTTGCTCAAGAACACAACACAACGCTCGAACCAGGACCGCTCGATCCGGAGTCCAACGCTCTAACTTTTAGGCCATCGCACCCCCTACAGAATTACAGTAATATTTCAAAATGAAAGAATATATAATATAGCCAAACGTAGTTAAAATAGTCAAGTGACCCATTTTTCGCTTGGGTAGGAGATTTAAGTGCAGCTCTTGATGTGTCGCCGTTTCGTCGCTTTTCAGGATTTGTACGAGAGTGAGTTGAAGTCTAAAGACAAGCTGGCTAACCGCTTGTACAAAGCAAATGAGAAGATGGCCGAATCTCAAGCGTTGCTCAAGTAAGTCACGTAAACATTCCACAGAATGTATGGCCTCCTCTAAGTAGTTTTCTTTTTGACGCGGCTACGTTGTGGAGAAGTGGGAAGGTCAGGGGCAAACTTCCAAGAAGCACTGGAAAATTTCCCATTCTAAACAAAAATTGAATCTTATCGATTATTACCAGGCCCTATACACGTAAAATAGCCTGAATAGCAGTTTGCTGGTGGGTTTTTTCGTGCAATGCAAAATAACAGCGGCCCGAAAATTAATTTTGCCGTCATTCAAATTGATTTTGCCGTGACTCAAATTGATTTTGTTTTCACCCAAAGTGATTTTTACCATGATTCAAATGATTTTGCTGTTATTAAAATTAATTTTGACGTGACTCTAAATGATTTTTCTCTCACTCAAAGTGATTTTTAATACCGTGACGCAAATGATTTTGCTGTGATTCAAATTGATTCTGCCGTGACTCAAATTGATTCTTCCGTGACTCAAATTGATTCTGCCGTGACTCAAATTTGCCGTGGCGAAAATGATGGACTGTGTAAAAGCTTTGGTTTGGAGCATAGAATTGATAGTAAGTGATAATTGCATCAAACTTGATGTGACTGACTCTTGTTTTGTTTATTCGTTCACAGTATTGAAAGGTCGCGAAGAAATTTTGACGGACTGCAACGCGACACCTCTCCGCACCAGTTCACCTCGGACACACTTGGTGGACTATTGAATAGTTCATCTACCACGAGTCCATGATAGAATGTACTCCAAGGTAAAGTTCGTGACAATTACATGAAGTGAAACACGCTGAAGTGGACCGATGACGTTTGATTGATACATAGTATTTTCATTGGTTTTCTTTATTGTTTGACCAATCAAGTTAAGCTACAAGGTGATTGGTCGAGAGAAGTATGGAAAAACGTCAGCGGAAAGATGTCTCATACACGTCAAATATTGATCAAAAAAGTTAATCAAGTGTAATAATTATGATGTACAATTGTTTGTTTGTCTTTGTACAGGGAGATGGTCAGTTAATGAAGGCTGTAGAAAATGAACTTAACAAGAGTATAAAGCGCCATTTGGAGAGTGGTAAGTGCCTTTCTTCCATCTGTCCGATTTGCAACGGATACTGAAAATATTTGTTGACCTTTTAATTTCATTCGAAAATCTTCGGGGTACTCGAGTCATCTTCGTAAATCTTCGGATTATCTTCGTAAATCTTCGGCTTAACTTCGGAATATCTTCGGAAATCTTCGGATTCATTTCGGGACATCTTTGGAAATCTTCAAGTGCACTTTGGAGAAAGGAGATAATCTTCGGAGTAATATTGCCTGGAAAGAATTCAGTAATTTTGACCTCTAGAGAGTAAAATAAACTTTTGGTAAATCTGAATTTGTTGTTCTCGTTGTTCTGTTATTCTACTTTGTAGCGGCTACATCATGCTGTCAATCAACACGTTTCCACCAACAACGTGTTCATCAACCCTGTTTATTTTATTTCTTTCAGCTCCTGTGACGTCAGACCTCGATATGAAGCCGAGCCTGCTAAGTGATGGGGACAGCGGTTCGTACCGGTCCGCTGACCGCTTCGTCCAAGCAGTACATGTCAGTTTTAAGGAAGAACTACTTCGGTGTAGGCGACGGATGGCGTCACTTTAAATTATACGAAAGCAGACTGGAATATATTGTTTATATTGTGTGAAAATGGCCTCAAAGGCTTGGAGTGAATTTCTGCATGTTACAATTTATACTGTAACGGACCAGTTATTGAGTTTGTATTTTGTAACGAATGAACAAAATTTTTCAATTTTATCTCGATAGAAAAGATGTTTAAAATTTCTTTTCTGAGAAAAAAATGCCATTTTTATAACTAATTCAGAACAGAGCTAAGTTTATGAAAATGATTTGTAGTATTTGTATGTATGTATTATATTATAATTGTATCATAACGCGATCGGACAGATTGACATTTTGGTTGTCTGTAGTATTTATTTCTCTTCTCGTAGACGCAATCGATCGCTATAATTGTGACATTTATTTTCTACGCGCATCCAAAACGGCTGTTTTTATATTCAATTAAAAATATATTTTTCTACAATATTTGGTGTATTTGTCTTCTTGGTATTGATAGCTTTATGGTGAACCTTGCCTAGTTCCTATACCTCTCTCTAGCGGGGGGCGAGGGAGGGCAGCATGACACAAGAGAGGCTCTCATTACTGGGGTGGGGCTATTTCACAGACTAGAAGTATGGCTCAATACCATCGTCGGAAATAAATAAATTTTACGCTCTCTCCAGTTTTCGCTCAGCCAAATATTCTTCAAGCTGTTTGCATGACGATAGAAGACAAATGATTGGCAATCGTTATGTTACCTAGTTCCCAGGCCTTGACCGCGAATCCGTTTTAGCCGTGACGTCACCGGAATTGACCGCGGTGAAAGTATAAAGAGGCCTAGGAACTAGGCAAGTCAGTTGACATTTTGGGGCAGAAAATTCACAGTGAGAGGCTGAGAGAAGGCCCTGGGGACGAGGTTTGGACAACAAAAACCCGGATGTAGCCTTTCAATTATGATAACGTTCAGCGAGGTGGACATTGTTAGTTTGCTATAAAGGGGAAATATCAATGAAATACGCGTGCGCAACTCTGAAGACTCTCCTATGACGGCAGAGAATAAAAATTGCCTTCATTCGACGTTTGGCAGTTAAAATTCTCGACCATCGATGATTAGCAGAAAAAAAAATCAGTCGATTGAGATTTCGGCCATTGAGACTCGTACAAGTCTTTGGATACATTCACACCTGTAAAAATGTTATCAGTCAATATTCAAAGTACAAACTCCAGAATGTGATGGGTATTTCCTAAGAGCTGAAAATCGCTTATATTAATTTTGATACAATTAATAATGAAAATTAGCCAAATAAGGACGTTTCGAAGCCATCATGACTCCATTATCAAGTAAAAATGACAGTTGTAGTTTTGACCTTGAACTAATCATTCAAGCTTTTGAGATTGCATGTTCGGCTATAAACAAGGTCGACTATTTTAAGACTTTCTATTTTTAGGTCCTTTTATACACGAGCGCCGATACATTTGGCAAAAACTCAAGTGTTTACGCCTATAAAATCAATTTGAAGATGTCGCAAGAGTTTTGTATTTATGGTTTCATTGTTTAGAGAACATAATCTTTTGACAAATAAATATTGAACTGAAAGATGTGCCTCACCATGTTTATCAGTCCTTGGCAAAAACAAACTGTGTACTGCACCTGACTCTCACGTGGCTAAAGTTCAAATCTGTCGCGGTGTTTTGGGAGAAGTATTATTTATTCAACTGTTTTCTTTTTATTTGCATGGGTGACTTGAAAGAATCCCAAAATAAACATGAGAAAGCAATGATTTCTGCGTTTTTCTTTTCAAGTAATCGAAGCCAGAGACTATGTCGAAGCCTAACTGACACCAAATTGAGATTTTACACAATTTCAATTCTCAGTTGCCTGACACAGTTATTAGGGGGTTTTCCTACGATGTCACGAAGGCCTCCGGCTATAACCGAGAGCACCCCGAAGAAATCCGAATACGTCCTTACGAATATTCCCGAAGCACAACCTCAACCACAACTTCATGTTTATGAATCTTTCTTAGCTTGCAGGAATCCAAGCAAAGAGAAACTGCGGCCATTCATTTCCGTTAACGATTCCGTTACGCAACAAGCTGAACTGAAACAAAACGGAGACACAACATACACCCGGCTTGTTCAACACGAAAATTTTGAAATTCGTTTCACAAATAATCGTTGAATGTCAATTGCGCTAGCTGGGCAGAAACATGAATCGGCCGGAGGAGGGGGGGGGGGGGGGGGGGGGGGGGGGCAGTCACATATAAAAGTGACGGGGGGTGATCGTCATACCTGTTAGGGGTTCAATTTCCAGTCAGCCAGAAAAGAAAAACTTTACAATTTTGCCAGAAATAACTTTGATAATCAAACGCGGGAAAGCGTGCAGTTTCATCCGATTTCCAAACACCGAGAAGAGAGAATTGAAAATACGACGCGTAACGGAGTATTTTTTCACGAAATTCGAGGTGTTTGGAAATCAGATGAAACACTGTCTCGAGTGTTTGTTATATCTTCTCAATCGAAACAGAAACTAAGGAGTAAACGGAGAAATAAAATCGTAAAAATCTATGCTGATAGAGTGATTTTACTACACTATTAGATACTATTAGGGCCTCCACAGACTAGAGAGATAGTTGTCGGCAACTATTTAGTTGTCGATCATAAAAAGTTGTCGATAACAAAAAAGCCAGTGTGTGAAGCTAGTTATCGATAACTAAGGCCCTTAGTTAGTTAGACACTAATTCCATTGTTTTCTTTTGTTTAGTTTTGACTATTACGCACTGACTGTTAGATGTTGTTTTCCTTTGTTAATGCGATGAAATTATGAATGAGTTTAAGAAGATTAAGTCGAATCCCTAACATCTCTGGAAAATAGAATAAATACGGTCTAGTTTCATTCCCTTTCAAGGCAAAATGTACCGCTAAGGTCTGGCGGGGGTCTGGCGCCCAGGGAAGGATTCCCATATAAAACTGAAGTGACTGGGATGCTTGTCGGAAATTTAAAACAAAAAGCCTAATAGGTACCGGAATTCATTTTTGGAGTGGGGCGTGGTCCAAGTCCATTTTTACCCCTCTAATAAGAGGTACCAATTCCATTTCAAACATTAAAGATGATTTACAGTCCATACTGCGCAATCTCCGCCTGCAATGTTTATATGAGTCGCATACGAAGGAATGTTTTACCAGCCAAAATAAAAATTCCGGGACGAACTTACCTTTTTCTTCATTATTAACGCCAGATATCCTTGCCAAACAATAATAACGAGTAGAAGAACCTCGACGTTATTCCAAACCTACGTTTCAGCTCATCGAGCATTTCTGAACGTAACGACCCGTAATAGCGGACTCAAAAACTTCATGTACGCTATTACCGAAGTGTAACATATCAACAAATTCAAAACAAAAATGAAAACAAACCCTGAGACTGCGCAGTACGGACTGGAAATTCATCTTTTTAAAAATGTTATTCACATTACAAACACACGATATTATTAAATGACAATTTTATTTCATGACAATTTTTAGTTCCTGTTTATTTGCGGCTTACTTTGAAAACGTATACCTTAACTGAGGTTGTCATAAGATAAATATGTAGCTAGCAACTGTGAACATTTGAAATAAAACACATACGAGTTTCAACCCCTGAAAGGTAGTTGTTACCGAAATAGGCGCGCACCTCATGATACATGACCTACATGATGTGGCCACATATCTGAAATCAAGGCTAATTATATTTAGGTAAGGTTCGGCTATTTCATAACCGGATAACGACCAGAACTTCACGTTGCCTGGCCATATAGGGTATCCCTCTCACCTCTCAAGTCGCTCATGTGAGTGTTCCTGACAAAACCATTGAAGCAATTTGTTGCCATAAAATACACATCCAATGTTGCCGCTTTAAAGGAGCTACGTCACAGATGGCGCATCTGAAAAAATTGGCCAATTTTTCAAGTTCGCCATTCGCAATCCGTCTTAATCTTCTCCATATCTTCAACCATCCTTATTTCTGTTTGGTTTATTATTACCTCTTTGGTGTTTTCCTACCTTAGTAAAACTATTATTTTGAGGCTTTCTTCAATTTGAAGGTGATTTTGCACCGTCGCAAAAATGACTTAAATTATCGTGACATAGCTCCTTTAAATTCATTTTTACAAAGAAAACTTTGTAATTGAGCGCACGTACCGCACATACGAAGCTACACGAACTGCACGCACTGCACGTGTGCAGCTGTGACTTGCTGTAAATAGTTTCACTTTCCTTTTTTACAGTCCCAAGGTCACTGTTGTTGCTAATGTAGGAGAGCCATGCATTATAGTGATCAGGGGCCGAAGTCCTTCTAAGTTTTAAGAGGTATCCTAAGTGTTGTAAGCCTATTGTAACAATAGTCTATTGTTAAGAAACAATACTTTTGATACATCTTAGTTTGGGATAGGAAGGCTTCGTGAATCCAGCCCCAGGTCACGTGAGACCCACCTGCAATACTTTTGTTATGACGAACGTATACTGATGAGAAGTCATCACTTGATCACAACTGATGATAAAAGTGTTGAGTCTTTTTTACTTCATACCGTTGTTAGTGGCTTTCATCAATTGAATTTATGGTCTTGCGTTGAAAGTCAGCCTTTAATGAAAAAAACTGCATGAAACTCGAAAGAAAGATGTTCAGTAAACAAACGACTTTGCCCTCAATTCTCGGTCCATACCCGGACAAACAGGAAATAAGGAGGGGCGAGAGATCAATTCACCAGCTTATTTTTTTTGTGACTCGTGATATTCAGCCCTCATTGGTGCACGATATCTGATAGCATGCATGTAATGTTTGTTTACTTGATCGCCTTGGATAAACGTGAGCAAACGGCTGACAACGTATTTATTCGATGCTAGACTGAACTTCGCCACAAGAAACCAGTGACAAGACAAGCAATACATTGCGGAGATCTGACCGGTAGCGAAAAAAGGTATGCTATTTATAATATCATTGCAATACTTTTTTTTCTAAATCAGAGAATTTCTTAATTCATTGATTTGGCTTTACCAATCACACTTCGTGATTTGAAGGCTGAACTGAGTAGAAACTCGGCAATTGGAAGTTCTATGCCCTTAATTTTGACCTCTTCTCTCAAATTTTGTTACCAAATTGAGCGAGATTCTGATATTTTTACGAGGAAACATGTAGGGGCTAAAAATAGCGGTTATGGCTCAATTGTAGGCCCACAATGCCATTCAAGATCAATTACATCATTGAAGTTGTGTTCCAGCGCTACAGAATTACAACTTGTGTTACTACACTCTGACATTCTCTCGAAGACTGGATTTCAAAAACTCCGGAATATATCACATATCTTAGGCCGCAAGAAACCTACAGATATTTTACCGTGTTTGTCAAATTCTTAAAACTATATTTATTGGCGAAACGTACCATGAATTTTAAGATGAACTAACAATCTCAACCTTTGTTCAATCATATTCTTTTGTTTTTTTTTATTTTGCTCTCTTTTGTAACTGATTCAGTGCAACTATATGTAGTTGAACTTTTGACTTGTCGGATTTTCTCTATCAGAGGGTGAAATATTGCCAATAATAAACCGTCTTGTTGAATTTAAAAGCATGTTCCTTCCTGTTGTGACTAACGGCCAAAAGCTACAGGAAAACCGGAATCTCAGCGTGCTTGGCACGATTCTCGGGAATCAAACAAACCCATATACAATATTATTACTGTTCCCGGTGAGTTTTTGATATATTAGGACGAAGAGTCAGTAAATCTTTACAAATTTCATACGTGACCATCTGAATGATCTCTAGAAACGCGTATTTTCCTGTCCCGCATCAATTAGCCGGTGTTGAAAGGGTTTTAAATTTCGAAGCTTATACCTCACGCTATATATTCATCTGGTATAAGTCCCGGGGGGGGGGGGGGACTCCCTATAATTGACTATATGGAGGCTCCGCCCGAAAGGGGTAGCTTTTTCAGGCTGGAAATATATAAAAGGGTAGGGATTTTACGAGTTGAAGTATAGAAAAGGGTAGGGAAAACTGTCATTTAGGTGTTTAAAAAGGCCTTCCAAAATATCTCGAACAGACGCACCTAACGGCTTTTAAGGCGGGAGTTAACCTGAATTTCAATGAAATTTTGAGAGGTTTAAAGAAGGAATAGAAGAAAGAAAATGATTTTTGGAACACCAACAGACAGTTGATACCCACGCGGGTGCTCTTGCGTGGTTATTAACTGTCTGTTGTTGTCCATTTACTAATTTTTAACTCCAAATTACATTAAAATCTTCAATATTTCTTATTTCCCTAAATTTTACAACTCCTTTGAGAAAAACTATTTCCTCCCAAAAATACCCCAAATCACCAAAATATTTACAAAACACCCCATAACATAGATTCATGTTTTGAACATAGAGTTTTTCAGTGGATTGCTTGAAACGTGAACGAGATATTTCCATTAAACCCATGTTAAAGGGGCAGTGTCACGGGGATTTGATGTCATTTCAAAAACCAAAAAACGTTTTTGTATTTACAGAAAAACTAAAAATAATGGTCAAATTTTGTTATAAATTACCATCCTAGTGTACTAAAACTGTCAATAAGTGTCTCTGGCCATAGAAACTGGGTCGGAATGGATCGCAATTTGAAAACATGTTAGGCTAACAGTTTTTCAATTTCTCGCATTTTCGTTTCCAAAATGCATTAGAACAGACCATAATTTGTTCCTATTTTAAGAATTTGGTTGATTTCTTTTTCTTGGTGTTCTAGAATTATTTTGTAAATAAAAAAGGTACCGAAGCACAGTTTTGACCAAAAAGGTCAAAATCCCCGTGACACTGCTCCTTTAAGTGGCGGAAAAATGGCATTCAGGTTAACTCCCGCCTTAAAGTCGTAAAAGGGATGCAGTGTTTCAACTGTGAAAGGGGTACCATTTTCTATGGAAGGTAAATGAAAGGGTTACTTTTTCTGTCAAAAATGGTATATAAAAGGGTAAGGGTTTGGACGTCGGGGCGGAGCCTCCCCGTATAAAACTTCGTTAAGTACCTTCCCCCCCGGGTATAAGTACGTCATTTCAAAGTCAAATAATAATATTTCACGAAACAATAATTTTCCCTGAATCTGTACTGAACAGTTCACAGCATACAACTTCTAAAAACAAGAATCACAAACCTGTTAGCTCTATTTTTGTTCATCTTTATACAGCCGTGTTTTTATGATCAGATAAAGAAATTCATCATGCGTGGTCGATTCATCATGCGTGGTCGGTGGCCAGCCATAAACTGTTGACAGTTTTATCTGTTATCTGTTATTAATAATTTTCTCCCCATTAGGGGTCACTAAGCCTTGCTTAGAAGCAGGTGTTTCTGATGATGTGGAGTGAAAAAACGGTTGAGCGCGTGATCTCCTGTAGGCAGGATGAACATGCGAGTAAAACTCATTTTCATATGAATGGTTTCGCACGAAGACTCGTTTTGAAAGAGAGGCAAGAGATAACTTGGAAATGGCCTTGAGCTATGAGCCACCCAGTCTGCCATCGCGTGCGCCTGAAACTGATATATGTACCTTCCCCTCGGAAATGGCATATTACGTAGCAGGAGCACACGCGTGGGAGGTAACGCGCGAGGCACGTCTCTTCCCTCGCACGCGCCCCGCCTCTCCAATTCATGCACGCTCTATATTATTTCAAAACATTATCATGGCCATGGGGCATGGAGAATCCTTCCCTTAGATCATCCTCTCTTGCGCATGCACCCGGGCATGCGCACAGTCAAACACTCAAACATAATGATGTGAAACACAAAGCAAGTAATAGTATAGACGTCAGTATAGCCTGGAGTAAAATGAAGCGCGAGTTGGAGGGACGCGCGCTACTAAAATCTCGCGCTCTTCTCCGCTGAGCGCCTGCTACGCAGGCTACAAGTTATAGGGAAGAAAACACCAAAATGCATTGTGCCTTGAACAGCACAGCAACCGCAAATGCAAATCTCAAAATCGTTAAGTTTCTTCGTTCAAAGAAAGACGCAAACGGAATCAATCAAACAATCAATTAATCTTTATTTGATCAACATAGAAAAAGTGAAACTACAAAAAAAACAGCAAAAAAAACAGCATACTTAACTAGATTTGATACAAGATTCTTCATTTCGTGTTCATTTTAAAGCGCATACAATACAGACGACCAACCGAATGCAAGCTACTTAGTAACTGATCTGATGACTAATTAACCGGCCACAATTTCATATTTTCAGAGCTCTCCAGCCCAGAACAGCTCAAAATAGCTGGAAAAATGTTCTTTCCTCTATCTAATGGCTAAGAAAACCCTCTCAATACCATTCGAGCCCGCAAACTAATAAATGTTGCGTAGTTCCCTCTCCCAGTCCGTTCTCTGGAATCGAGCCAATCTCTCGTCCCCAGACTCTTCGCTCGTACTTTTGAATATCCCCACCTTTCTCGCACTCTCTGCGCATGTCACGCAGGCGTCCAACACACATGTTTTGAAAACTTGGCATGTTCTTGAATATTTAAATATAGCTGTTTTTGTTATGATATTTTATCTCGATCCTTCACATTCGATTCACATGCACAGACTTCACGGCGTAATTTTATCTTTCAATTCCTTTCAAGCGGACCTGTTACAAAGAACACCGTTTAAATGTACAATTAAAAAGACAAACAACACAAACCGTATTATTCATATTGCACATGCATTGGGGTCAAAGTTTGTGAGAAAAAAAACAATTTGTAACATGCGTGATCCTGGCTTTACCTCGGTGTAAAAAACCTCACAACTGACGTCACGGCTTATATATGTAGTTCTTATGTAGTTCTCCTTGTTCTCGTGGAGCTATGGATCGATGGATCAGTAGATCGATGGATCAGTAGATCGATGGATCAGTAGATCGATGGATCAGTAGATCGATGGATCAGTAGATCGATGGATCGATGGATCAGTAGATCGATGGATCAGTAGATCGATGGATCAGTAGATCGATGGATCAGTAGATCAATGGATCGATGGATCAGTAGATCGATGGATCGATGGATCAGTAGATCGATGGATCGATGGATCAGTAGATCGATGGATCAGTAGATCGATGGATCAGTAGATCGATGGATCAGTAGATCGATGGATCAGTAGATCGATGGATCGATGGATCAGTAGATCGATGGATCGATGGATCAGTAGATCGATGGATCCAGATATTTACAAAGTTTATAAAAAACTTTATTAGTACTAATAAAAAAATTTCGGGCAAAAAACTTTAACAGTGAAAAATAAAACTTAACAAAAAATAAAATAAACTTATCAAACAAATTATTCTTATACTAATAAAACCGTAATCGGGCAAAAAAGAAATCGACTTTTTTGCCCGATAATTTTACTAGTATAAGGTAATTACCTTACTAATAAAACCGTAATCGGGCAAAAAAGAAATCGACTTTTTTGCCCGATAATTTTACTAGTATAAGGTAATTACCTTACTAATAAAACCGTAATCGGGCAAAAAAGAAATCGACTTTTTTGCCCGACAATTTTACTAGTATAAGGTAATTACCTTACTAATAAAACCGTAATCGGGCAAAAAAAGAAATCGACTTTTTTGCCCGATAATTTTACTAGTATAAGGTAATTACCTTACTAATAAAACCGTAATCGGGAAAAAAGAAATCGACTTTTTTGCCCGATAATTTTACTAGTATAAGGTAATTACCTTACTAATAAAACCGTAATCGGGCAAAAAAGAAATCGACTTTTTTGCCCGATAATTTTACTAGTATAAGGTCATTCATATACTAATAAAACCGTAATCGGGCAAAAAAGAAATCGACTTTTTTGCCCGATAATTTTACTAGTATAAGGTCATTCATATACTAATAAAACCGTAATCGGGCAAAAAAGAAATCGACTTTTTTGCCTGATAATTTTACTAGTATAAGGTAATTACCTTACTAATAAAACCGTAATCGGGCAAAAAAGAAATCGACTTTTTGGAAAGATAGATGCAAAGACGACAATGATTTTTCTTGCGGGAATTAATAAATACAACTCCGCAGGTTTTTATTTAGTTTATATTCCGATTACTGTGTCCGTTCGCAATCACACGCGACCCTCAGAGCACAGCTGCCCACGTAAACATCATTCTGCTCACGTTGATCGTTTTTCTTGTCAAAGCGTAGTAATACAAATTATTATACTTGAACATTGTCTGAGTATAAATTATTTGACGAAAGAAAGTAATTAAAATTTCAATAAATAGTCACTGGCAAATGTGTCGCCTTGTGGTGTTAAATGCCCACGTGCACGGTGTGCATGGTTCTTCAGCAAGTAATATTTTTCTTTCGGTCTTGCATGAAGAATCCGCATGATCTGATTCTTCTATATGAAACTGTTTTATTTATTTTCTTTCAATTGTAATTGATTTAACCGCATTCACCTTTGAGGATTTTACTTAAGCAGAAATCGTTTATTTCCAAAATCTATAAAGTTCACATGGACAGCTAATTCGCAATTCGCATGCATGAATGACCACCTGAGGAGTGTTTAGGTGGAAAAATTTATGTTCAATTTTTTTATGACCTTAGGTTTTGCACGGTCTTATACCTTTTAAACACAGGGTGCCAAGAGTAGCGGGGTTTTCCAATATACATATGTTTTGGTTGTTTTTTCTACTTTTACCATGCAATATTTTTTTTGTCCAATTGTCCATCATCATTTTGCGCGGCGTTAGCGGATAGCGATCGTTCTCTTTTTGTTCGTGGCTGTGCATGGGAGGAAGCCCCAGTGATGAGGCACTAATGGAACACTTCACGTGGGAACAATGAATTTCGTGATTTGCGCATTTAGTACTAATAAAAGAAATCTCGTGAAAAACTTTATTCCGTTTGAATTAATTTAATAACATAAAAATCAATAAAGATATACTAATAAAGGAAATCTCGTGACTAAGGGCCTATTTACATGGAGAGAAGTTGTCCCTGGTAGGAGAGTTACCTTCTCCCCCGAGCCATCTTTTATCTAGCGTTTACACCCCCAAATGTTTCATTAAAACTTGGGTATTTTATATAATTTACGATAATTTTGTTGCTTTTGAGCATTTCTTTACCAAACTTGGCAAGTGAGTATGGGATGCTGTCTCAAACATTTCGATATCAATTACAACAGAAAAATGTCAAATTATGACGTCACAATTAATGACGTCTTGATTTAAAGTTTTGAATATGCAATTTTTTTCTAGAATTTACGAAAGATCGCATCAAGAAGAGTTAAAAGCCGAAAACCGTTTGTCGATATCTCAAAAATTGGATGAGATTTAGAATTTTGAAAAATGCGTAGCCAAAACATGGAGTCCCTTCCTAGTGTAATAGAGTAATTTTAATTAAAATTAAAAGGAATTAGAGTCGTTTTTTTGGTGCCCACAATCCTAGTTATGTTGCAGATTGGATGTTCAGGACGACTAGAACAAGAATAAGAAAACAAATCAGAATAAATTGTTTTCCTACCAGTGTTAGTACTACAAAACTCTTTATGTCGAAGCATGATGTTCCAAAAAAATACAAACTCTACTAACGTGAGCTCTGCTTAACGCCGGAAATAGCCGAAGAGCGCGGAATATAAAAACACAACTGTGTTGGATAAATCTGGCCACGGATGTGGCAGGTTTAATATACAAGGCTAAAATAATAACAACACAGTGAGAGATCTTAACAGATCAAATTATTTTGCAAACGTGGGGGCGACAAACAATCTCACGTGATGATCAATTATTGGATAAAATAAAAACTATAAAACAATAATAACCCGTTGGTTGGCAAAAGGGGAGGTGGCGGGAAATAATTTACTCGTCAGTGAACGCTTTGATGGCGAGGGAAAGAAGGACGTATGGATTTAAATATCGTAACTTTATCCTAGCCAGCCAGGACCGCCCTTCGATTTCATTTCTCGAGTAATTTCCGTACCTGGTACCGACATAACCAACGGATTATCACGTTAACATCATGCATCAACTTAAATAACATTATGTGGCCATAATGTTTTGCTTTTTTATGACGTCATAAAATATGACGTCATCAATTATTTGATTGCTAATATTATCGTTTTGGAGTTAAAAACTAAAAATCTAAAAACCATACGATATTTGGAAACACTAAGCACTCTATTTCACCAAATTATTAGCCTTTCTTGAAGGGAGGAGTTTCATTAAATTGCCATAGCTCAATAAATATTTGTCGTAGCGAGGAACGATTTTCGGTCCCTAGCCAAGCTCTTTCAAATGACATAAACTTTCTTTTTGAAATATAAAATTTGTATAACACACGTACGTTTTTTGTGACGTCCTCAATTATGACGCCATAATTTGACATTTTTCTGTCAGCAACCCAACCTTATATGCCAAGTTTGGCGAAGAAATATACAAAAGAAGAAAAATTAGCCTGAATGAAACATTTGGGGGGTGGGTTGGCCCCTACGTGTTATGTGAAAAAGTTGTCCTGTTTACCGAGCCAAAACTGACTTGGCCCTCTCGGGTTTTGCGCATGCGCGCTTCGCATCCTAACCATCAAGCCCCGCGCTCCCTGTTTTCCCGCTCGTAACGTGTTTTCCCGCTCGCAACAGCGCCTGGGGACGAGGCAGCAAAGTGTTTATATGGAAAAAAGTTGGCCCGTCCCCCAGGGTCACCCTACCTTCAAAGCGAGTAAACCCTCCACCCAGGGACACCCTGCCCCTCGAGCCTGCTATTTATAAAGAAAAGTATGAAAAGTTCTCTCGCCCGGAGTTAATTACTCGGTATGGAGGGTGACCCTCCTACGACTCCTACCAGGGACAACTTTTCTCCATATAAACAGGCCCTAACACGCCGGGTTTCCCACGAGTTTTACTTTATTTAAATAAACACTGCGTTTATTTGAATAAAGGAAATCTCGTGAAAAACTCGGCGAGTTAGTCACGAGATTTCGTTTATTAGTATATCTTAATTGATTAAAATGTTGTTAAATTAATTCATCTGAATAAAGTTTTTCACGAGATTTCTTTTATTAGTACTAAATGTGCAAATCACGAAATTCGTCATTATCTGTAGTACGTGCGAATGGTAGTTTGCGGTATGTCTCATCTAGCTGCCCATGTGAACTTTATAGATTTTGGAAATAAACGATTTCTGCTAATAAATCCTGAAAGGCGAATGCGGTTAAATCAATTACAATTGAAAGAAAAGAAATAAAACAGTTTCATATAGAAGAATCAGATCATGCGGATTCTTCATGCAAGACCGAAAGAAAAATATTACTTGCTGAAGAACCATGCACACCGTGCACGTGGGCATTTAACACCACAAGGCGACACATTTGCCAGTGACTATTTATTGAAATTTTAATTACTTTCTTTTCGTCAAATAATTTATACTCAGACAATGTTCAAGTATAATAATTTGTATTACTACGCTTTGACAAGAAAAACGATCAACGTGAACAGAATGATGTTTACGTGGGCAGCTGTGCTCTGAGGGTCGCGTGTGATTGCGAACGGACACAGTAATCGGAATATAAACTAAATGAAAACCTGCGGAGTTGTATTTATTAATTCCCCGCAAGAAAAATCATTGTCGTCTTTGCATCTATCTTTCCAAAAAGTCGATTTCTTTTTTGCCCGATTACGGTTTTATTAGTAAGGTAATTACCTTATACTAGTAAAATTATCGGGCCAAAAAAGTCGATTTCTTTTTTGCCCGATTATGGTTTTATTAGTAAGGTAATTACCTTATACTAGTAAAATTATCGGGCAAAAAAGTCGATTTCTTTTTTGCCCGATTACGGTTTTATTAGTATAAGAATAATTAGTTTAATAAGTTTATTTATATTTTTGTTAAGTTTTATTTTTCACTGTTAAAGTTTTTTGCCCGAAATTTTTTTATTAGTACTAATAAAGTTTTTTATAAACTTTGTAAATATCTGGATCCATCGATCTACTGATCCATCGATCTACTGATCCATCGATCCATCGATCTACTGATCCATTGATCTACTGATCCATCGATCCATCGATCTACTGATCCATCGATCTACTGATCCATCGATCTACTGATCCATCGATCCATCGATCTACTGATCCATCGATCCATCGATCTACTGATCCATCGATCTACTGATCCATCGATCCATCGATCTACTGATCCATCGATCTACTGATCCATCGATCTACTGATCCATCGATCCATAGCTCCACGAGAACAAGGAGAACTACATATATAAGCCGTGACGTCAGTTGTGAGGTTTTTACACCGAGGTAAAGCCGTGATCCTTGTGCTCTCATGATGTTCGATTTACCGTGTTCAATTTGAATCGTGACCACGAGACAGTGTTTTTGTCGTGTTTTACATGAGTTGTTATGACCAGGCAAAATTTGACCACATTTTCATGTCCATACCATATCAGCGAGGTTGATTATGTAATACATCGGAAACGAAAGTGAGCAAATATCGGATCGGGAAAAAATATTCGCCAATGCCGAGTTTAACTGAAAGACTTTCGGTTGAAACCTCGAACGATATAAACGCCGAGTAAAGCCCTGAAAGTCACGATATGAAAACAGGTCTGTGAAAAAAAACGACATCGACTTTTATTGTGCGAACAGGATTGTTCCCATTTCTGATCTGATTTCTCCATGATGTCCAACATGTGAGCGCGCGAGCGAGCGACGAAGAACAAAGCTCGCCTTGTCTTTCTATATTCAAATATTATTATTAAATCTGTCACAGTATAGATACTCAAATTATTATAGGTCGGAACTTGCAGTAGACCTTGGCCTTCAGGGCTTTTTAAAATTCCCTTTTTAAATTTGCCCACCCGGCTGACATTACTTTAAAAATTTACCGTGAAAAAATATTTCCATATCTGTCCATTTCGCTCGCTACAAAATCCTCTGATATGAAAATAACCATACGTACAAACGAGATAGATTTTTGCTTCGAACAAAGATATCATTCATTGCTCCGAAGCACAAAGAGCCATTGTCCCATATCACTGTTGTTTTCTCTATTTCAGCACCATTGTGTTAAATGTCCTCGCAAGAAGAACAATGAGTTGCCATGGTTACTAAGTACCAAAATATTGTCCTACATCAGCTGATTTTATTTGTCTCTCGCTGCTGTTGTCAAAAAATATTTACATGGATTTAGAAGATTGGGTTTTCCTTGAATCAATTCATTCAATTGTTGTTTAAGTTCAAATCAGAAATGCAAATTACAAAGCTCGCAGCCAACAGCCCTATAGCGTCAATATATACGCATTTCAAAAACGAAGTACATCTCTACAGCATAGCCGAATCTACATATCATATGTACAATATTTGTGGCGTAGAAATAAATTTTCAAAGTAATTGATCGATAAAAAACCTTCCGGTGTTTACGGAAGTTTATTTACTCCGGGCCGGGGTCTCGTATCATCGTCGTTTATCATTTCACCATCACGACAGTTCAGGTGAAGATTGTGTCCATTTCTTGTCAGTTGCAAAACGTTTATTCTATCGCCGATTCTTGCCAGCATCTTTCCAATCTCTCTGCATAACTCTTTAGTCTCTTGGTTCAACTGATCACATGAAGGACAAGCTTGATTATTTTGTGACTTGTTGCCGGCTTGTGACTTGTTGTCGCGGTCCATTCGTTTATACGTTTATCCCCTCCAAGCGGTCTAGATATGAAACAGATGAATATGAGCTTTAGACAGGTTAAATCGAAATTATTCTGCTAAAGAGGAAAGAACCATTAGTCACACTTTTGTTCTTTTGTGACAAATTAGAAAAGCAAATTGAAATTAACGACTTTTCTGTACATCGCACCCCAGTAAAGCCCAGCGACTACCCTTGTTTATAAATTTCTGGTTCTAAAGAAAGAGCCGCTAGCTATAACTCATTTCCTATTCGAGCTATCAAAATAAAAACGTCGAAAACAGATGGCTTATAAAGACATCTTGGATTGAGTTGTTGAAAAAAAATTAGGCTTGTAATTCAATGTTTTAAGCAACGAAAGCTCTCAATATGTCACTTACCAGGGTGAGATAAAATGATCTGCAAAACTCGTTCTCTTAGTCAACAACTTGTTGCTTGAAGTTTCGCCCTCAAAGCCAACTTGTTCGAAAAGAAAAACGGTCGCAGTAAGGTCACACTCGCTGGTAATTACTTCTAGTATTGTAAGCCTTCCCTAAGGAAGGGCAAAATTCATGGCAAGACCGGGCCTTCGGTGGTCGGTCTTCTCGCAACGAATTTCTTTGCCGCTTTTACTGCGTTGCCCAAAAAAGTTCCCGCGAAAAAAAATTATTAAACTGCGTATAAATATATTCACCGAGTACCAAAATAATACGTTGCAATATTTTTTGTATTTTTTTGATTGGCCCGCGGCTGAAGGTTGTCAGTTGTTCTATTGTATTCAGAAACAATAGCTCGCGCGCATGCTGTTACGATTGTCTCTCGACCAATCAAAGTTGTTCATTTTTTGTGTAATCCGAAGTCCTTTCAAGTCCACGTGCACAAACTTGCGGTTCAAGTTTTCAAAACAAAAGCACACCGAAACCACGTTTTCTTTTCGGCTTCAACAATGCATATCTATTCATCAATTATTCATGAAATTGAACCAAATCATTTTCAACAGGATTTGCATAAATTCTGCGTCAACATGATGAAGTTGACAGTCTAACCGAAAATTCTTGATTTTAATCTTCATTTCAGTCCGCTAGTCTAAGCAGTTCTAATGCATGTTTATTTTTTCAGCTAATGTGCGCCATAGAGTAAGAGTAGAAAATAGCTATTTCTTCCAACGCGGAGATAAACATCACTGAAAACATTGCGCATGTTTACTTTTTGCTGATATATGCACTTTTTTATTCGCTTTCGTTTCGCAAGATCTTTTCAAACGTCAATTGACAATTCGTGTCATTTTCGAGCAGACTTCGATGTGTGATATGTCTCTTTAGGCGGCAAAATTTTACAACTAGAATTATTTGGCAGATAGTTGTGGGGGAGTATAAGAAATAAAAAATGTCCCCGCCATTGTTATTCCGTTTCTATATATCTGCGAGTGACCTCATCGCTGATGAAAATCAATCGGGAAATGACTTGGGGGTGTGTTTGGCAGGTCTTAAGTCTCGACCAATCAGAAGACAGCAGTTGGTCGAATTTGACCAATCAGAAAAGAGGCGGCGTGCCAAAGAGATTCTTCTTCGGCTACTTTTCTTCGCCACTGCAAGGCTCGTTTGATGGTGATAGTTTTTTTAGTGCTTCTGCGCCAAGGCTTGCTTCTACTCTCTCCTTCTTTGCTTTTGCTTTTCAAATTGCTGTTTCAAGTACCATGCGAAGTGTTTTGAACATTGGTTAACTTCTGTGAGTAGTAACTTTTTTTCTTTTAGCGGAGCACTCAGTTTTGTGTTCACTACTAGGACTTGCGTTGATGCGTCAGCGAGGAAGTAAGCTTACGCGACTGTCAACGGTACGGTTTTAACCTATACTGTTTTCTCTCTTTTTAGGGCAAATATACCATTTACTTCGATTAAATCCTTGTTTGAAGAACGAAAACAAGCTGCAGGGCCGAAACAAGGAATTCCGTGCGAACGCTTTCACTTTTCTAACTACGATTCATCCAATATGGCCGGGGCGACAGCTGCGCTGAACAACGAGGACCTTTCTCCTACGCTCAATACCTCTGAAATGTCAAGGTACGATAAGGATATCATCGAAGAAGGATTATCCCTCACACTGGACTATATTTCTTACCGGCTAAGGAGCAAATTTGAACAGAGCAGACTCAAAGGTTTACCTCGACAGTTTCTTATTCCTCAGACGCCAACAAACACATCAACGAGTACTCTACGAAAACTGGCAACTCTTATGGAGGCAGAACACCCTGATTTGTTCGAATCATTGTGCACAACGTTAGGAATAACGCCAGTTACAGCTTATCCTACGTTTGTCGGTGTGGCACAAGAGATTTTCCAAGCAGGAACAAATTGGGGCAGAATAGTGGCGTTGTTCACGTTTGGAGGCGTAGTGGCCCATCATTTCGTGGAAACACAACGACCAGAAATGGTTCAACGCATCGTGGAATGGATTGCCTCATTTATTGCTGATAACTTATTAACTTGGATCAGAGAAAATGGTGGCTGGGTAAGTCGTAATTCTGAGTTTTTTAGAATTATTTTTCGTTTTTTATTTATTTTATATTATTTTTAAACATTTTTTTTGTTATTTTTCTCTTTATCTTGGCTACCAGCTGTACGTGCTGTAGTAATTTACTGAATGCAAATTTCAGTCTCTATTTACTTTGGTTTATAAGTCAGACATTCATTTATCTCGTCGACGTTTCGTTTGCTTTTTGTCTCGATATACTGACGTATGTTATTTTGATGCAAATTCAAGAAGAATTTTTCAATCCTTGAGACAAGTTTTGGGGGCATACATAATGTAAACATGTGAAATGAAAATTTCTCTTCAACAGCGGGATACGTCTTCTGCTTGTTGTTTTCTTCAACCTTCGCCGCATAAATAGTGTGGTTGTTTCCGTGGGAAAGTAAAAATCGTCGTTAAAGATGTGAACAGTAGAATTTCAGTGTTTTCTTAATCTTGAATGCGTCCAAAAAATTCTGACGAAAAAATTATCGTGAAAAATATTTCCGTTTGACAAATGTGGTATTAGTATTTATACCGTATATTGCCCGGGGGGTGTTAATTCCATTCATGCATTTTTGATCACCCTCCAACATTCAAGTACACCTCTTGGGTGGATCAAAGTTATGTAATAACTCAGAACTAAAACTCCACAAACTTCAGACAGCAAAATTATAAAACGTAGCAGCAGTAATTTTCAGGCTAAACATTTATCTTGAATGTCTTGTGTCGTTTTTCAAGTTTTCTCTGTATTTCGATGTTTGAATAGTTCATTCTCTCCTTTGAGAGGACAAAAAAATTAATGTCCAACAATAACCAACAAAGTTGTTGTGCGTGGAAGGACTCTGTGTGTACATGTAGCTTCATTTAAAATCAGAAAAATGCAAGATATCTGTCAATCTATGTCTAGGTTATTTGCCTTTTAATAGCTCTACATATATATTTGATACAAGTTTATTCTCTGTATCACCCTATTTTCTTTGTACATTGCATGAACGATGTGTCATAGGTGTTATTGCATTTGTCATGAACCTCATACGCCTTTATTGCAAGTGAACTTGTTTCCAGCTAAACTGAACATGTCTTTGGCATGAATGACTGCTGTTTGTCATTTTGTCAAGTCACTGTCACTCGTCCAAGTCATTTTCATTCTTGGCGGAGAGTACACTGTAGATTAGTCTGAACACAGCTGCTTATTGAGGATGTGAATAACCAGGGAAGGTGATCTTACAGGTGTTATCCTCCGATCTCTGTATTTTAACACCTTAAGACTTTGTAGTTCAATAGATACCGTGTGTCATGAAATTTTCGTGGGATCTAATTTTCACAAATTTCGCGGGTTTTCCAACAATCCCTGAAAAAATCCACAAAAAGTTACCCCATTTACAGTCAAGCGGACACCGTTTGACTGTATTTAGATCACTGAATTTCAATTAAACTGACTGCAAACAATATTACAAGTACTGTAGGTGAAATACCAGACAGGAACTGCCCCGAGATCTGCAAAAATTTGCTCCCAGTGGTAATGTCTGAAATCCCAATTCGAGAAAATTTGTTCCCTCAAAACGCAAAAAATTGCAATCTGCAAAATTAAACTCCCTCGAAAATCACGCCACACGGTATGTTATGATCTGAAATTATTACAAAAATACACTTTAGTAAGAAGTTTGTATTGATGCAATGTCATAGATGCTGTAACAGTATCTTAAATTTATTGTTTGATGTTTTTTGCAGGTTGGTTTTGTTGCTCACTTTTCGGAATCTTCGCAATCGCAAACCATGTGGAAAAGCTTATTTACAGTGGGGAGTATTTGTGCCGCTGGCTTAACTCTTCTGGCCTTGAACAAGTGATAACAAAATATAATCTGTATGCTTTTTGCGCACTTGCTTACTTTCACACTATCATTGTATCTGCATTGGGACTGGACTTCTCTTTTGCCCCATGTTAGAACTGTTGCTTAAAATAACGGCCTTCATTTAAAAAATTATCAATGCAACAAACTTGGCCTTTTTCGTAGCATTTCAGTGTTGTAAGTAAACATACATTTGTATGATTTCAACTTGAAGATTAATTCATCTCTTTACTGCTTCAATGCAGTCTAACCATATTTTAAATTGAAAAGCAGTAATGTTAAAATTGTTGAGACAAAATGTAAAAATACAATGATGTAAATCTTTGTAGTTATCCCCTTTCTCACATTTTTGGCGGGTTATATGAATTCAAATCCCCTCCAGGTCATTCCATTATTGTGCAAATTAAAAAAACAACATTATTTTAGCAGTCGCAGTGTAGATACAAGACATACATGTCTCTCTGTAAACATGTGCATAATTATATTCATCACATTCTTTTCTCAAAGCTTACTTCCTTCAGATATGAAAGAAGTAATGACATGGACAGTGCAAGTATTGCTCAAGTTGTTGCACAGTTGTTGACATCCAGCTTTCTAATTTAGAAAGTCCAGTAACATAATAACTGTGCAATGACTACATGTATAAACAATGGAAATAGATTTTCATGTTGAAAACCTTGTTTGCAATATTTGCGGAAAATTTTGCGGAAAATTTTGCCATCATGCTCCGTCAAAGGCAACCTTCCTCTTCAAAAGGACAATCAAAGAGGGGGAAAAAAACTGCACGACCATGCCCATTTCATTGGCTTGTTTATGATTAGCCAGTGTAGCCACTCTGCCTTGCGTTAATGCCTATAGAGTACTTTATTTGTGTCGGAACAAGAGGACATAATGTGTACATTTCAAAGGAGCTTGTGTGTGAAATATTGGACTAACTACACAGTCTATCCTACTCCAAACTTGCTTGTGAACAATGCAATGGACTGACAGGATATTTCACAATAATTTGCTTGAGCTGTTTCCACATGCTACATGTACATGTGTCCTTGGACTTGCATTCTCCAGCCATGGTCAAGTTATGCTTTGCTGTCAACATCTACCATCTTAGTCAAAGGATATTTGCTCAATGCGAGGTGCGAAGAAATGCTGTCTTATCCTAAAGGAGACATAAGCTTGCCCTTGAGAGCTTTGCCACAAGATAGACTACTATCAGTTTGTGTTTGCGTTGTTTGGTTACTATTACAAAACTGAGGGAATATGTATGTATATCTGGAGTTCAACGAGTGTGTGTTCGAGTTTTTATCTACAGGAAACCATATAAATCAGAACTGTGTTGATGACTGTATACCCTTAAATTGTTTAGTTGAAAGCAGGTCATTTCTTGAGTTTGGGACATTTAAAGCTTGTATCATTGTCTTAAAAGAGATATACACAAGATAAATGAAAACTGGGTTACTCTGTGTAAGCGGGGAGGATGCAAATGATCTCATTTAGTTACTTACAAGTGTATACTCCTTATCAGCATGGTTGTACCGAGGTTTATAGAAACGAGAAGTTTCCAAAAGTATCATGATAAACGATCTTTGTTGGCTAGCCCCCTTTTGGAAATAATTTTCCAAATGCGCAACAGGGCCTCGTTGTTCAAAGGGTGGACAATAATTCTTTAAACAACGAGATGCGACTCAGATGTTTACTAGGCAGTTCTATCATCTTTGGGTTTCTAGAAAGTAGACCTCTTGTATGACCCTGTTAATAAGGCTGTTAATGGTAAGGCGTCTTAATAGCCTTTTTGAGGAAGATCATCTTGTATCCTCTTTGTACCAAGAAGTAGCTTCTTATCATACAATGGTATCTTTCCTTAGCAGCAAATTCTATATAAACACTTGTTGTCCACGCTTCTTTGTTTGCATGCTTAGACAGTGTGGACTTTGAACAACATTTTATAGTGTTGAGGAAGACTGTATTCATTGAAACATCCTTCATGTAAAGGTTGTTTTTGGACAAGGAAAATAAAAAAAATGTTAAGCACCTGTTGGGCTGCAAAGTGTTTAAATTTGTCCTTACTGATTGATCCCATACATGTTCTTGCTCATTCATTCTAAAGCGATTTTCATTTGAGTGTCTTAACTGGCCAAAACCAAAGCAATAATAATTTATTACATTGCCAGATCACAACAAACTTAAACAAAACGAACCAATGAGAACTCGAAGCAAATATACGAGGGTTGACCAATTCACGATTGGTTTTGGTTTTGCATCTGATTGATTGAGAAGGGGGCACATTTTTTGAACAAATAGAGCGTAGTAAAGCAAAAACCAAAGCAATTCAGCGATTACTTTCAACAGTGTATTGAAAACCAGGCTTTTAATTTTAGGACAAATGAAATAGACGATTAGAGAACAAGCGCTATTTAGAAGAAGCTGAACTTGTTTTTTTTTTAAGAAAACGTGAATATTTTTCATCAAACAAAGATTTTGTAAAGTTATCCTGATACCTTTTAGGGCATTATCCCGTAGAAAAATCAACCTTGTCCCCAGGGCCTTCTCGGTATTCAAAATGGCAGAGAGAGAAGAGCCAGATCATGTGACCTTAAAAAATCTCCAAAATATATTGGATATTTTCATTCAAAATGGCGGAAGGCTCCCCATTGGTTGATTTTAAGTCACGTGATCTTTGCCAGGGTCTTCTCTCCCTGGGAACGAGGTTGGCAGAAAAAATATGCTACTTCCCCATGGAAATGAATGGTACCTCTCAACCTCGTTACCAGGGCTTTTCCCTTCTAAATTTTGCGGGGAAGGGAAAAGCCCTGGGAACGAGGTTTAAGGTTGGGTACCTCTCATGGGTGAAAATGAATAATTTGGAACCACGCCCATAAAACGGTTGGTTCCCCAGCGCATAGGGGCCAAAAAACAATAATAATCGGAGAGTCTCCCCAGGATGTCGAGCCCCATCCCTAGTATACCCCTTGGGGTTACAGGAACGCTTGCTACGCTGGTCCCCGCCTCCGACTATTTTGCTCTCGCCCCAATTTTCGCGCGGCCAAAATGCAGCAAAAGCTCTTCGATCGCGGAAAAAGCTCTTCGTTCGTACAGGAACGCTTGCTACGCAAGCTAGTATACCCCCATCCTCGGAGACCCCAGGGGCAGATAGTGGGGGCGAGCGAAAAAAATCGGCAAAGAAAAGTAGGAGCGAACGAAAATAGCCCCTGGGGTCGATTTCTTACCGCCCTAGTGCGGTAAGAAATCGACCCCAGGGGCTATTTTCGTTCGCTCCTACTTTTCTTTGCCGATTTTTTTCGCTCGCCCCCACTATCTGCCCCTGGGTCTCCGAGGATGGTATACCCCATGAAGGAACCTCTTCACAGCTAGGCTTTCTCATCTCATCAGTATGGAATTTTTAAAAGAGTTACATCAAAACTCAACATATTAGCTATGCAGAAAAAAATTTGTATCCAAGTGGGGAAATAACATTTTAATGTACATGTGGGCATAAGCTTATATAAATTATTATCTCTCACAAAGTTGGAACATGTAGCCAAAGAAGGTATAAAGCAGCTTTCTTACTAAAATGATTTTCACAATTGCTGGTTTGCAATCATTCCCGAGAGATTTAAATGACAAAGACCTTGGCGGCCATGATGACAGGAACAGTAAAGCTCATTATAATTCTTTTGTATGTACTCTCCCACCCACACTTAGCAAGTTGATTGCGTTTGAAGGGTCGGGTGGGTGGTTCCAGAGAGCCAACTTAGAGAGAAACTGGGTACTACTTTGTCAAGTAAGAAGTCACAATCTGTCGCTTCAAACGCTGTCGTATTGAAAATTCAAAATGGTGGCTGATTTATGAATGCGACGATATTTCAAATTGTAATTTTTGTTAATTCTGTTGAACCGTAAAGACAAGAAAAATGCAAAGACGGATAATGAAGAGTGCAAGCCCTATCGTCGAAGATTCCTTTCAGCGAAAGCAGTTGACAAAAAGATCTCACGCGGCTTTCACTTGGGTGCTTGTCAAATTATGTGATTTTGGCGGCAACTTTCTTCGCCGAACTGTGAGTATCATGTGCACCATATACAGTAATTATCTGAGTCAAGTCCAAAAGCGATCATCCCCCGGGTTTTAGACACAGGGCATTTGACTTTTCTGAAAAGTTCTGATCAACTTATGCACCTATCAATGTAAATCCCGAGGGTGGGGGGATTGCGGGCAAAGGGTGGGGATTTGATTGACCGAAAAGTAAAAATTCCAGTCAAATTCCCGAGGGTGGGAAAAATATTTTGTTCAAATGTATCTAAGAAGACCCACCCAGGGGCAGAATTCTAAAACAGACTAACAAGACAGTACTTTCTACATAAGTTACCTTTATTTTCTGTCAATCCAACCTTCAACTGATAAAGAAATTTGATAGGCAATGCATAAGCTTAGGTTATATACAACCGGGTGCTACCATTGAATCACAATATCACAACGTTCGAGGCTGTGTTCTATTGTTCTAGTATAAATGAATATTTACATTAATAAATGTGTTCATTCATCTATGTTGCAACGAAGCGTGATTCCAAAGCCACGAGAAGGAAAGGACTTGGTAACCGCGTCTGAAGATTGGACCCAGGCGCTTCCCGGTCAAAGTCAAATGTCCCAACCCCCGGGATGCGACACGTAATCAAATGCCCGATAGAGGGGATCGTTCTTGTTGTCAAATCCCGTACCTTTTGCCCGCACTCCCCCCCTCGGGATTTACATTGATAGGTGCATTATGTGGACCGAAGTGCGAAGGGGAATTTGATCGCAGGGTAGGGGGTGGAGACTTCCATATAAAAGTGACGGGGGCGATCGTCGTACCTAATTCGTGGTTTGTTATCGCTAAGCGTGTTTAAATCTAAAATGACTAACTGTTGAGTTATTCCGTACCTTTTAGGGTATTAAGCTGGTATTGGTACCTCTAGCGATGAAAATGAATTTGAGCCACACCCACAAAACAAGGTTTTGGTACCTTTTAGGGGTTCTTTTCAAAATTTTCGATGATCACCCCCATCACTTTTATATGGGAGGCCCCCCGGGTCAAATGGCCACTCCATATTCAACCCCAACAATTCCATTCTGACATCATACATGTAGTTCTATACAGAGCTGACTCAGATTTGTTGTCGTTATATACAAGTAACACTACAGCCAATCAGAGACACTACGTCCCACAGCATGCATGGATCTCTGTGGAAGTATTAATTATCATGGATGGAATCTCGGGGCACTCATAATCATGTAGTTACAATGATGTAGTTGTCAACCAAAAGTGTATTCACTCATTCTTCTTGCACATGCATATTTTTATATTAATGTGTACCACTGTTTTTAATTTATAACACAGTGGAACCCCGTTAATACGACCACCGTCGGGCCATGAAAATTTGGTCGTAATAACGAGGTGGTTGGATTAACAGGGTTTTCAGATAAGAAAAGGAGTGGGCTTTGTTCAGGCCACAAAAAATTGGTCGTAATAACGGGGTGGTCGTATGGCGGGGTTCCACTGTAATAATTTGGCCCTTCAATTATTATTATTTATATCACGATGATCCTGTACGTGTGGTGGTTGTGGTGGTCACGCACAGTCATCACATGCGGTGGTCGCATGCATTGGTTGTTGTGGCCCACCCCATTCTTCCGTGGCTTTCAGGTGCTCATTTTCGTGGTCACACTCGCAAATTTTGCCATTGCGCACCAACAAAAACTCCCAGCTACAGTCAGGCTATTTCCTCTCTTTTCCTACATCCCTGAGACTTCCCCCTGTGTGGATGTGTGAGGGGGGAGGGGGGAGAAATGAATTATTTGGGCAAAGATTGACATTTGTTCAATGGATACTTTTTATTTAATCATCAGACTCAGGATTCAAGCTTGGCCCAATCCCCACTCCGGCCAGTCATGGAACTGTATCTCCCACCATCATCACATCATCATACATCATCATCATCATCTCCAGCGATGGGTACAGTATGTCTGCCACCATCATTGGCATACGGCACACCTGCCCAGCTCCATGGAACGCTACCCAGGGTGAGAATCAGCCATTTTGCCAGGCATCCAGAAGCATGTCGCCCCATAAATGTGTTAAAGCTTTGGTGTATTTTTCATCATTTTCTCCAAGAATTGGGCATCCACAGGACACCTGGATGCCCGTCTGGCTAAAAGGTTGGTGAGAATAGTGACGTGCAAACTGTATTTAGAAAATGGATTACTGATTGACGGTTAACTTTCATATTCATTATTGGGGTCATTTTATTTCAACTGTCAGAATCCTCATTAGTAAAAAGTAAAAAAATATATAAAAAGAAAATAGCCGCTTTTTATATTGATATCAATACCCAAAAAACAGTGGAGCTCAATCAATACAATTATGTAAGAGTGATGTGTCCATACAAATATTGTGTACATCAATATTAGCACTGTAATATCATTTCCAAAGTTTACTCCAATTAAATTATGAACGCCATCCCAAGAAAAATTGCATTCAAATTTAGTAAGTTGACAGAGAATGGACTCAGTCAAACAGAAATATGGTTAGAAAGATAGATCAATGTTACAAAATACATGGAGTAATAATTACTCCTGTTATAAATTATATTAATTATGCAGTTACACTGTCATAAATTATTTATAACTTACAGTGTATAATCTGTATATTTCTGTGAAATTGAGTGAAATTTAGCATGATTAATCCAACAATGCGCCCTTCAAACTCAGGAACTACTTTACACCATGCTTGCAACAAAATAAATTAACAAAGGCAATTATTTTTGAGGACTTTGAGGTGACAAAATTTTCATAGGGCAATACCAAGAAATCGCGACCACCCCGGCATGACGGAAATTTTTCGCAAATCTGGACCACCCTGGCATGACGGAAATTTTTCGCAAAATCTTGACCACCCCGGCATGACGGATATTTTTCGCAAAATCTGGACCACCCCGGCACAACAGAAATTTTCACGAAATATGGACCATGCTGACATCACGGAAATTTTTACAAAATCTCAACCACCTTGGCATGACGGAAATTTCACAAAATCTCGACCACCCTGGTATCACGGAAATTTTCACGAAATCTTGACCACAGTCGCCCGGTCGGTCATTCAGTCGGACGCACGGTCGGTCAGTTGGTTGTTCGGTCGGTAGAGCGGTTGCTAAGTTAGTCAGTCAGTGATAAGTAGGGTTAAGGTGTCAGTATTAATTTAGGCCAATGGAAGTCTTGCGAGATAGAGAAAGGTTCGTGACAGCTACAGTAGGCCATACTGAACTTACTGTAAAAAAGCCTAAACCATTCAATGGAAACGGGTTTCAGTTAGAAAGAGCCGGAAAAATTTGAGATAGCTAGTGTTCAAGATAACGGGAATATAGTATACTTCCATTCTTATTAAGCAGCCGATGCCCATATATGGGCATCGAGCCGCTTCAAGAAATGGACGTTTTTTTTTCATGTCGCTAGCCCTAGCCCTCTACACGGTTGACATGATGTTATCGCATCTCGGTCTAAAATTAGCCAGTGGAGAATTTCTCTTCCACAGGCTTTCTGTAGTGTCGTGTAAGTGCGTACATGTATTGAGTTTATTACAGGAATCGCATTGAAAAAAGCAAAGACAAATGTCCCACAGCAGTGAACAGCAGTGTTGTTGCAAAATGTGCTAAATTTGGCGGTGTGACCTTTGCGCGTTATTCGATCCCAGCGGGGAATCGGCTTCCGGTTTCACGCAAACTGCGGACTTTAGCGAGACTGGCGTGACTACTTGTTTTTTTTCACTGCACTTTCCCCAGTTGACATTGCATTGCATTGTGAGGGGTTTTCCCATTACATTGTAAACGTAGCCAGGAGACATGCAAATAAATAGCCACTAGATAATTTCTGTTCTGTTTAATACATGCACCTCATTAAAACGAACGATAAAACTCGGTCCCAAAAACATAAACAGTTTTTCTTACACAATTCCACAGCATATATGTCATTCACAATTTATTTTCACGTTGAGCGAAAACACATCTGTGCCCTTGTTGATTATGATGCAATTGACATTAGCTAAAGTTTTCTACAAAGTAAACTTGACCTAAGCTCAAACTTACGCTAGCCAAAATATTGCATCACCCAGTCGCGTTTTTCGTCACGCAGGTTCGAAGTTGACTCTTAGATTTGGCAGGAGAACCTCAGAGTAAACTGACCGAGGGGGTGGAGGGGTGCATTGTTCTTTCTCCCCTCAAGGTGAAATTGGCCCGGGGGGGTTCTCCCAAAAAATTTGGGTGGGGGTGTGCCGCTGGGCTATAACAACCCTAATTTTGCGAACCTGTTCCAGACTAAGGGCCTGTTTACATGGAGGGAGGGTGACCCGGGCACCCGGGTCACCCTCCCTCCATGTAAACAGGCCCTAAATGTTGAAAAAAGATACCCTATTCCGAACGATTCTTAACGATTTTCTTTCTAACCCAAAAGGCTAAACTACTAAGCAGCACTGCGAGTTGTAGTTGTAAAGCTTTTTTAACACTCCTACGCGTTTCCTTTCGTCTGACTACTTCATCTACCCTATGCCAGAGTATCAATTACCGATCTTCGTGCCAACTCCTGGAAAACTGATACCCAAAAATGCCTTTTGGTATACCCTGTTCAAGACCAAAAATGCTCAAAAACCATACCCTGTCCAGCTGCACGTTCCTTTATAGCGAAAATAAGGGAGTTCCCCCCCCCCCCCCCCCCCGGAAATCGGCTGCTTGTAATCCCTTCAGGGGTTTCTTGTTCTATTAAAATCAAACTGAAAAATTAGTTGAATCTTTTGAAGGCTGGACATTTCGTTGGAAAATACTGAACAACTTTAAAAGTGAAAGAATATCGTTGAATTACAGTTTCGCTGGCCCTCAACATCATGTGCAACATTTCCAAGCAAATTATCATCAAATTTCGGCAAATGACAGTTCTCTTTTCTCTATACAAAAGTGATATAAGTTTTTACTTTCCTTTACAAGCATAATGGCTGGGCGAACACTGGGAGAGAGAGGCGTCGGCATATCTCTCCCTCAGTGTCCGCATGGTCATTTCTTTAGCTCCTCGCTTTATTTTGCATCTCACGTAAGGGAAAGAGGGACTGCTCGTCGTGTAATAATGGCGCGTCATCATGCATGGTTTACAAAGCACGGTCATCAATAACAGGTTATGAACCCATGCAGAAGGGCATTGATATTATCTTTCAGTTTCAGCATCATATCATCTTTTTGTAACATCCATCTAATTTTATGTTTTCTGACAGAAAAAAAAAGAAAGAAACAAAAATAAAATGATTGGAACTGACATCCTCCAGCTTAGCAAAAGTAGAACTGGGTCTGGGCCAGTTTTGAATATCTCCCTAAAATAGATTGTTACAAAAGTGGCATTATGATGTTTTGCAACGTTTAATTTTGGTAGATACTTTCTAGGTGTCATTTCTGAGTTTAGCTAATATTAGAGAACTTTCAAAAGCGCAGACATTTTTGAGTCACGGACGGCAACAGGAAGTTGAATTTTATTGTTTTTTGGTGCGCCTCTATCCCTACCAATGAGCTGAAAAACCCTCATTTAGCATTTTGCAACTTGACGTTATGGACGAAAAGTCGATAATTACACTCCAAAGAAGAGAACATTCGACTTCCGTCTGTCGTCTATGGCTCAAAATCGTCTCGGGCTTCCCAATAAGCATATAATGTGAACTCATCACGTGTTACCCTAAATAGGTCATTAAATATAGCCGTTTTCAATGTTTTAGGAATGATGGGAAAACCCATAATTATAGTTCCAGTATGCTGTATAAACAGGTTACGCCCAGTACACTGTTCGGCATTAGGAGATATCTGTTGTGCTTACTTGACTGAGGTTAGTATATATTTTTACAAATTAATAATTATTATTGTTTTGAAGAAAATTCATGTTCTTGTCTTAGAGGCCCCGCAATTTTGCTCAGGCTTGTCTACATTGTAATTTATTTTCCTTGCAGATTATTCTGAACAGAATTGAATCCAATAAGGTTTTTAACTTCGTTTGTCAAAGGTATGTATATTTATCATTGTCCATATAATCCTAGCGATTATGCAGTACTAATAACGTTAAAATGTCTGTATTTGCGATCCAGTTGTTCATGTATATATTACGTCCGCATGTTGAAAACCATGCATACATGATTGTTATATAGTCTGGATTCTGTGCGCACTCTGATTGGTTAAAAAAAACATGTTTTATCAAAGTATAAAATTTGATTTTGTTGGGAATGAGTAATTCGGCTATGTTATAATCTTGTAGGAGCGGAGCACAACCTGGTATCAAAGTGAAATATTATGTTTCGTAGGTTTGTTTCCTGAAAGTTTGTAAACTTGAAATGAGAGGAATTTCTTTGAATTCCCTCTTGCTTACTAATAGCAAATGTCTATTATAAAAAAAATTGTTTGGAACATATATTAAATAGTTGATGTACAACTGCAGCGGCAAATCATAGATTAATGCTCATGTGACTTAATTTCTGTTCAGCTAAACCGGCAGAAACCATGTGTATTTGTTTTTGAAAAACAACTGCCGAATAATTACACTACAAAAGACATATAGAAACATTGAGTTGAGTATTGTGACTTGAACATAGTTGCAGAAGATTACATGCAATGAAGGCCAAAGCTAATCCTACATTAGTATCTTGAATTTCATATTAAATCCAGAAGCCTCCAGCTTTCACTTGTCTAGGATGCAAAGGCCAAACTTTCGCCTGTCCTTATGAAACCAGTTTGATTTGTTACGATTTGTACCGCTGAAAAGTGGATGTTCTAGTCAAGTGAATGATGATGGTTTTGCGTGAAGGAAATAAAAAGTAATATGAGAAATTTTTGCGTCCCAAACACAGGCAATAAAGCTTGTTTTATCAGCGATGTTTTATTAGAAAAATGCTACAACTTCAAGACGAGACAAGAACTGCAATAATTATTATTAATACTTTTCAAAGCAAGGTATGGAATTAGGGTCGTTTTTATATATCATTTTATTTTCATTTCTATTTTTATTCTTTTATTTTTACTTTTTGAAATCTATTTCGGTTAAACCATCAAATTCATCTGTATCATGTTGCTAGAAACAAAAATAAAAGTAACTATCAAGTTGCAAACATTTGCAAGAAAAACCAAAAGTATCAAGTTACATCCTGTTGAATGGAAACCAAACAGTACGTGACTGTCACAACATTCTGCATATCTAAAAAAATAAAATATAATATTACATGTACATGATGACTGCATGAAAACCAAAAGTATCAGATTGAAAATGCAATGTTTGCAAGAAAGCCAAAAGTATCATCATTGCATTTGCATAAAAAATCAAAAATATTACATACAGACCAGTCTGGGATCGTTATCAAATTTGATAAGATTATGTTACGCTCACAACGATTGCGGCCATTTCAGAAAGTCGACGAGAAGTTTGTTTTTCTTTTGGTATTTGATGAGAAAACTCTCCATGATATTAACCCATTGGACTACTCGGCTTTTTCCAAAAAAAACGTCAATCTGAACGTCCGCCCCCACAGATGCCTATTTCTGGCCATTATCTCAACAGTTTAATGTCAAACTGTCTAAAGACTTGGTTTAAAAAACACGGCAACTAACATCCCCTTCTACGTAGAA
>MU827344.1:26945-39203 GCA_029204205.1 Desmophyllum pertusum | reverse complement strand
GAACATTACCATTACTTGTTCAGGACTGGTTTGTTTTATTGACATTGTGATTAACTGTGATTGATTCCAATTTTAATATGTTTCAGTTATTTAGTTTGCTTAATATGAAGGACCTTTTTAGATTCTTTTTTGGAAAAGGGGATGAGCTGAAACCTAGACTATGTTTTGGCTTTCCGGTAATAAGGCCACGATATACTGAAATATTACTATTATGATCAATGAATACTTGATATATCTAAATCTATACATCTCTTTTTGCTTTCCAAGTTGTGTCAGAATGCGTAAAACACAACAACAACAACAACAACAACAAACAACAACAACAAAAATAAATCATTTATTCATGGTTGTAGAGCTCATGTCACTAAATCAACAGAGAACGCTAATTTCGAGCATTTAAGATGTCAAATATGTACGAGCTGGAAACAGAATCTGGTGTTTTCCTGTATTGGGACTTACCTGAGCGTAATCCATCCATTGTTCATCATCAGACTTTGCGCTTAAATCAAACAACGTGCTGTTATTCTCGTCAAGCTTCTTAAGGTTAAGTTACGTAACATAATATTAGTTACAATAAAGAGCTTGAAAACTCAGAAAGTAATGAGAAAATCTTCAGTTTCGATCAGTTGCTATCCGGCTACAAATGAAAAGTATTCAATGCCAAGTGAAGTATATATGAGTGAAATCATATATGAGCTGCACACAAATGCTTTCCTCTGAACGAACATACAAATGTACGTGAATCTTGAATGAATGTTTCTGTCCTATCTAGCCGGTTCCGGGCGTTCGGAGAGTGGGGGGAGCGACGCGAAAAGACGCGCGAAGCGCGAAGGGCGGCGAGGCGAGGGGGTTGGGGAGAGGGCGCGAATGAAACCCACTCCCCCACTCTCCGAACGCCTGGAACAGGCTATGTCCTATCTGTCTCAAAAGCTAAGTTAATTAACGGAAGCATTTAATGGATGATGAAAGCTGTGTTATTATATAGACACGAGTGTTTTACTGGAAAATAGACCACTCGTAAGATCCATACGAAATTACATCCGGGACCCGAGTGGCGTATTTTCCATATCCTCACTAGTGAGGATATCGATGACGTAATTTCCCGCTTTTGCACGGTGGTTGTTTGTGCAAAGCTGTCAAACGCCGGTTGAAAAAATGGCGAGCGATAGATTCGTGAATTCACTGAAGCCGAAATGAAATCGTTCACTGAGGAGTAGGAAAATGCTAACACGAAGAAGAAAACTTCATATGACTTAGAAGAAAACTTCATATCTGACTTAAAATTATTCAAGGAGTTCCTTGAAAGTGAAGACGAAAGGAGAGAAATTCGGAAAGTCCAGCCATCGAGCTGCAAGAGTTCGTGATAAAGTTTGTGCTTTTGTTGTTTGTCTATATAATAAAAAGAAAATTACACGGTGGCTTGAAGTGCGCTCATTCGTAAAATATTGTTTTTACCACTCGAAAATAAAATTCATATATTCGCGCCGCCGTGTAATATCCTCTATATATACTTTCTAAAAGGATACGGCTAATCCCTTGTCACACCAGGCAATGGCTTCTTCATAAAGATGCAGCTTTACACAAGCCTTCGCTCCTAATGAACATGAACAATGAAACCTTTAGTTCAGTTTACTATGGCAGGCACACGACAGAAGGAAATTTAGTCGGTCATTTGCTGTCGGGTTTGCATACGATCGACTATGGCCAGTTGGTTTTATCCTCTGAGAAGTCATTTCGTCATTCGATTCTCAGTCACTCTTCTCTTGCGATTGTTATTAAAGATAATTTCATGCCTTTTTAAATGACTCCCATATAAAAGTGACAGGAGGGTGATGGTCAGAATTTTGGAAAAGAACCCGGCCTAAAAGGTACCAGAATCTTGTTTGTGGGCGTGGCTCGAATTAATTTTCACCCCTAAGAGGTACCAATTCTAAGACAAAACTAGTACTAGTTCTTGTCATATTTTTTCCGGCTTAATACCCTAAAAGGTACCGGAATAACTCTAAGGGTAGTCATTGTAGATTTTAACACCCCTAAGCGGTACGAAACCACGAATTTTAACCCCTAAAAGATACTGCGATCACCCCCGTCACTTTTATATCGGAGTCCCCCCCGGGGTTTTAATACCAATAAATATGAGAAAGAGAGAACGGATGAACGAACTAAATTTTGTACGAGAGGCCAGGCTGGTCTGGTTTACAAGTGCAAGGTGAATTCATACGTTTCATTGAACATATTAAAAGAAATCCCTTGGGACTTAACTTTATAGGAGTTTTCTTGTAAACACTAATAATGCTCAAGTCAACAACAACAATAAAAAAGAAGATGGCTGCCAAGAATTTTACCTCTTTCTATGGCTTTGATGAAAGTTGGTTCCAATGCAATTGCAGCTTTTGCATCATTCAATGTTTCTTGGAAACTCCCTAAGAAAAAGAATGGAGTCAACACAAAATCTACCATAAGAGGCGGTAGGAAACAGATTAAAAAACGATAAATCGACTACAGAGAATAATGCATTAGTACCGCGTTAAAACGTACCAAACGTCTGTACATGATTTTATACCATTCATTTTGATATTTGTCATGTTACAAAAATGTATGATAACTCCTGTAGTTTTTTAAAGAAAACACGAAACATCAAGCAATAATTATTTTTCATCGAAAACGCATACCTTTGAAAACGCTGTCCAGAGCGGAGACATTTGAAAACGCAGCCCTATCGTATTAGTGTGGACGGACGTTTTTGAAACGATTACGTCATTCACGTGGCCGCTCAGATGCACAGATGACTGTTGTAGCGTTTTCGAGCGTATTCGAGCGTTTTAGAGTGGACGGGGAAAACGCTACAAGAACGATAGTGTGGACGCGGAGCTTATGATGCGTGGGGCCTGAGTCTCACGCCTGCGAACATTATGTAAATTCGATGCAAATTCAATAAAAAAATCCTGGTCCTTTAATTGACGCTACATGCCGTCAGTTTGCATCTCCAAAGCGTGTCCGAACTATCTTCACAATCTTCGGACATCTTCGGCAACGTTCGGAAATCGTTGGAAATCCACGTACCCCGAAGACTAAAATCTCACTTATTTCACTCAGGAATAGTTGGCAGGTATAGAAAGCATGATCCGTCCCTAGAGCAAGGTTGTAAACGAAGTTGTACGTTAGTAGCTCACATTGCGTAACTAATTGCGTGACCTAAATTCTCACCCATTTTGAAATAAGCTGTTGCCCTGTTGCTGTACAGTCTGGCATTCAGTTCATTATCCTCGCAGTTCACTTTGATTCCTTCCGTGTAGAAGTATACAGCGTTACTGAATTCCTTCCTTCTGTATTCGTCGTTACCTTCATTCTTGTACACCAAAGCTATTGTTAAAATAAATCATAGGTGTAGTAAATAATTAATGTGTAGTTTCTTGGATAATTTGCGTGACTAATTGCGTGACAATTTGAAAAGAAAGCGTGACAAACCCAAAACTAAACCTCACCCATTGCGAATGAGCCGTTGCCCTGTTGCAATACAGTTTGGCATTCTTTACATTATCCTTGCAGTTCTCTTTAATTCCTTCCGTGTAGAAATGTATGGCGTTGCTAAATTCTTTCTTTTGGAATTCCTTGTTGCCTTCTTGAAGATTCACCTCAGCTTTTGCTAAAAGAAAAGAACACAGTCGGAAATAGGAATTCTAACAATATAATTTATTACTTTAGATTTACGTTACAGTTATAACCATGATATGGTATAAAGAGGGTGAACTTTTTTTAGTGTAAAATATTTTTTCAACTGATCAGACCATAAAGATAACAATCCGAGTTAGGACGTTACTTATATATAAATGCACTTTGCAAAAAAAACAAAAAAAACAAAAAAACGAGATGTTGCTGGCTATACCAGTATATGGAGAGGATCCTAATGTTTGTATACGCAGAAAATAGAACATGTTGGCAAAACAGTACAAACTGGCCATACTAAACAGACTACGAGTAGTCCCTCGTTTTTCTTAGGGATCGAGCGGCGAGCGAGCGCAAAGCGCGTGGAAATCACCTCCCGCGAGAAGACGCGACGCGAGGCGCGGGAGGTGATTTCCATGCGCTCGCCCGCTCGATCCCTGAGACAAATGAAATACTCGTAGTCTAAAGCTGAATAGTTATATACCAGTTCTTCTTCTCTTCTCCATAGTAGGAGCCTAAACCAATGCAGAGCGCCGTTATATAAATTATTGCAATGTTAAAAATCTTATTTACTCGTTTCTTTTTTCCCCTATTAATGAGTCGTCATCGAAAATGCAGTGCTCCTTCAGAAGGTGGTGTGACGTCAAGTTCTTTCACAGCTTTCACTGGACCTTCTGCTCCATTGTGCCTCCCTTCAGAAGGTGTGGTGACGTCAAAATCTTTGAACGAGCTTTCAGTGGACTCCGCTCCCTTGTTCCTTCAGAAGGTGGTGTGCACGTCAGGTTCTTTTACGAGCTTTCACTGGACTCTGCTCCAGTGCTCCTTCAGAAGGTGGTGTGACGTTCAAGTTCTTTGACACGCTTTTCCAACTGGACTCTGCTCCAGTGCTCCTTTCAGAGGTTGGTGGGACGTCATGTTCTTTCACATCTTATCACTGGACTCTGCCTCCAGTGTTCCTTCAGAAGGTGTGTGTGACTTCATGTTCTTTCACAGCTTTCACTGGACTCTGCTCCAGTGTTTTTTTTTGTCTTCAGAAGGTGGTGTGACGTCAAATCTTTCACAGCTTTCATTGGACTCCGCTCCAGTGTTTCCTCAGAAGGTTGTGTGACGTCATGTTCTTTGACAGGTTTCAGTGACCTCCTCTCTCAGTGTTCCCTCAGGTCGTGTGACGTCAAGCTCTTTAACAGCTTTCACTGGACTCTGCTCCATTGGTTCCTTCCGAAGGTTGTGTGACAGTCAAGTTCTTTGACAGCTTTCAAGTGGACTTTCCTCACCAGTGCTACCTCAGAAGGTGGTGTGACGTCATGTTCTTTTGATTGACAGCTTTCACTGGACTCTGCTCCAGTGTTCCTTCCGAAGGTGGTGTGGCGTCCATTTTTTTGACAGCTTTCAGTGGACTCTGCTCCAGTGTTCCTTCAGAAGGTGGTGTGGCGTCATGTTTTTTGACAGCTTTCACTGGACTCTGCTCCAGTGTTCCTTCAGAAGGTGGTGTGGCGTCATGTTTTTTGACAGCTTTCACTTGACTCTGCTCCAGTGCTCCTTCAGAAGGTGGTGTGACGTCAAGTTCTTTGACAGCTTTCAGTGGACTCCTCACCAGTGCTTCTTCAGAAGGTGGTGTGGCGTCATGTTCTTTGACAGCTTTCACTGGACTCTGCTCCAGTGTTCCTTCAGAAGGTGGTGCGACGTCAAGTTCTTTCACAGCTTTCAGTGGACTCTGCTCCAGTGCTCCTTCAGAAGGTGGTGTGACGTCATGTTCTTTGACAGCTTTCAGTGGACTCTGCTCCAGTGTTCCTTCAGAAGGTGGTGTGACGTCAAGTTCTTTGACAGCTTTTAGTGGACTCTGCTCCAGTGCTCCTTCAGAAGGTGGTGTGACGTCATGTTCTTTGACAGCTTTCAGTGGACTCTGCTCCAGTGTTCCTTCAGAAGGTGGTGCGACGTCAAGTTCTTTCACAGCTTTTAGTGGACTCTGCTCCAGTGCTCCTTCAGAAGGTGGTGTGACGTCAAGTTCTTTGACAGCTTTCACTGGACTCCGCTCTAGTGCACCTTCAGAAGGTGGTGTGACGTCAAGTTCTTTGACAGCTTTCACTGGACTCCGCTCCAGTGTTCCTTCAGAAGGTGGTGTGACGTCAGGTTCTTTGACAGATTTCACTGGACTCCGCTCTAGTGCTCCTTCAGAAGGTGGTGTGACGTCAAGTTCTTTGACAGCTTTCACCGGACTCCGCTCCAGTGTTCCTTCAGAAGGTGGTGTGACGTCAAGTTCTTTGACAGCTTTCAGTGGACTCTGCTCCAGTGTTCCTTCAGAAGGTGGTGCGACATCAGGTTCTTTCACAGCTTTCAGTGGACTCCGCTCCAGTGTTCCTTCAGAAGGTGGTGTGACGTCAGGTTCTTTGACAGCTTTCACTGGACTCTGCTCCAGTGCTCCTTCAGAAGGTGGTGTGACGTCAAGTTCTTTGACAGCTTTCACTGGACTCTGCTCCAGTGCTCCTTCAGAAGGTGGTGTGACGTCATGTTCTTTCACAGCTTTCACTGGACTCTGCTCCAGTGTTCCTTCAGAAGGTGGTGTGACGTCATGTTCTTTCACAACTTTCACTGGACTCTGCTCCAGTGTTTCTTCAGAAGGTGGTGTGACGTCAAAATCTTTGACAGCTTTCAGTGGACACCGCTCCAGTGTTCCTTCAGAAGGTTGTGTGACGTCATGTTCTTTGACAGGTTTCAGTGGACTCCTCTCCAGTGTTCCCTCAGGTAGTGTGACGTCAAGCTCTTTACAGCTTTCACTGGACTCTGCTCCAGTGTTCCTTCAGAAGGTTGTGTGACGTCAAGTTCTTTGACAGCTTTCAGTGGACTCCTCACCAGTGCTCCCTCAGAAGGTGGTGTGACGTCATGTTCTTTGACAGCTTTCAGTGGACTCTGCTCCAGTGTTCCTTCAGAAGGTGGTGTGGCGTCATGTTTTTTGACAGCTTTCACTGGACTCTGCTCCAGTGTTCCTTCAGTAGGTGGTGTGACGTCATGTTCTTTGACAGCTTTCAGTGGACTCTGCTCCAGTGCTCCTTCAGAAGGTGGTGTGGCGTCATGTTTTTTGACAGCTTTCACTGGACTCTGCTCCAGTGTTCCTTCAGAAGGTGGTGTGGCGTCATGTTCTTTGACAGCTTTCACTGGACTCTGCTCCTGTGCTCCTTCAGAAGGTGGTGTGACGTCAAGTTCTTTGACAGCTTTCACTGGACTCTGCTCCAGTGTTCCTTCATAAGGTGGTGTGGTGTCATGTTTTTTGACAGCTTTTACTGGACTCTGCTCCAGTGCTCCTTCAGAAGGTGGTGTGGCGTCATGTTCTTTGACAGCTTTCACTGGACTCTGCTCCAGTGTTCCTTCAGAAGGTGGTGCGACGTCAAGTTCTTTCACAGCTTTTAGTGGACTCTGCTCCAGTGCTCCTTCAGAAGGTGGTGTGACGTCAAGTTCTTTGACAGCTTTCAGTGGACTCCTCACCAGTGCTTCTTCAGAAGGTGGTGTGGCGTCATGTTCTTTGACAGCTTTCACTGGACTCTGCTCCAGTGTTCCTTCAGAAGGTGGTGCGACGTCAAGTTCTTTCACAGCTTTCAGTGGACTCTGCTCCAGTGCTCCTTCAGAAGGTGGTGTGACGTCATGTTCTTTGACAGCTTTCAGTGGACTCTGCTCCAGTGTTCCTTCAGAAGGTGGTGTGACGTCAAGTTCTTTGACAGCTTTTAGTGGACTCTGCTCCACTGCTCCTTCAGAAGGTGGTGTGACGTCATGTTCTTTGACAGCTTTCAGTGGACTCTGCTCCAGTGTTCCTTCAGAAGGTGGTGCGACGTCAAGTTCTTTCATAGCTTTTAGTGGACTCTGCTCCAGTGCTCCTTCAGAAGGTGGTGTGACGTCATGTTCTTTGACAGCTTTCACTGGACTCTGCTCCAGTGCTCCTTCAGAAGGTGGTGTGACGTCAAGTTTTTTGACAGCTTTCACTGGACTCCGCTCTATTGCTCCTTCAGAAGGTGGTGTGACGTCAAGTTCTTTGACAGCTTTCACTGGACTCCGCTCCAGTGTTCCTTCAGAAGGTGGTGTGACGTCAGGGTCTTTGACAGCTTTCACTGGACTCCGCTCTAGTGCTCCTTCAGAAGGTGGTGTGACGTCAAGTTCTTTGACAGCTTTCACCGGACTCCACTCCAGTGTTCCTTCAGAAGGTGGTGTGACGTCAGGTTCTTTGACAGCTTTCACTGGATTCCGCTCCAGTGTTCCTTCAGAAGGTGGTGTGACGTCATGTTCTTTGACAGCTTTCAGTGGACTCTGCTCCAGTGTTCCTTCAGAAGGTGGTGCGACATCAGGTTCTTTCACAGCTTTCAGTGGACTCTGCTCCAGTGCTCCTTCAGAAGGTGGTGTGACGTCATGTTCTTTGACAGCTTTCAGTGGACTCTGCTCCAGTGTTCCTTCAGAAGGTGGTGTGACATCAGGTTCTTTCACAGTTTTCAGTGGACTCTGCTCCAGTGTTCCTTCAGAAGGTGGTGTGACGTCATGTTCTTTGACAGCTTTTACTGGACTCTGCTCTAGTGCTCCTTCAGAAGGTGGTGTGACGTCAGGTTCTTTGACAGCTTTCAGTGGACTCTGCTCCAGTGCTCCTTCAGAAGGTGGTGTGACGTCATGTTCTTTGACAGCTTTCACTGGACTCTGCTCCAGTGCTCCTTCAGAAGGTGGTGTGACGTCAAGTTCTTTGACAGCTTTCAGTGGACTCAGCTCCAGTGTTTCTTCAGTAGGTGGTGTGACGTCAAGTTCTTTGACAGCTTTCACTGGACTCTGCTCCAGTGCTCCTTCAGAAGGTGGTGTGACGTCAAGTTCTTTGGCAGCTTTCACTGGACTCTGCTCCAGTGTTCCTTCAGAAGGTGGTGTGACGCCAACTTCTTTGACAGCTTTCTGTGGACTCTGCTCCATGACTTAAATACCACCTGGGTTCTTATCGACGATGTGTGTAACTGAAATACGTACAAATCAAAAATGTCTATTTGACGCCTTTTTTGACCAAATCTGTTTTGTGCCCACACCCTACAAGTAACTCACTAAGAGAACTTTGAAAACATGGCGCTTTGTTATTTTCTCTCTTAAACTTTGAAACTGGTTTGCTTGTGAGAAACATATGGCAGAGGAAGAAGTTAAAGTACACTACAGTTCGTCTAGAACTCAGGTTCGATGTCAAATAATTCTCTAATTTGTCTAATTACAGGGTGGTAAAGAGTTTTTGGGTGACGCGTGCTTTGGACAAACTGAGCACGTGTTGCATGAAAGGAATTAAAGTAAAGCGGTTCTCCGTGGCACGTGTTTTTGACAAAGTTGAGCACTGGGCTATAGCGCGTTGGATTCTGGATGGAGCGGTCTGGATTCGATCGCTGTCCGGGCTCATCAGTGTGTTGTGTTCTTGTGCAATACTTTTAAATGTCTGCCTCGTCCCCAGGCGTCGCTCTTTGGTTGTGCGTGGTGCGCGTGGAGTTGTGGGACTGATGCTTCGCCTTCTAACCATCAACCCCCGCGCTCGTTGTTTTCCCGCCCTTTACCGACGAAAATGCAACGGCGCCTGGGGACGAGGCAGTTTAACTCTCATAGGGCAGGGCTGAATAACGTCTGCGCATGTGCGGGATGTCATGTCAGCAATAGCAAATTTTTGGCGCGAACGTGTTGGTGTGTGGTTCTTTCGTCATTTTGAAACACGACGGCAAGGAGAGATAAATGTCTTTTATTTCCGCACCAAAACGGGAATATTTCCTTTCCCTACTTTCGCAAATAATAATTTGAACACTTCAAAGTTTACATCGAAGATTTTTCGCTGTGAAATACCGAGGAATACGTGAAAACTTGACTATAACATTACTGTTTCGTTTTCTGCATTTTCGCGGACTCTGGCTTCGTGGCTATTTTTCAGCGGGTGTTCAAAAAAGAAACCCTGGTGTTCAAAAGATATGTTTTCACTCAGTAACAGGCGGATCCACTACAAGATTTAAAAGCTTTTAAAAGTTTACAGGCAAACTCTTATTCTAGGCGAAAACCTTTGCAGTGTTTCGTATTTTTGAAAATCCCGCCATTTTACCTATGTTGTTGCTATGGTTTCCTGGCAAGCGCTTGGGGCATGCGCAGACGTTTATTCAGCCCTGTCCTCTCATAGTGCCTCTTTCAACCCAGACGATCTTGTACGAGGGCGTTGCGCAATGTGGGTCCTTTCTGTAAGTTTGCGTAAGATACAAACGAAAACCAGCTAAACGAGTCGATCTTATGCATCAGTGCATATCGGAGAGACTTTAGACCAAACGACCTACCTCTGTTACAATCGACCATACATGATCCAGTTCTGATTGAAGATTTCCCTCTAACTGCATGCCATGCCATGTCACAGTGGCCCACGTGACCTACAGGAAAATTTGGCATTCAACTCAAGTAAAACCATAAAATTCCTATATTAAGCCCTGGGCGTATTTTCGGAGAGGCTTATATTAAATGTGGGCCCCACTTGTATCGGAAGGAATTAATTCTACGTTTCAAAAATTTTTGGTATTTTATTTTGAGGGGATTTTACGTCTGAAAAATGTTACGGTAAGCAAGGTTTCTAACAGGAAACAGTTTCATGGGCGCGCCTGAATCTAGTGGGGGAATTCCCTTATCTGTGACTAATATATCTCTGGAGTAGAATGTCGCATGACCGTCCAGCGCATAAAAATTAAAGGACGTTTTCTCCTGATTTATCAGTATAACCGCTCCAGTGTTGCAAAATAACTTTCACAATTATTGACATAATGTTGTTGCAAATATGTAAATAAATACAGACAATACACACTACGGAATGAAACCGAAACTACAATCGCTGGCTAATGACTGAGAAGTAATTTTAAAACCAAGTAGCATTTCGGCTTTCGTATCACAATTTACAAACACTCAGTGATTGTTTTAGTGATTATTTTCCTTTTATAATTCATCTTCAACTAAATTTCAATCGCTTTTGATCGAGTACAGGTCGAGTGTACGAGTTGATTTGCATAATTTATGCAGGTCCGTCCGCGGCTCCGCGCGAACAAGGAGTCATGAACAACAGCTAACAACGCTAACGGGATCCAACAGAAATATACCTGGATAAGAATATAAGGAAGGAACGCTCTAGAAACACTCACTTGAACGGTTGAAAACACAGTAGTTACATTTCCTGTTTCGCCATGTTAGTCCATGTTAACCTATATGGGGAGAAAAATATCATACAATTCAGTCACACTGTCTTAGAGTACAATAATTATGAAACATGCTGGGTTTATATATGTCTGAGATCGCTCAACTCACCACAGTTCAGCTGGTATATGATAAACTATCGCTGCAGATCTGCACTGTTTGTACGTGGCACGTAAGTTGATTTGCATATGGTTTCTAATTTATTAGCAGTTGATTTTTAGGGGGTTCCCCAAATTCCTAGAAACACAGATGATGTCTCGTGACTTTACAAAAATAGCGTGAAAGAAAAGTACACATATACCGATCCGGGGTGTGTGTAAGGGGGGGGGAGGGGGGGGGGACTGGTGGACGTGTGCCGCTGGGCTATAAAAACCCTTCATGGCCCTGCACCAGACCACAACCTCCGGCGCTAATTTTGGACCCTGATGCAGACAAAATGTTAAAAAAGATACCCTGTTCCAATTTTTAACGATTTTTATTCTAACCCAAATCTATAGTAAGTAGCACTGCGAACTTGTAGTACGCGTTTCGTTTCGTCTGACTAACGTAGACTTCTGTCCTATTTCAGAGTATCAGTTACCGATCTACCAAAAAATACCTTTTGTTATACCCTGTTACAGACCATATGCTTAAAAACCATACCCTGTCTAGCGGCAAGTACCTATATAGCGTATATTTAGGGAGTACTCCTCCCCCCCCCCCCCCGGCCCCCCGCCCGTGCCCGATTTACATCGTCTCCCCCCGACTACTGAAGTGCTCTTAGGTTTCCGAGAATGCTCAAAATGTAAAACTAAACCATTTCGTTATTTGAACTTTGGAAGTAACAGAACGTAACATGATCACCGGACGTAAATATAACTGTTTGAGACTGTCATCTGTGACATCTGAGACGGAAAATTTATTATAACACTGTTCTCATTCAGTCCTAAGCGATGATAATTAACCTACCATGAACTGATATGTCGCACAGAACAAATATGAAAGTAACCTTGGTAAACGTTATCATTTGCAACAAAAAATACTAGCACTCAAGACTGCATGCGCTTTCCGTAACAGGAAATTTGCATGAACACAACCTATTACTGGGAAAATTCCCTAATTACGGGGAATTCCCTTTTGTGGGAAATCCCCTCATTCCCGGAATACTGATCAAATGGCTCTCTTAAGCTTGATAACAGTATTGAACCGCTATCCCACGCATATAGTTGTTACCTTTTACCTAAACATGTTTTTAGGTTTTGCGCTAGCCCTGCGATACAGCCGACTTCCATCGCGCGCCGCATGCAGCGTCCCGCGAGACCTTGGCACACAGCGGTCAAACGTACTGCACGCGCGCAGTTCCCGCCAAAAACTTTGCAGTCAAATGTCTTAAAAATGCGAAGTCGTCAG
>MU827344.1:0-26445 GCA_029204205.1 Desmophyllum pertusum | reverse complement strand
GCTTTAAAGCTCAAACTTAAGAAATTTACTGAAAACTTAAGCTTTATACTCGGAGTATGCATAGATAATGTAATAATTGTTATCCAAAAAGTGTCTCAGCTCGTATTTTGGTTTACCACTGCATGTTCTATAACGTTTCCTTACAAACTTCGCGGCCATTACGCTTCAAACTCATGGAAAAGTCAAGGCCGCGGAAACCGGAAGTGGCGCGCAATTTTGCGTTTGACCGCTGTGTGATTCGCAGGCTAGTTTTGCGCATAAACGTTGCTTGATCGTGTAGACAAATTTATTTTTACATTTTCAAGTGTTTCGAAAGCGACGTTCAATTTCACTTCATGTATTCTGTTTTAGTGAATCGTCTCCTCTGGAGCTATAGTCCATGCTTTTACTGAGTTAGCTGCCCTCGAAACACGAACAAAACCCGCTCACGCGATATATCACGTAACACTAGTAACGTACAATATGTCACGAAAGGCTCGCACTTAATGTTCTAAAGGCCCGATCAAACGGCCGATGTTGAGACCGTTTGACCACCCCTCCCAACGATGTCTGACAACATTTATTTTGTTCTTGAAATGTTGTGAGGTTGTTGTGGCTGTTTGACCGGGCATGGTCACAACATGTCACAACAAATGTGGTGAGCCTGTTGTGACCGTGAAATCTCGGCTGAAACACAGTTTTATCTCCAACGTATACTTAATGGTTCTCTTTAACTCAGTAGTCTTGTGGTTTTGGAGTCTACGGAAGAAGATTTCGCGGTAGAACCGTAGATTATTAAGCATTAGATATACGTACATATCTCTAAATTCACGCAATGTTGACTTTGCACGACCACGCACTGACGTCATAATCTCCCATCAAACTTTGCGAAAACAAACATGGCGGCGCGCGGGAAATTTGAAAGCAGAAAAAGCAGAAACAAATCGCCCAATATTCAAACCAGTTAAAGAATTATCGACTTCAAACCCCTAAATCAGTTTTTAAACAAACACCAACTTATGATTTGGGGTAAAACTGTTTTTCAGCCGAGATTCCCTTTAAAAAAATTGGGTAAACTCGATCACACCATAAACTCAAATAAATGTTCCAGCTGAAATGTTCATATACGTCGTTCGTGTTTCAAGATCATTAGATACCAAAAAAGCATTTCCATCGTTGTCGTGCCTTGCCTAACTGTTTAGAAACGGACGAAAGAGCCAATCAAAAACGTATTTGAAAACGAGGGTGGTTGGATGACCTGAATAGTATTTAGATGTTTTTTTCCGTTATTGATTTGGGGAAAATGGTGGACTTTTTTTATGACAACTGACACAATTAACGAAAACCTTAGCAGGATTTATGACATCTTACTGCCTGGTTTGTAAAGCGCACTTTTTAATAAGAAATGAAACATATCTACCTACAACTAGCTTTAAATTCAAACGCAGCTATTAAAATCGTGAAAAATCGTTTAAGCATTTACCGACAAAAATTTGCATTTTATTCAGAAAAAGAAGTGATTAGTGATAGTGAATTCAGGATTACAAGTTCCTTAAAGACTAAGTACTTGTATCGATTCAGTCAGTCAACACGATAAGTTTGTTTTTTGTTTTTTCTTCGTAGATAAAGTATGAAATTAGTTACGTTTTCTGCCGATTAATCATAAGCTTTCTCGTTCTTAGATTTTGAAGCTAGAAAATTTCTGGTTTTACGGCTCTGTCTATGATTCTAACAATGAACATTTATTTAAATTTCTCAGTAAAAAAAGGTTTAAATCACAATTATTTTTCGAAATAGATAACAGAAGCACAATTTCCCTACAAAAGGCTAAAACAGCCCCAAAGTTAACTTTTAAATTTATCAAAACGTTTTGAATCAATATATTAAAGTACAAATGTTAGATCAGATTTATATCTCTGCAAGATAAAAACAATTGAGCGCTATAAGCTTTCGTGTCTTAGGCCCAGTTCAGACGCCGTACTTCACTTGAGCCGAATCGAATTCGATGAATTAAGTTCATGTGAGGTACGGCGTCTGAATCAATTCGGAACGGCTGGATCATGATCATTCGGATCGGCTCAGCCGTTCTTCCCGCCTGGCTCAGCCGAGAATAACGGCTGTGGACCGGCATTGATTCAGACGCCGAACTTCACATGAGCCGAAACAAATGCATGAATTATTATAATGTATTTTTCAATATAACAGCAATTTTCCCCTATTAATTTAAGTTCGGCTGAATTAAGCTCGGCGTCTGAATCAATTCAGTCGATCTAAATTAATTTGGGTCGGCCTAAATTCGAATTCAATTCGGCTCATGTGAAGTACGGAGTCTGAACTGGGCCTTAGTGAAATATGCTTATGATTTTGCTTTTCCTAAATATTAATAAATGCATTTGCCTATGAATGAGAATAATTTATCAATATTAAGGATTACAAACTTATTCCCTTTTGAAATGAGTGACGTTGGCTTGCATACAAAATCTCGCTATTTCTGTGAGTTGGTGAGGTCTAAAGGAAATTGGCTTCTTTGATCACCATTTCAAATGTTCGTGCTGCTTTGGAATAATATGAAGCGCTTTTTCGCACCTTTCACACCATGTTGAATCGATTATTTGCTATTCAACACTCCAAAAAAAAAAGGTATTATCTTTTTTTGACAATACAAAAATATCAGACAGACTCGATCAATGGTATTTTGAAATTTAAAGATAAGAACAAGTAAAAACATTTTTCTTGCACTTCACTTCACTACTTGCATATTTAAAATAAATTACTGAAAATATCTTATTCGTGAGGTAATTTATTTTAATTACGATGTTGTTTCATGAAAAAAGCCAAATAGCAGAGTAACTTTTAAAAGTACTCCTTTATTTCTCATTTCCGTACATTTTCAAAAATGTTTATATAAAATTAGACGAACTGAGAAATAATTTGTTTTCACTGATCTTCTTTTAGCATGATCATGACCTTTTCACATTTTTTAGGTGTTGGCAAACTTCTAAAGGAAATAAATGTATATTCTTTATTTTGATTACAAATTTACACGGGTATTGAATATGGGACAGACCGAGCCAATGAGATTCGTTCGGTTAACTGGTAAAATGAAAAATATACGTGCATGATATGCTTTCAGTTGTGAGAAGTAATTACGAGAGGAGTTACAAAGCAGTGTCTTCTCATTGGCTCGCATACTATTCAGCGCCCCTTTGTGATATTTTGTACTTATCACTTTTTCAAAAGAAGTCGTTTTCAGCTGCAAGGAGAGAGACTATATGCAAATTATTTCTGAGCTTCTTCACAGATGAAAAATCGTCAGGTGTGATCACTCTTTCTATATCAGAATACAAAATTTATTGGCGAGTTTCTTACTAAAATGTTTTTGCTTTGGCCGAGATGTGGATTTAACATGTTAGCCAGGCGGGTAAATAAGTGGTGTGTTTCATCAAAGGACCAGTATATACCATATATTATTGGACCGGTACGTTTATTTTTCTTTTCCATATTCTCAGCATAAATCTGAACATTCTGACAACACTTAAACTAATACTTGTTGAATTATATTAATCATTCTTCTAACGAATTTAGGAAAGTAGAAAATCAACTTGAAGTCCTCCTCAAACTGAAAAAATAGCAATATATTTGAAATACAATTACATCAGTGTTAAACATCGCGGATCAACTCTTTTTTTATCAAAACGTCTGTAAAAAAAATACATTTTTTATCGAATTTCTGAATTCACTGCTGTTGCGTGTATACTCCTTTCTTTTCATCGGTAAAACTCGATCCTTCTAATTAAATTCCATCCGCATACAGCGACATAACAGGGTTTGGTTTGTCCACAGAACACAGCGTAATACAATCAAATCTCATTTTGTATTAACACCAATGGGATCCCTGCTTTCATAACGTTCTTCCATGCTTTTCCAATTTGCTTTTTATTTTTTTATTTTTCAGGTTTAAGCCTTCAACACCAAAAGCAAAATGTCCAAGCAACCTTCCAACGCTGCGCATGTCTTGGCTCTTGGGATAGTGCCTCCGCTAGGAGATAGTTCTTCGTACGACTGGCTCAGCTCATCGCCGATAATCGCCAGTTTATTAGCGACAGATTCAATCGCCTCAATGGTTTGTTTATTAACTGAGTCTACAGCAATTCCTGGTTCTGTGCGACGAGAAATGTCACTTGGTTGATCCATAATTTGCTTGTCCTAATGGTACGTAGTTTCCTACGAAAGCAAGTCAGTATTAAATTATTACATATCGATGAAATATTTTGTTAAAAGTTCCTGGCAAATTATTTTCCCGCCCAACATGATAAATGTCGTCTTCAGCCCTAAAGGCGTGTTAAAATTGGAAATCTAGACAAGCTACGAAACAACATAGTTCAACTGAGCTTCAAAAAAGTTTCGTGTAAAAAATCAGTGTAAAGATACTTTTTGAAGCAAATAGATACTTTTTCAATGTTCAGCAAAAATTGACATCTCAGAAATCCAACTTACCAAGCTACGTATCCTGTTCGAGTGGAATCGATTTTCAATGTTTGTTTTGGCGGTTCTTGTTCCTCGCCGGAGCTCGTTATAACTGTTATGAATTTAGCGAGGTGTGTAGCGCCCTTTTATTGGCCACAATAACTCCAAAAGCACGAAACACGAAGCAAATAGCACGAAATATCACGCAACACGAACAAATAGCACGAAATATCACGCAACGCCAAACCGTGTTTGTATCCATTAGCAACAATACCTCACGAAAGGACTGCACGAGACAACATCACGCGAGATGATTTTAATATAAATAAGTTAACTTTATACTATCAAGACTTAGATTTTTACCATTTTAACTTTCTATGTTTAAATATTGCTAAATCTGTTATGCAAACTTAAAATCTCGTTTTGTGATTTCGTGTTTTTGCGCGGTGAAACGCGCCGCACTGTTTTGAGCCTATGCGAGGGCGCGCATCATCTCTTCATCATTCAAAACAAGCGACTTAAATATCAGTTTATTACTCACGATATGTTATGCATGGCAAATATATCTGACAAATGTTATTCAGATTACCATTCTGAGGACGTCAATAACTATGACCAGTTCATATCATCACAAGCCACTAACAATCGTATTCTCTTAAATTAGCATTGTTTTTGTAAGTATATTTACTTAGGAGTCTTATAGAAGAATATTATATCGATTTTAAATTTTATTTTGTACCTATCTAATCATAGTTATTGGTAATGTTAACAGGCTGTATATGACCCTAAATAGATATATTCCTTTGATTTACTATCGATACACTCATATTATTTAACAAATGAAAGAATTACACACAGATCATAGTTTTGTTCGCACGTTTGCGCAAAACGTACATGAACCCAAAACGTCCATGGTTAGCGTATTGGACTCACGATTGAACAGTCCGGGTTCGAGCGCTGGCCTGGGTCAACGGTATTGTGTTCTTGGAAAGACACGTAACTTTCACAGTGCCTCTCTCCACACAGGAGTATACATGGGTTCCGGCGAATTGTCAGGGCACCCTAACAAAAATGCTGTGGGTTACCTGCGATGGACGTCTAGCATCCCACCCAAGGGAGTAGCGATACTCCTAGTCGCTTCATGCTATGGAAACTGGAGTTAAGCGCCGCCGGGCCTGATAAGCCACATGGCTTGTAGACAGACTTAACCTGTATATCAAGATACTATCTACCTAGACTGCAAAACAGTCCGTATTTTAGCGCAAGATTCGGGCTGAACGTGGCCCGAAAAGGATCTGGAACGAGCGTGAAAATGACGAGCGGATTATCGGCGCTTCGCGCGTCGCGCACAATATCTCGAGAAAAGAGAGACTGTTTTGCAGTCTAGTATTTACCTTATTCTCACTAATTTTCACGCGTTCTTATTTCGTGAAATTTTCTGAGAAAAAATGGCGCAAAGGCTTTATAATTTTACGAAAATTAATACTCGCGAAAATAAGTGAGGATAAGGTAATTATAACTCAAACTTTTCATCTTACCTTTCAGTGAACAAAAGTCTCTGACTCGTAGACTTTGCAAGCTGTTTGTAGTTGACGGGTGGAACAATCATTTCAAACATTTTGAACATATGAACTCGACACGTTGTAAGCTCGCGGCCACACAGATCGGGATGAGAGATAGCGTAACTAGCATTGCTAACAACACAGTGGCGCAATTTTCCATTGATAGTTTCCATCAAGGAATACAATATTTAGTCCTTGAAACTGATGTAAAAAGTTGAAAATCTTACCTCGGCAACAATGGATTTCACCAAAAGAAAATTTCATCTACTAAACATAATTTACATTGAGTCGCTTGCAGCTGGATATGTTCTTTCCTTTTCTAAGACATTATTACCAGATATCACAAAAGAGGTGCTTAAATGTACAGATATCATCCAATGAAAAAAGGCCAACATAATTTGCCTGTATAACAGCAAATATGTAACATATGCTACATTAGTATGTGCGTTTAAGAATATATCGAGGAGAAAAAAAAGCAATACTTTTTTATTGCTTTTCACTTTGCATGTGGAACATTAATGCAAAAATTGTCTGCAGACTCAACTGAGTTTGTTGAAACACTTAGTTGATTATCATCTTGAAGTTTATAAAGCGCGGGTAAATAAACCGCCGTAGCGAATTTGGAATAGCTGACGTTTCGAGCGTTAGCCCTTCGCTGGAGAAAATGGAGGATTGTGGGTTGTGTGTGTGTGTGTGTTGTTGTGAGTTGTTGAAAGTTTAGAAATTATAAGAAAATGCAAAGATCAATTAAACCTGCGCGAGAGGCACAGAAAAGGGAAAACGAGCGTGAAGAGTGATCGTGGAAGCGTGATTCGTGAAGCGCGAATCGTGAAGCGTGATCGTGAAGCGTAATCGTGAAGCGCGATCGTGAAGCGCGATCGTGAAGCGCGATCGTGAAGCGTGATCGTGAAGTAATATCGATTAAGAAGAAAGATGCTGAGAACTTCCTTCCCAATTCCCACGCGATCGCACTTTGCACTTTTTTTGCTTCCCACTCGTTTCATTATCCTTCCTGTGCTTTATACTTCGCAGACTAAGATCGATTCTCAAAGTAAGTCATAAAGTCCAACCATATCTTGCCATGGCCTTATGTGCTCCAAGCACGAAGAGGATTAAGTAAGTAAGTATATCTTGCCATATCTGTACAAGCTCCCGCGCGGATGGCATTTTGGTACCTTCAATCAGCATCAAAAGTGTTGAGACATTTTTCTCTTTATGGGTATTTTGACAAACATTGGTATCCCCCCTCCACCAAACCAATGTTTGCGAGTCATTTGCATAGACCTTCGCAGTTGTACAACAACATTAAATAGGGGATGGGGGGGGGGGGCGGGGGGGGGGGGGGGGGGCAGGGATTAGGGAATCATCCTAGATGCATTCGAAGCAGATGAACCGGTAAAATAACTCCTAGTGTCATTTTCTGAAAAGTGTCACAACTACTTTTGACGCTGATTGTTGGCTTCTACCACCTGAAAAGTATGTCTTGTGTGAATACAGTTAATTCCGGGGGGGGGGGGGGGGGTGGGGGGGGGGGGGGGACTATCATATAAAATGACGGGGTGATCGTCGTAGGGTGTTTAAATACAAAATGACTTTCATTAGCATTCTTCGTTATAAAGCCGGAAAAAAATAAGACAAGAACGACTTTTATTCTAGTTGTAGAATTGATACCTCTTTGGGTGAAAATGAATTTGAGCCACACCCACAAAAAGAGATTCTGGTACCTTTCTAAATTTCTGACGATCGCCCCCGTCACCTTTCTATTCGAGCCGCCCCAGTTCTTTTGTGGGATTTCTTTGCATAAAAATAATGATACAGTTCTATGAGTGAACAACTTGCATTTTAATTAAAATTGTACCCCAAAGCCTGACTCGTCCCCAGCCGTCTCTCAGACTACTATTAATATGCGAGCGTCTTGGGGACTGCGGAGAAACTCGACGAAGGGAATGCTCCTTCCCATCATTCACCGCGTCTAACAAGACGACTGGGGACGAGTCAGCCCCAAAGCTGCGAATTTCTGGGTCGTCATAAGTAGCACCTCCGTTCATTATATGGAGATATCTTCATAACTTGTACTAACTTGCATGTAACATATTAGATTTCCTTTGCTATCATCCTTAGCAAAATCGTTTCCGCCGTTATGATTACCGACTATGAATCCTATCGACTAAAAGATCAAGGCCCCGTTCACACGGACGAGGTGGTCATAAGGCCGGGTTCCACAGTATATTTTGCTCTGACGAAGAGACAACGCTGGGTTAGGTAGCGGACCAGAGTTTTCGAACTTGGAATATTATTTCTGCTTATTTTTGAGCCTTGTTGGTACATCAAGACAATAACCCTTAGTTTATTATGTTCTTCATTCTCAAAACCTGTCTGCTTAGAAATGTATTGATATTGTAAGGAGAAATTAGATCTTGATGTCACTCTTGGTCATGGGTGCGCATGCTCGGAGAGAGGTAATGTGGTTGTGACATCCTCAAAGTACATCACATCATACCTCGAAAGTATCGTGAAGCTTGGGAAATAACTTAACCAACGCCAACAATAGTAATTGCATACTTGTTTTAGCAGACAAACAACGAACATTGTAACTTTGCTCTAGACAAAAGTACTCCCCCTTCCTCCCCGTAACGGCATTCAAACAACATACAGATTTTGAAAGTCGTGTAACCATGGGTACCCGAGATTTTTCGCGCGCTTTCGTCGACCTCCGGCCGAGCGATGACCAGAACCGGAAAGCGCGCGAAAAAACACTGGCACTCTGGGTAAATCAAGAACCAATCAACTGAGATATAATGATTTAAACACGCACCACAACCGTTTAAATAAAGTTATTATTGTTCTAACATCAAAGCAGTGACTTACTTAAACTGTTTCTGGTACACGTATTTCATTTTATACACACCGTCGAGAATATAAATGAACTTCAAAAAAACTACAAATCTTATAAAAATAAAATCTTTAAAAACAATTATGTATCGATTGTCCTGAAAAGGCGTATTGACTATCCTCGTCGTACTTAAAAAAGCGTACAAATGAATTTTGTTTTCCCAAAACTAATACAGAAATGACAATAATTTATATCTACATTATAAGGTCTTATAAACGGGTATATTTTATTATTATATAAGTTTCCTGCAGTTTGAGCCATTTTATATGAGGTCACTGCTGGACTAGTTTAAAATTCTTGGAGATGGCATCAGTTCCTTTAGTTAAGTTTGTCACCCGACTGTACACATCTGTTTACAGTCGTCGAAAAGGTAACTTGAAATTCAAAACACCTCTCCCCACTCCCTAACCGCTATCTAAAATATGTATTTACAGTTCATTATCAGGATCAAGAGATCTTTGGCTTTTTGTTCCTACTTCTTGCATGATGACCGTGACTTCCATTGAGTGGTACGGTGGCTGAGACTGATTCAATTCACGACAGTACATGGGTCTCTTTGTAACAGTTTCAAGTTCAGCACCTGCAAGGCAAAACCAACATTTTAAATGTGAGAAGCAACTGGGAGCTAGCTGAATATTCATTTCTGATGACGCCCTAAAATAATATTAAATAATAATAAAAATAATGCAATGAAATGCCACATTGCTGTAGATATTCCACGGATTCACTGTTTAGGTTTCTTTCAAAAATTGTTTCCACAAATGACATAGTGATCTCGATAGAAAGGCAAAGTGCAGTAGTTTTCCAGGACTGTCGAAAATAATGTTTTCAATATTACAAACATTATAACTGAAAGCCACATTACTCTTAAGTGGTCTACACATGCCTGAAAATTAGTAAAGTCACAATTTATGAACGGAAATGAGGATTGCGTTATCGTTCACAGGCTATCCTACATTACATCACGAGAAATGTTTAAATCAAATAATGCGTCTATGTAAACCATTTTGCTTTTTCAATGAATCTCAAAAGCCGAATTGTTTTAAACACAAGCTTAAAACTCTTACCACAGGCTCTACTTACAATGCAAGGCATCTACTCGGTTCCACCAAACTCCAATGTGACGTCATCACCAATAAGTACAAACGGTGCCCAGTGTTTGATTGGCTGTTTAGATTCTCTCATACATTCATGGCTTGGTTCAGAGCTTCACTGGCACTTCTAACCTTCCACAAATGTTGATAGAAACTTTCATAAACTCCAGAGTTGCCGCGTCATTAATCGCCCACAATGATACCAGAACAGAACGAGCACCGGCTCCCAGAAAGCACGTGCAATGCCAACCACACCCTCAGCTTTGATCTCTCCACGACCGCTATGACAGCAACTTAGCACAACCAGTTTTTGCTTGCAACTTAACATTCAACACATCTTTCATTGTCAAAAGATAGTCTTCCTCCTTAGGCGCGCGGGGATGGCCGTGTAGGGTTTGGTGCCAAGGCAATCTCTCCTGTTTCGATACGTCCATGTGCTGCAATATGTATTAAACCAACCGACGGGAGTCTCTTTAACACTTCATCCTTCGTTGCCTCTGTTCCAGTGAGTGGTTTCAGTGCCCAGTATTCGCCCAATCATCTTTACTTCTTCTCTGGCCCATGGAAGCTGTTTTAAACGCCTCTTCCCCTCCTGTTTTGGAATCTTTATCAACCATGGATCTCCAACAAGTAGCGCCTCACTATTACAATGGTAATTTGCCGGGCAATCTGCGATCAATTTCAAACTGTTGAGTGATGGAAGCACTCGGATTCTGTAAGACTCTCCCAGGTGCTTTGAATCCAAGTCCATGAAGGCAGCATAGGGAGCCAAACACAAATGGACCTTCAGGAACAATGGTAAGTTCATCGCCATGAATCAGGTCTGCAATGGGGCCAATGACAACGTCATACAATGTTTTTAAGCCACTTGTGTGACTGCGTGAGGAATCGGATCCTGTCTGATCGGAAACTCTCACATGGCACCATGTCATCTCTCAGCTGATCCAAAGAGCAATCCTCGCAGTTTACCACCAGTTCTGATAACAATTTCTGGACGAGGACATCACTATTTGCAATTGAGGAGCATTTGTCTGATTGCTTACGGAATGGGTTTCTGTCTTACCAGACCTCTCATCTGACAGCACGTCATCTCTTAGCTTATCCAACGAGCGATCCTCGCATCTTACTCCAGCTCTCACACCAATTTCCTTACGAGGCAATCTCTATTAGGGATTGAAGGTAAGTGGTCGCATCTCCCTTGACGTTTTTGCTGATTTCTTGACTCCTATACTCAACATATTTTCCCTTTTGAATCACCCAGTAAAATATTTCGCGTTTCGTAGATTGCTATAAAAACAGTATTTGACGGAAGGCAACTGAGTGTGTCATGGATATATTCTTCCACTGGACGTGACCCAGTTTGAGTCCTTTCAAACCCATACTTTGACTCCAGAAGATCTTTCAGAGCTTGTGCACGCCCTTGATCAGCAGCAGACAGGGCCTCGACTACCTTGCCTTGTTGTAACAATAGGCGCCACAAACTTCTGTATACAATTTGGTGCATATCGCGTAAGCTAATTTTCCAATCATCTTGAAACTGAAGACGATCTCTGAGATCATTCAATATTTCTACGCTGGACTGATAACAATTAAGAGCCTCGGAAACAGAGCCTTGCGCTTCATAAAAAACACCCAAGGCTAAAAAGGTTCGCGCCTCTCCATCTCTGTTTCCCACTTCTTTGACAATTTTTAGACCGATTTGATAGTACTCCATGCCTTTTTTGAAATCTCGAGAATGTTATAACAGTTTCCAAGATTTGTATAGGCGCATCCTTCTTCAGCCCTCTTTTTCAATCTTGGTTTATGTTTTAGAGATAGTTCATGATACACTATGGCTTCGTTAAAATCTCCAAGAGCGCAATAAGCACTGCCAAGATTGCCATACGTGGCACCTTCTCCAGACCTGTCGCATAACTCTTTGCTAATTTTTAGACTACATTCTAAGTGGTCTATGGCTTTTTCTAAATCTCCGAGCTTCTGATAAGCGATTGCCAAGATTACCATGTGCATTTCTTTCTCCAGTCTTGTCTCTTCTTTCTTTGGCAATTTTCATTTGACGTTCTAAGTAGTCTATGGCTTTTTGAAAATTCCTAGACTGATATATGCCTTGCCAAGGCAACCCATACGCTTTTCCTTCTAAAAGCCCTGTCTCCCAGTTCATTAAAAATTTTTAGGAAAGTTCGTGGTAGTCTATGGATGTTTTGGTTCACCGAGTTTGTCATAACAGTTGCCAATATTACCATACGCTTGTCCTTCTTCCGCCCTGTTTCCCAATCTTTGACAATTTTAAGATGAAGTTGGTGGCAGTGTATGGCTTCTTGAACAGATCCGAGTTCGAGATAATCGTTCCCAAGATTTCCGTATGTGCCTCCTTCTCCAGACCTGTACTCCTACTTCTTTAGCAATTCTTAGAGCACGTTTATGGTCATCTACGGCTTGTTTGAAATTTCCGAGTCTGTGATGAGCATTACCAAAATAAACCATACGCGCGTCCTTCTCCATGCCTGTCTCCAAGTTCTTGATAATATTAAGATGGCGTTCATAGTAATCCATGGCTTTCACGTTTCTCCGAGATTTTGATAAGCATTGCCAAGATTGGCATATGTGCATCCTTCCACATCTCTGTCTCTCACTTCTATTGTAATGTTTTAGAGAACGTTCATAGTAGTCTATGGCTCTTTCAAATCTCCGAGGCTGTGATAAGCGGCTGCCAAGATTACCGTACGCGCGTCCTTCTGCAGCCTTGTCTACTATTTCTGTGGCAGTTTTAGATCATGTTCATGGTAGCGATGGCTGTTCGAAATTTCCAAGATCCGTATGGGTATTGCCAAGATCACAATATGCACGTCCTTCTTCAGCCTTATCTCCCATTAATCTGGCAATTTTAAGATGGCCATAAGCGTTTTCAAGACGTTCACGCACATAAGGGTTTCCATTTTTCTGTAAGTAAAAGAAGCAAATTTTTATGTTTCTGTAAGTCTGTCTTTCTGTCTGTTATTGGAACAAATTTGTGGTCCAGTACTACAATGGACATTACCATTACTTTCTCCTGGGTGTTTTATTGACATATGTGATTAACTGTGATTGATTCCACTTTTAATGTTTCAGTTATTTAGTTTACTTTGGTATGAGTTACTTTTTCTTGCGAGCTGAAACCCTTCAGAGACTATATCCTAGCTTTCCAGTAAGGGCACAATAAAATGTTATTATAATAAATGAATACCTGATATATCTATATCTACATCTCTTTGCTTTCCACGTTGGTGTCAGAATGCGTAAAACAACAACAACAACAACAACAACAACAACAACAAAATAAATAATTTAGGCTTCATTTATTGGCTGTAGAACTAAAGTCACTAAATCAGCCGAGAACAACGCTGATTCGAGCATGCGCAGTGACTAAGATGTCACTGAAATATGTATGAGCTGGATACAGAATCTGGTGTTCAGTTCCTGTATGGGGACTTACTTGAGCGTAATCCATCCATAGTTCATCATCAGACTTCGCCCTTAAATCCAAAAAGTGCTGTTATTCTCATCAAGCTTTTAAGGTCAAGTTACGTAACATAATATCATGTACAATAAAGAGCTCACAAACTTAGAAAGTAATGGGGAAAATCTATCCTACAAATGAAAAGTATACAATGCCAATAAGTATCAATATGAATGAAATCATGCGGATAGAGTGTAAGGTGAATAAATGATCCTCACAGTTTGTGTTGGCAATTTAAGCAAGGTAAAACTTTCCTTTTTAGAAAAGGAACTTTCTGTTTTATCGCATTGACCAAAATATTGTTCTGGAGGGAACTACTATAGAGAGAAAAATATTAAGTTTGGCACACAAATATCTTCAACTGAACGAACGCTGTAATGACCTGTAATGTCTGTAATATAAATATACTATAATTCAGTCTATACTTGAATCCCGGAATGAATGTTTCTGTCGTATCTGTCTCAGTTTTGCAAACAAAATTAACTGTTAATTAAAAGCTGTAATACATGACGATGTTATAAAAGGATACTGCTAATCCGTTGTCACACCAGGCAATGGTTCTTCATAAAGATGTAGCTTTACACAAGCCTTCGCTCCTAATGAACAATGAAAACATTTAGTTCAGTTTTACTATGGCAAGGCACGCGACACTAGAAGGAAATTTAGTCGGTCATTTGCTGTTGGGTTTGTATACGATCGACAGAATCTATCTTATCAGTCGATTCTCAATCACTTTTTCATATGATTGTTATTAAAGAACATTTAAATTCTAGAAAGAGAGAACGGATGAACGAACTAAATTTGACGTGGTTAAACTGTACGAGAGGCCAGGCTAAGTTAATTTCATTGAAAATAATGAAATACCTTGTGGACTTAATTTTATAGGAGTTGACCTTGTGAACACCAAATAATGCTCAAGTCAACAAAAGAAGATGGTGACATAGAACCTTAACCTTTTTCTATGGCTTCAGTAATGAAAGTTGGTTCAATGCAAGGGCAGCTTTTGCGTGCATTCATTGTTTCTTGTATATTCCCTAAGAAAAAGAATGGAAAATTGATACAAAAATCTACCTAAGTAGCGGTTAGGGTAAAAACTAAAAAAAGCGATAAATCGACCGACAAGAGTCTATAAACATGCATGATTTTATTCCATTAATTTAAACCCATTGACACCTGGGCTCTTTCCAAAAAATGGCAATCGAACATCCACAGATGCCTATTTCTGGCCATTATACCGACAGTTTAATGCTCATTTGCCCCATCTGTCTAAAACTTAGTGTGCAGCACGGTAACTAACATCCCTTCAATAGTTTCCTTGGGCATGCGCAGAAATCTAAATTTCCCGAAAAACAAGCCAGACTTCAGGCTTTTTCAGGCCGTTCTTTCTCTCCTTTTTCTCTCGTTCTATTTTTGTGGTTTTGTTGGCCTTTCAATCGCCTTTGTTCACGTTGGAAAAAGTTTCCATCTAAACGTTGGAAAAGTGAAACTTTTTAACAAAGAGTCGTCAATAATTGGTATTGAAGGTCGCGTTTTGGGGGATTTTGAAGACAAATTCAAAGTTGTTTCATGTGTATCTCTGGTCTAATTCAATGTTTTGTACTCGTTTAGGCATGCTTTGTTAGACATTTTCCAACTCTATCAGTTTGAATCTTAGCATGAAAACTGATCATGAACGTCACAAGTGGTACATTTAGTCCGTAGCCTCCTCTTGGCCGGTTTTGGCCAGTTTATCCAGTTTAGGTGTCTATGTGTTAACGAAGCACTTAACAAAAAAAATAACTATTTTGATTTTAAAAATTCACTTCTTTCAGGCCAAACCTATGCCTGTCAACTCTCTTGCATTTTTATGTGCGAGTCTCACGCATGTGAACACATCTAAATTTGATGCAAATTTGACAAAAAAATAGTCTATAAATGACGCTACATGTTGTGTTTGCATCCCCCATTAACCGTGTCTGAATGCATTGTGGGCTATCTTTCACAATCTTCGAAAATCTGGCTACAGAACGTGACCTAAATTCATCACCCGCATTTTGAAATAAGCTGCTGCCCTGTTGCTATACAGTCTGGCATTCAGTTCATCATCCTTACAGTTCACTTTGATTCCTCCGTGTAGAAGCATACAGCGTTACTGAATTCCTTCCTTCTGTATTCATCATCATTCTTGTAAGCCAAAGCTATTGTTAAAATAAATCGTAGGTATAGTAAATAAATTCAAGTCTTCTTAGATAATTTGCGTGACCAATTTAATTGCGTGACCCAATTTTGAAAAGAAAAGGCGTGACCACACCCAAAACAAAAACCTCACCATTGCGAAATGAGCCGTTGCCCTGTTGCAGTACAGTTTGGCATTCTTTACATTATCCTTGCAGTTCACTTTGATTCCTTCCGTGTAGAAATGTATGGCTTTGCTAAAATTCTTTCTTTTGGAATTCCTTGTTGCCTTCTTGAAGATTCATCTCAGCTTTGCTAAAAACAAAAGAAACACAGTCAGAAATAGGACAAATAGGAATTCTAAACAATATACATTTATTACTTGTTAAATTTACGTTACAGTTATAACCATGAAAACCGTGATACAGTAATAAAAGAGGATGAACTTGTTTAGAAAAATATATTTTTATTCAATGGATTTACTCGTCTATCCCGAATAAACACATGTAAAAACACGCCGGCTGATAGGCATGCCAAAGTCGGCCACCAAAGTCGGCCACCACAGCGCGAGAGAAGATAACTTTTTCACTTTTTATCAATTGGCCTCAAATTTTGCACCATGATAGATCGCTCGTTACACAGGCTCGCAATGTTTTCGATTTTCAATTTTTGGAATTTTTGGCGGGAAAATGACGTCACCAAATTGGCGCCAAAATTTGTTTCAGTAATATGGAGAGCATATGAAGAGCATAGCATGACAATCTAAAAAACTGAAAAAAAATATCTGAAATATGTTGAACCAATCAAAAGTTATGAGGTTCAAAATTTAAATTTGTGCTATTTTACTGTAATACAAATGGGGGGAATTATGCACGTTATGCTCTTTCAGATCATGATCAAATATCCATATCATTATTCTACTATTACGTCATTTCACCATATAAGGTCAAGACGGACACGTAAAATATGATACAGACGACGAATACGGAAAATAGCATAATAGTGGGGAAATTTTGCAGTAGAATAATAAATCCACTTATTCGATGGTTATAACATATAATACGAGCGGGACATTTGCTCATTGCTCGCATTTTTCCTCGCCCCTAATGGACTCGGAAAATAATACTACGGAACTCGCCACAATATCCGCCCGTATTATATGTTTTAAACCATCGAATAAGGTGTATTTACTAAAACAAGATTTTGGCGCGCCAATTTGGTGACGTAATTTTCCCGCCAAATATTCCAAAATTAGAAAAACGAAAACCTTGTGTACCTGTGTAACCAGGCGATCTATCATGTGGCGCTGTGAAACATAGTTAGAGTGATGCAAATACGGAGAAGATCCTAACGTTTGTATATTTTATTTGGAAAAATCGAGGGCAGAAATGCTACGTGTTGTCGAAACAGTAAAAACTGGTTGTAGTTACCAGACACTCTCTCATTCAGCAGGCTATCTTGCACAAACAGACACTGCACAACACCATCAGAGCGCGCATTATATAATTTGAAATGTTATAAATATATTCTCACCTATTAAAGTGTCGTCATCGAAATCCAGTGCTCCTTCAGAGGTGGTGTGACGTCAAGTTTCTTTGAACAGCTTTCAGTGGAACTCCTCACCAGTGCTCCCTCAGAAGGTGGTGTGACGTCAAGTTCTTTAACAGCTTTCACTGGACTGCGCTCCAGTGCTCCTTCAGAAGGTGATGTGACGTCAAGTTCTTTGACAGCTTTCAGTGGACTCTGGCTCCAGTGCTCCTTCAGAAGGTGGTGTGACGTCAAGTTCTTTGACAGCTTTCACCTGGACTCTGCTCCAGTGTTCCTTCAGAAGGTGGTGTGACGTCCAAGTTCTTTGGACAGCTTCAGTGGACTCTGCTCCAGTGCTCCTTCAGAAGGTGGATGTGCGTCAAGTTCTTTGGACAGCTTTCAGTGGACTCTGCTCCAGTGCTCCTTCAGAAGGTGGTGTGACGTCAAGTTCTTTGACAGCTTTCAGTGGACTTCGCTCCATGACTTCCACCTGGGTTCGGAGTGGAATGTCACATTGATCAGTTGGTCGACAATCTTTCCAACGCATAAAAGTACATATTATAATGTCTTCTTGCTCGCTCCAGTAGTGTTACAAAAATAACTTAAGCGATTCACAATAATGTTATGGGTTATTTTACACAATATGCTCAAATATTTCACTATTATGCTAATGCTCGATGCTCAAAAAATCTCACTATTATGCTCCATTATGCTCACATAAAAAAGGCTAAAAAGCTAATATTGAAGCATGAGCGACGCCTCAATGTAATCCTCCATTGCTCTGGCTTGGTTATTACGAAAACTCGCTCTGATGCATCAGAAGAGGGTTGAATTAGCAAAACCTTCCTGCATGCTGCAGCCCAATTTGGAAGCTCTCTTTCATGTTGAGACAACCAGGTAGTGACATCTATGTCAGGGCGTACACCTTCTGCCCAGGGCCCAACCGTCAGCCAGTTTTCGTCACCATTATTCCGGCATAATGCTCGATTCTTTTGAATTGCCTCACTATTATGCTCAAAATAATGCCGTCATATTAAATGTGTAAAACCCTACTTAAGTAATACGCACTAATTGGTTTGAGTGTGAACGAAACCGAAACTATTAAATTTTAAAACCAAGTAGCATTTCGTCTTTCGTATCGTCTTTCGTTTTCCTTTGATAATTCATCTTCAAAAAGTAAATTTCAAGCGTTTTTGATCGAGTACTGATCGAGTTTTTCGACATCGACCAAACTAAAACTTCATAATCATCCTTCTAAACGCCGTTTATGAAAATAACCGGGTTATTTTCATAATTTATCGGCGGTTCCGTCCGCGCGGAGCAAGCCGTAAGGCGGACTGCTCGCACTCTGTTCAGTGCTGTCTGTTTCTTCATGAGCAACGAGTTTATATACCTGGATAAGAATATATTCGACTCACAAGTTAAAGACACACTTTAGAGACACTCATTTGAACGATAGAACCCCAGTTACACTTCCTGTTTCGCCATGTTAGTCCATGCCTAGCCTATACGAAGAGAAAAATATCATACAATTCAGTTACACACAATCTTACAATTACAATTATGAAACATGGAGTGTCTGACGAAGTGTCTGAATCGCACAACTCACCACAGTTCAGCTAGTACATCATAAACTGTCGCTACAGATCTGCACTGTTTGTACGTGGCAAGGAAATGTCAGTTGATTTGCATATGGTTTATAATATATAATTTATTAGCAATTGATTTTTAGGGGGTTCCCCAAAATAGCCTACTTTCGATATACTGGAGGACACAAACAAAATAAATGAATAAACATGCTTGTTTAATTCGCAGCAAGCGGAATTTTAACATATCGAAAGTGGGCTATTCCTAGAACACAGATAATGTCTCGTGACTTTACAAAAATAGCGTGAGAGAAAAGTACAAGTAATTGATCACGCATATTACAAGAACGGGCGATAGAGCGGGACTTGTAAACTTTCGTGACACTGGTTTTGCTCGATTTACTTCGTCTCCCCCGACTAACTGCTCCCGTGGGTCTCCGAGGATGCTCAAAATGTGAAACTCCCGGGGGGGTACTCCCTATAATGGACTATACGGGGAGGCTCCGCTCGTAAGGGGTACCTTTTTAGACTGGAGGTATATAAAAGGGTAGCGATTTCACGAGTTGGAGCTGATAGAAAAGTGTAGGAATTTCACGAGTTGGAGTATAGAAAGGGGTTGGGATTTCACGAGTTGAAGTATAGAAAAGGGTAGGGAAAACAGTCATTCAGGTATGAGGTGGACTGCAGATTTGAAGTTCTTAGCCATCGTAAGACAGCTTCCTTCCACTTCCTTCTGGGGATATATATTGTTCATTAAGTTCATTCCAAGGGTATAGAAAAGGGATGCAGTGTTTCTACTGTAGGTATGTGAAAGGGGTACCATTTTCATAATTTCTATGGAAGGTATATGAAAGGGGTACTTTTTCTGCTGGAGCTATATAGTTCAATTTCAGTTTTGCGTTTGCTGACTAGCTGCGCTTGATTTATTGGTTACAGATCCCAGAATGAGAAAACACGAAACACGAACAAAACCTCCCGAGATATCACGTAACATTAGTAACGTACAATACGTCACGAAAGGCTCGCACTATGTACTAAGAAACATCACGAGATATCACGTAACACTTGTAACGTACAATACGTCACGAAAGGCTCGCACTATGTACTCAGAAACATCACGAGATATCACGTAACACTAGTAACGAACAATACGTCACGAAAGGCTCGCACTATGACTAAGAAACCTCACGAGATATCACGTAACACTTGTAACGTACAATACGTCACGAAAGGCTCGCACTATGTACTAAGAAACATCACGAGATATCACGTAACACTAGTAACGAACAATACGTCACGAAAGGCTCGCACTATGACTAAGAAACCTCACGAGATATCACGTAACACTAGTAACGTACAATACGTCACGAAAGGCTCGCACTATGTACTAAGAAACATCACGAGAATAAATTGGATAAACTTAGGTCACACCATGAAGTCAAATAAATGTTCCAGCTGAAATGGTCATATACGTTGTTCGTGTTTTACTGTAAGATATAAGATAGTAAAAAAGCATTTCCATACAAACTTTATTCCGTTGTCGAGCCTTGCCCAAACTGTTTAACAACTGACATACTGAAGAACCAATCAAAAACGTACTTGAAAACGAGGGCGGGTGGACGACCTAAATAATAAATAATGTTTTGGGAAAATAGTGATCCTTCTTGATGGCAACTGACACAATAAACCCAAATTTCAGCAGGATTTATAACATCTTACTGGTCTGTAAAGCACACTTATTAATAATATATGAAACATATCTACCTATAGTCCGGCAATATGGTGCAAAAATTTTAGGGAATTGTGCGATTTTTGATAAAAGCACCAAACTTCACCCAGTGATAGCATTTAACATACTGATAAATATTAGATATAGGCCCAATTCAATTTCCCCAGTAAACGACGATTTTAAGGGTGTTGAGTTTACGTCACATGGACCCCCCACAAAGAATATGACTTTTACTACTTCAAGTGTGTTTACTGGTTCCATGATACTAAATATCAGCAGTAAATAACCAGAATCGATTTTATAACCTTGGGCAAGATGAAAGCAGATATTAATAACATTTTTGTGGTTATAACCAGGTCACGTGACTGATGACGTCACTTAATTTCGTGAAGGGAAAATCCAGCTCTTAGTCTTATGGAGTGCCTGTTCCTGAGAATTTTGAAATACTCTCTTTCGCTCTATTCTTCACAAAAGGATAGGATGCTCATGCAGGCTCAAAATGTATTCTCCTATGAAATACATCACGACTTACGACTCTGTCTGCTTGACACTTTTCGCCCGATCATGTGAAACTCTTGTTTTTTGGTATTACCAAACTGTGTAACCAAACTTAAAACACAAACTTTGTATAAATGACTATTTTTTTGTTTATTGAAAGTGTACAGTGAAACAACCGATCCCTGGATGGTCACTGGCTGATAAGATTAGCTCGACATTGAAATAGTTTTCGTCAGCATGATAGATACTCCATCCCATGAATGTAGTCAACAAGTCAGTGCAGTCTTTGAACCCAGGACAGATTCCTGCCATGACATTCGATCAACCGCTGCATGTATGCTGATGCGAAGAAGATACAGTGGCGCTGGCCTGACACATGGGGAAGCCAAATTCATCGTCATGCTTGGGGTCTACACACCGAGATGGCGGCTCTCAGGACCATTGGAGATTGGCTTGAAGGAAGTGGTTGGACTAGCGCTATCACACAAGCAGATATATCGCTTTCAACAGTGGCAAGAGAAGAAATCATCGGATATTCCACAGTTCCAGTTCTGGTCAAAAGCACTGAACTTTGAGTTTCTGATTTTGGTTTTTGTTCAGTCACTTTGAGAGGAAACTTCAACCTCGATGTGGAATCCTTAAAACAGCTCTCGCCGTGGTTCTTCGCTCTAACCTAGACCACAATAACTATGTTCGTTGGTTGCCAGTCCACTTGTACGATATGATGAGCTTAGGCAAAGATCATCCGGGTTTGCATTCCATGTTTGAGTGTGGTTAGCCTGCATAGCAGGTGCTGGAGTAATATAGTGCGAGTTGAAGGTGCGCGCACAAGAGGGAGAAAATGCGCTCCAAAAATTTTGTGTGCTTCTCCACTCCAGCCCCTGCTACGTAGGCTAGAGTGTGGTGGGTCTTTCATACGTAAGACGCAGCGACCTTTTTCTGCAATGTCAATTGATCAGGCTCATGAGCAGAACAACAAATGCGTGAAAGACGACGGAGGTGCTGTTGGATTTACAGAAAACTCATCCTAGCTGGATGGTATCTGGATCAGAGGCTGCCTGCGCTGGCCTGCCATGAATCCATCATCGAGGAAAGGAAGAGTAAAGGGCCCGATGTCCATCATCTTGAACAGGTGAGAGCATGCAGAGTACATTTCAAAGACAGGCTGAGTCACAGGCTGAAAACATGGGGAATCCTTTCAAAGAAACCAGTAAGGATTTGCTAGTTTTAGACGCCAGATATATTGCAGATGTGAAAGTATTAACGACAGTGAATGAAGTTGAGCACACTGGCTCGCAGCAGTTTACTGCCTATGTCAAAGAGCGTGTTGTGGAGCCAACCAAGCTAATAACAGAGTGATAAAACAGAACAGGTTACCTCTCTACAGAAACCCTAAAAAAAACCCGGGGGGGATTCCCATATAAAAGGGGTGGGGGTGCTCGTCGGAAAGTTTGAAAAGAACCCCTAAAAGGTACCACAAAATTTTTTGTGGGCGTGGCCCCAATTCATAGGTAGCAATTCTAAAACAACACATTAACTGACAATATAACATTCTTTAATAGTGATAAAGACGATTCCTTCGAATACGATCTACTCGTAAACATTTTATTTTATCGATAAGTCATGTCATGAATGAGACAAGAATAAAAATCAGTTGATTGACAAAATAGTTCCTGTCATATTTTTTTCCGGCTCAGCAACCCTAAAAGGTACCGCGTTAACTCTCAGGGTGGTCAATTTAGATTTTACACCCTAAGCGGTACCAAATCATGAATTTTAAAACCCCTAAAAGGTACGACGAGCACCCCCGCCACTTTTATATCGAAGTCCCCCCCCCCCGGGAAAAAAACTGCTCTTTTCGCAGCTCTACAATTCCTGCCAAGTGCTCCAGGGGAATCTTGATGACTTCTTCTCTCATGAGAATTTGAGCTATCCTCCGTCAATTTCATGTTTTGGCAATTGGCGTTCAGGTCAAAAGTCAGATTTGGTAAAGATCCCAGAGAAGCTGCCTGCCTGCCCGATTGCACTCGTAAATATCCTCAAGCCAGATCAGTGTGTAAAAATGTAAGGACATGTTCTGACTACACTTAGTCGAGTCAACTTGTCCTATATCAGAAACCAGCTCCAGACCGTCAAAAGAATCGACCGTGTCTGGGATAAATACGTCTCTGATAGCCTGAAATCAACATCTCGCAGCAATAGAGGGCAGGGAGTGAGCCCGCGGCGTTAAATTACCAGGTGAGTGGAATGCATTTCTGAGGGCAGACGATAACAAACCAGAGCTGTTCAAATTAAATATCTAGCTGAGCAGACCATTTCAATCATAGATCGAGGAAGGGAGTGCTGTCCAGCAGTGACTGTCTTGTTTTGACCAACTTGAGAGAGAACACTTCTCGCTCATGAAGAGGCAGATACAAGGCTTTTATTACATGCATTTGATGCTGGGAAGGGAGGCTAGATAGGAAGGTCATGCTGCATCTCTTGGCGCGACGTGTGAAGCTCTTCCGTTTCTCCACGCGTTCATAGGGTGTGACCAGACATCCGCGTTTGCTGGTGGAGTTTTGCCTGGAATACCTGGATGGCATACCAAGAAACCACAGATGTATTCAGGTGCCTAACCGAAACACCAAACAGTGGAAGAAGTTAACTTCTCAACTGCTATGCCCACTATCCAGCGGTTTATAGTACTGATGTATGACTGTACCAGTGTTAACAAAGATGTAAATGGTGCCAGGAAAGCTATGTTTACACAAAAGGGATGATCCCTGGAGAACATCCCTCCAACATCAGCAGCGTTAGTACACATACTAAACGAGCAGTTTATGGACATTACAGGGGAAGATGTCTTGAGTTGAGTCCTGTGCTGCCTTCTCCAAGTGACTGGGGATGGAAGAGATGGTCATCACAAATCTGGGAACCGCTGCCAGGAGCTTCTTGGTACAGCTGCCATCCAGACAAAAAATGTGGTGGGCGGTGCAAAAGCATCAGGGTAGGATAGCGCTTCAATACACAGCCCTTCGTACGTGTGAGGGCGATTGAAAGATAAATTAAACTATGAATATTGACAAACAATAACTGTTATTTATTTTCTTTTGGTCTTCCTTCGTTCGTGAAAAATGTTTTTTTAACCTACTGTAGTCAAAGTATTAAGTTCCCTATTTAAACTCAAACTCAAGAATAGGTCACGTGATTAATAAACAGCCAGTCTAAAACATAGGGAAAATAGTTTTGCCGTCATGTATCCATATAGCGTGACTGTATTAACACTGATTAACAGATATTTGCTGCGGTTCATTCTTAATGATTTTTAAGAAAAGTATTTATTCTTTTCATCGAAATAAGTGACGTCATCAGTCACGTGATTCAGGTTATAGCCAAATAAATATTATTGGAACATGCATTTATGGTTGCAAAATCGATCTTTGCAATAAAATGAAATGTTTGTGGATGATGGAAGGAGTAAGCACTCTTGAAATTAGAAAAACGTATTCTTCGTGGGGGGTCAATGTGACGTATGATCAACACCCTTAAAATTGTCGTTTACTGGAGAAATTGAAGTGGGCCTATATCTAATATTTATCAGCACATCAAATGCTATCACTGGGCCAAATTTGGTGCTTTTATCAAAAAACGCACAATCATTTCACCATATTGCCGACTATCTTTAATGTAAACACAGCTATTAAAATCGTAAAAAAATCGTTTAAACATTTACCGACAAAAATTTGCATTTTATTCAGAAAAGAAGTGATTAGTGATAGTGAATTCAAGATTACAAGTTCCTTTTAAAAATACTAAGTACTATTATCGATTCAGTCAGTCAACACGATAATTTTTGTTTTTGATTTTTTCTTCGTAGATAAAGTATGAAATTAGTTACGTTTTCTGCCGATTAATCATAAGCTTTCTCGTTCTTAGATTTTTAAGCTAGAAAATTTCTGGTTACCTCTGTCTATCATTCTAACGATGAACATTTTATTTAAATTTCTCAGTAAAAAAAGGTTTAAATCACAATTATTTTTCGAAATAGATAACAGAAGCACAATTTCCCTACAAAAGGCTAAAACAGCCCCAAAGTTAACTTTTAAATTTATCAAAACGTTTTGAATCATTATATTAAAGTACAAATGTTAGATCAAATTTATATATCAGCAAGATAGAAAATTGACTCCATGAGCTTTCGTGTCTTATATATTCAGTAGTGTTTTTAGTGAAATAACTTCTCGTTGTGGTAACATTTATTGCTGTTAATTCATCATATGGGTATTGTCTTGTGACATTAAAAGCAAAAACATATCAGCTTATGATTTTGCTTTTCCTAATGCATTTGCCTATGAATGAGAATAATTTATCAATATTAAGGATTACAAACTTATTCCCTTTACAAATGGACGTTGGCTTGCATGCTAAATCTCGCTATTTCTGTGAGGTGGTGAGGTCTAAAGGAAATTGGCTTCTTAGATCACCATTTCAAATGTTCGTGCTGCTTCGGTGTAATATGAAGCGTTTTTTCGCACCTTTTACACCATGTTGAATCGATTATTTACTATTCAACACTCCGAGAAATAGGTATTATCTTTTTTTGACAATACAAAAATATCAGACAGACTCGATCAATGGTATTTTGAAATTTAAAGTGCAGAACAAGTAAAAACATTTTTCTTGCACTTCAAAGCCCAAAGAATTATTACTTGCATAGTCACTTGCATATTTAAAATAAATTGCTGAACTTAAATTTCAGAAAATATCTTATTCGTGAGGTAATTTATTTTAATTACGGTGTTGTTTCATGAAAAAAGCCAAATAGCAGAATAACTTTAAAAAACTATTTTTATTTCTCATTTCCGTACATTTTCAAAAATGTTTATATAAAATTAGACGAACTAAGAAATAATTGTTTTCACTGATCTTCTTTTAGCATGAATCATGACCTTTTCACATTTTTAGGTGTTGGCAACCGGCGTCTAAAGAAAGTAAATGTATATTCTTTATTTTGATTACAAATTTACACGTGTATTGAATATGGCTTGACAAACCTAGCCAATGAGATTCGTTCGGTTAACTGGTAAAATGAAAAATATACGTGCATGATATGCTTTCAGTTGTGAGAAGTAATTACGAGAGGAGTTACAAAGCAGTGTCTTCTCATTGGCTCGCATACTATTCAGCGCCCCTTTGTGATATTTAGTACTTATCACCTTTTCAAAAGAAGTCGTTTTCAGCTGCAAGGAGAGAGACTATATGCAAATTATTTCTGAGCTTCTTCACAGATGAAAAAATCGTCAGGTCTGTCAGGTGCGATCACTATTTCTATATCAGAATACAAAAATTTTATTGGCGAGTTTCTTACTAAAATGTTTCTGCTTTGGCCGAGATGTGGATTTAACATGTTAGCCTGGCGGGTAAATAAGTGGTGTGTTTCATCAAAGGACCAGTATATATCATATATTATTGGACCGG